>JANZLQ010000078.1:29179390-29242521 GCA_026212715.1 Elanus axillaris | reverse complement strand
TCATACTGAACTCAAAACACAGCACTGTACCAGCTACTAGGAAGACACTTAACTCTATCCCAGCTGAAGCCAGGACAGAGGGTTCACTGGAGACTGGTTGATGATCAACCTAGGAAGTCAAGGTTTAAGCCTTTTTTTTTTCCCCCCAAGAAACCTACAGCAAAAATGAAAACTATTTCTTCTTGGAAATCCTTGAGATGAGAATGGTAAGAGCAGAATGGAATTATGATCTTCTCCAGGAAAACAAGATCCAGGACTTTGGAAAACAGTACTGGTGTCTGCTCAGTGAACTCTAACTGAAATAAAATGTACAATTCTCATTCCTCATGGTTTAATATGTGACTTACTAAAAATAAAACAGAAGGTATACTGACTTCACTCTTGGAGGACTTCTGGTGTAGGATGGACTAACATCTGCCTGGTGAAGTTGGTGGTGGGTGTTTGAAAGACTGAGGGATGGCCCCCTAAGTGGTTAGTATTCTGTTAGTTGAGGAATAAGCTACTTTGTATCCAGTATTTATGATCCACTGCTCCATTTTTCAGTCAGTTTTTGATTCTCCCTTCAAATAAGGAGAGCAGATTTTCCCATTTTTGAGCAGAAAGACTTCCTGAACTTGGTATCGCTGTCACTAGTGTCCCCATGGTTTCATGTGGGGGAGAACAGACCTGTAGGTAAGAACAGCCTTTTGCTTTTGCAACAGTACCAGTTTCCTGGCTGAACTGTGGTCTCTGATACCCCACGGCAAGCAGTTTGTCAACTCAAACAGCAGGTGCTCAGCAGCTCTGAAGATCATCTGCTCCCCTGCCTAATTGCTGTTCATGGGAAATCTTTTTATTGAAAGATTACAGCAGCTACAGTGAACTGTCACTTGAAAATTTGCTCCGTCACCTAAGAAAGAGGGATTAATAGTGGTTATGTGGCAATTTAGTTAGAGGTATTGACACATAGTTTCTCACCTGGAACAAGCAATCATCATAGAAGCAACTTAGTCTAGTTTGCTCCAGCAGCTTCAAGAATGTGTATGTAGGCAGGTGTCAGCTGGAAATCTCATTTGAAGTTTAACTTGGAATATTCCTTGAGAGAGTAGTCACTTTTATTCCCGTTCTTTGTGCTATTTTTGCAGTCTTTTTATTGTATGACTTTTAATTAAGTTTACATTTTCAGTCATGTTTTTACCTTGCAGATGTAATGAAGGACGTATTGGAAGACTATGTGAATGTAGTACGGATGAAGTAAATAGTGAGGATATGGATGCTTACTGCAGGAGGGAGAACAGTACAGAAATATGCAGTAACAATGGAGAATGCATTTGTGGACAATGTGTATGCAAGAAAAGAGAAAACACCAATGAAGTGTATTCTGGCAAATATTGTGAATGTGATAACTTCAACTGTGATCGATCAAATGGTTTGATTTGTGGAGGTGAGAAACTACTTCAGTTTGCAGGCAAAACGGGCCAGCAGTTTACAAGTCTGTCAACTACTGTGTAAAGTAGTGATACTTAGCTTAAAGACCATAGCTACTTGATAAAGAGATGAGAATATCTACAGGTTTAGTAATGGAAAACTTCTATTAATATAACAGCTCTCTTGGTCATGAACATACAATGTGTGTTAATACACATTTCACCTTCCTTGAATCACAGCTTCAAGAAGGATGTAAAGTGAACTTGACTTCTGCTATTTATTACAGAATAATCCTCAGGTATTATAGTAAAGATTGCTGAGGCAACTGGCCTGAGATTATAATGTTATACTGGCTCAGTGTAACCACTGCGTCAATAAGAGATAAGGACCTCAGCTTACTTGTAATACTGAGTGCTTGACAAGATACCAGTGAGATGCTATCTTGAGACTGTTCTGAAAGGTAAGTGAAAATTAAAACATCCAAGTTCCAGAAGAACACCATAAGTGCTTGAAATAAGATTCTGATGGCAGTTAATTCCCAAAATCAAAAGCAATTTAGAAAATCCTTCAGCAGCCAGTGTCTAAATTATTTTGCTGCATGCATTTTTGTCCTTAACTTCCCTAGGCTGCTTTGCACATTGAAGTACCCAGTAGGAGTGTAACTACTACCTCAGTTTTGACTGCAATACAAAAATAAAAGAGAGAAGCCACTAAGGTTTAAGTGAATTATGAGAATACCTTATCTGTCTGATTTGATCAGAATACACTATTGCTCACCAGCTCCACAAAGGATAGGAGCAGTAGTGGTGGTGTTCCAAAATATATGGTGACAGATAAGTATTGACTTAAACATTTTATTCTCAATGGAGAAGGAAGGGTGTAGCCAAAGATCTTTCACTTCATCCAAATCACCCTTCTAGAGATACAGGTATCTTGTTTGCTGTATAAGGAGCGTAAAGTTTGGATGGGTGGGTGAGATCAGAAGTACAGCAGTTCAGTGGTGGTGTTTTAGGGAGCCAAAGATGTTTCATCTTTTCTGTGTTGTGAAGTCTAAGTTAGTGCATTCCTCATCTTTTTAGGTCTTGCTTTATAAATTTGCATAGTGATAGAAAGGCAGGAGTGATCAATGCATCTATATACATATAAAATTGTGAACTAAAGCAGTGCTGTAATGCTCTCCACCCAGGAGATACGGGCATCATATTATACTGTTCTCAGTCAGCTTTCCCTAGTCTTGTTATTTTGTTTATGAAAGGAAATCCAAGTGTAGGAGAATAGGAAAAGGGGAGAAATGCCTGTAAGTAGTTTTTCAAGCAGCTACAATGTATTTTGTAGCTCTTAATTCATTACTGTCTTCATTATCTCTCCACCAGGGGTTTTTTTTTTCCCTGTATCTATCCTGAGGTGGTGAACATTTATTTCTTACTGTCATAAATGTTATGTTTTGTATTAGACTTCATTTCACTGAAATATCTTTTCAATGCACAGGAAACGGTATCTGCAAATGCAGAGTGTGCGAGTGTTTCCCCAACTTCACTGGCAGCGCATGCGATTGTTCTTTGGATACTTTTCCATGCATGGCATCTAATGGCCAGATTTGCAATGGAAGAGGAACCTGCGAATGTGGCACCTGTAATTGTACAGATCCCAAATTCCAAGGCCCTACATGTGAAATGTGTCAGACTTGCCTCGGTGTCTGTGCAGAGCACAAGTAAGTACCTAGAAAACCAAATTCCAGCTTCTATGCATTTGAGTTGGTGATATTTACATGTGCAGAACAAGGCTTTTTATACTGTGCTTTATTCTACCCTGAAATGTAGGGGCATCATGTCATATCATCCCTTTAGACAGTAAAAGCTGTTGAGTGATACTCAATAATTACAAACGAAACATTATTAATACAGTATTCTGATTACTTCCAGGTACGCTAATTATTTCTCTAAATTCTTTACCAGCCATTTTTTGTTAGGCACAGAAATGTGTGCATTATGTTAAATCAGTTTTAACCATTCGGATTGACTTAGGCAGGTTACAGCTTTCCCCTGTTCCATGTATGATTATCAACAGCGCAGAGTTGGAGGGAACATAGGTCTATAATGTGACAGGCTGTAAAGTCCTATCATCCTGACCTTTTGAAATTAATGTATCAAAAGTATATGTATACTGTGCAATTTCCAGAATAGTTAAAACTTCAGTTAAGCTTTTTCCTTAAAACTTTTATTCTGAAACCTAGATCTGTGTGGGCCGGTGAAATTTGCATCCCTGCCTTTGGAAATCCAGGTTTTTAGAAACCAAGCATTTTCTGCATGGAAACTTTAAAGTTTATGATTAGTGGCTCATGTGATTCCTGGCTTTGTGCAACTGACTTAACGTTTTCTCTCAGCACAGTCTTTTTAGTATAAAAATCCTGCTCAGTCTGCTTTTTTCAATGAGTTATTCAGAGTGATATCCTGCTGTAAAGCTTGTCACTCAGTTTGTTCTTTTTAACATGTCTGTCTCTCAGATACAGTTTCATTATAAATACTCAGCTCCTTGAGTGCCTTCTCTGAGAGTATTCATTTTCTAGGTGGAGGTGTTGAAAAAGTTTTAGCCTTATTTCCTTTTAGAGATTTAGGTATATTTTTTTTTTCCTGTCCTTGAAGCTTGTGGGTCATCCAGGGAAAGAGGAATGTATTAAAGGGGGCTTTTGTTAATCACAAGTTACATAAAAGTTCTGGCTGGTAAAAAGCAGTGTCTTGCTTTCATTTTTCCTGGCCTTTATGGCAAAAGGGTTGGTTTTCTTGGTTTTTTTTCTGACACTTTCTCCTTTATATTTCTTTAGATTAAGTGCTAGAAATCTTTCATGAACATGTTGAAAAGCATTGCTTCTGATTTGTACTTCCACAGGGACTGCGTTCAATGCAGAGCTTTCGATAAGGGAGAAAAGAAGGAAACATGCGCTCAGGAATGTATGCATTTCAACATGACACGGGTAGAAAGTAGAGACAAGTTGCCACAGCCTGGACAGCCTGATCCATTGTCTCATTGCAAAGAGAAGGACGTTGATGACTGCTGGTTCTACTTCACATATTCTGTCAACTCAAATGGTGAAGCCAATGTCCACGTGGTAGAGACCCCAGGTATGAGCATGATGTTGACTACTCTCCCTTTGTCTTTGTTGTTAATTCACGCAGTTGTTGTGTACTGCAAAGTAGCTCTAGTTGATTTGTGAGTTAGATGTATTCAGAAACAAGTATTTATTCCTGAGTGAGAGTTGTGGTTGTCTGGAACTTGAGCAGCTTTAGAAAAATCTAAGTCTCTCTAGAGCTAGTTTTTTGAAACGTTTAGGCTGACAGAAACAGGTTTTGTTTCTTAAAAACAAAAAGTCAATCAGATAAGTGTAATTTTTAAAGCATTTCATGTTTCAACTTGACACTTTGCAGGCTTGTTTTACCTGTCCTGTAGCAAGTCCTAGGTATCTAAATTTTGATAACTTTTTTTTGACCAGGCTTGTGCTACAGGTGAGAAACAATTGTGCCTGTGGAGTTTTGTTGCATTTTTTTTCTTTTTCTTTTCTTAATATTATGGGACCAGTCTTACACAAAAAAAAAATCCAACCAACAGCACAAAATTGTGTACTGTGTTGCAAACTGCTTAAATTATTTTATGCTGGGAACCTTTGCTTTTACTTAACTGAGATACCTTCAAGAATAGATCTGAAAAGCCTTTTGGTTAGTTAATTCTTAACAGTCAACTGTTCTTGATTTTGTTCATTCCTCTGACACAAAAAAGAGAGAACAATTTTATAGCTCGATCAGTAATTTACCATTTTTTCACCAAGAGTATTGTTAGTTTGAAACATGGGATGTAGCATCTAACAGTGCAAAAAAATCTGGTTTTGTACATTAGCAGTGTGTGGTCTTCTGATTTTTACAAGCCTGATACAAAATACACACCTTAATTGTGTGTTGAAAGGTTTATCGCTGTATTCTACTCAAGGAATTTTCAGAATTGATCATCTGGGTGATCATCACTTAATACAGGTCAGTGGTTAGTGGCTTTTAGAAAGAAATGCTACTTCAATTCAGAATGTTTTAAAAGCTCTAAAAATGTTGTCCAGTGTATAGAGGGGAGGACCTTGAGTCCTGTCTTCTTTTAGGACAAGCCAACACATGCCCTACACTTTGGGGGTCTGACCTTTTCTTCATGGATAAACTTCTGTTGCTTTAGTTAAGAGCTGGATCAAGCCTTCATGCACTGGCAGGTACCTTAATTTTGTGCCATGCAAGTGCTGAAGGAACAAGCTCTGTTCAGTAGAGCTATATTCGGTGGAGCAGACACTCATTCCTTACTGGTTCCCAAGGAATTCCTGTCATGTCCCTTCCCACTGCCCTCACTCCTGCAGAGGCAGCTACCAAGATTAGCAGTCTGCAGTTTGGGTGGAAGCAGTGTTCCTACTGACAGCACAGAAGTTTGCATGTTTGTTTCTGATTTCTTCAGTCTGTGTATTGAGCTCTGTAAAAGCCCTTGTTCAGTTTGTGATTATTGAGAATTTCATATTAATAGAAGACTTGGGGTTTATTTTGGAGGATTATTATTTCTATGTCAGTCACCTCAAATCATTTTGCAACTATATTACTCTTTTCAAACACTATAATTCACTTATTTTGAAAGTACATGGTATTTTTATCCAAAGATGTGCCTTTTTAAAAAATCCTATTTCAGTAGAGATCAATTTCCAAGAGGAGGAGATATCCTAAAAAATCTGTCTCGGAAGCAAAGTTATTACTTCTCTCTATATATTAGCTACTAAAAATAACAGCCATCTGAGGTAAAATGAGGAATGCCCTTTTTCTGTAACACTTGATAGAGTATGTGGGGACTGTTTTGCTAATCTGCTAATTTGTACTCTAGCTGGTTTATCCTTCCAGCACCACCTTTGACTTGGCACTTTTTCATGTTTAAAATACAATTGCTAGTTATTTTACTTTAATACTCTGAGCTACTGAATAGCTTAAGGGGTTAGCAGTGTGTAAACTTTATCATCAAAACATGAATTGTTCTATTGCTAAGATTAAACACAAATTAGAAGGATAAAAATAAGCTAGAATTACAGGATGTACACATTCCAAAACTTGCATTGTTTGAAAAGAAAATAGTATTGGCATATCTCTGATATTCAAAATACTAATTTCAGTACAAAATAAAATCTTAAAAGCATCTGGATATGCATTACCTTTACCATTTTGTAAAATCATGCTTCCCTTGCTTTGTTCCCTAGAATGCCCCAGCGGTCCTGACATCATTCCCATTGTAGCTGGTGTGGTTGCTGGAATTGTTCTTATTGGACTTGCATTATTATTGATTTGGAAACTACTAATGATCATTCATGACAGAAGAGAGTTTGCTAAATTTGAAAAGGAGAAGATGAATGCCAAGTGGGATACGGTAAGTCAAGAGGCTTTTATCTATATATAGTTACAGTAGTTGAGGAAGAATAGAAGATTTTTTTCATGTGCCTTAAATGTTTCAGAATGTATTGCTGCCTTTTGGCCTATAGAGGAACAGAAATATCCTTATTTTAAACTGACTTTAAAACATGTTATGTATTACCACTAGCAAAAAACTCCAAACAAAACAAACAAAAACCCACAAAAAAAAACCACAACAAAAAACCCAACCCTCTTTGAGAAGTACCTCTTAGGTTAGAAAAGCGAGTAGTAACTTCAGTAGAAATAAAAATGTGATGGTGACAGAACAGTTCAGCTTTCAGTTTTACCACTCTTTACAACATGTTATTAAAATGTTTATTAGAAGATGAGAGTCACTTTTGCATAAAATGAAGAAGAAAATTTTATGCTTATGAAAGAGATCTTGTTGAATACTCATACAGGTTTAGTTGGGAGATTTCAATAACTGGTCACAAAATTGTGGCTGGTACTGATTTGTTGAAATCTTCCCAGCCCCTTGTCAACAGAAAAGTACGCAAGAAAAAAACAAGCCTATGTTCTATAGGCTTACATAGGCTACAGGATCGCTGCCTCTGGGAAACTTTAGGAACCTGCTGATCGAAAACCCTTCACTACAATTCTGTAGAAGTCAACACCCACATATGCTTGATAAGGGAATGCTTTAAAAAAAATCTCCTAGGAAGTCTTTTGGGTTTATTTAAGAAAATTAATTAATTCTATGCTAGAAAAAAATTACTAACACTTCTTTATATAGAGCATGATTTTTTTCAGTGATAGTTAAGAATGTTACTTTTTTTTTCCTGTTGAATTATTCGACAATGACCATTTCTTTTACTTCAGCAAGAAAATCCAATATACAAGAGCCCTATTAACAATTTCAAGAATCCAAACTATGGACGTAAAGCTGGTCTCTAAGTCTCAGTTTGTATCTTCTTTCAATTTCTTCCTTTTTTTTCCCTTTGCATGTCACTTCAAACTTACTGTGTGTCACAGTCAGTTAATCACAGTTTGAGTCTTGCTCAGTTTATCTACTGCTCCTTTGATTCTGGGGTTTTAAAGAATGCAGCTTGAAAATTTTTAACTTGTTTTGACGGCAAGGTTGTTTACTTACTAATACCACCCGTACGGGCTTAAACTATTCTACAAGTGAATTCCCCCCCCCCCCTCCTCCCCCCCACGGATAAATGTGTGGATATATAATAGAACAACTGTTAGGATTGAAGAAGCTCTTTGGGTTGTGGAGAGACACAGCATTCAGAGGAGGGTTTGTCTTTATTTCCTTGAATCAGCAGTCAGTTTGCTTGAAGTTGATGTGTTCAAAGCTAGTTTAGATATTCCTCAGATATCCCAGTCTATAAATACCACTGTTTTTATTAGAATAAGTCTGGGAACATTCAGAGTAGCCTTACAGTTTTTCTTTTTTTTTTTTGAATGCTTTGGCTTATTAACCTAGTATAGAACTACCCTGTATTTAAAGTGTGAAATCTATATACTCTATTGATTTTATAATTAAATATGTATCTTATTTTTTCCATCCATATTTCTACTGAAACTGCCAGTATTATAGTCCTTGTAGCCCAGCCAGCTTGGGGGTCTCCATAGAAAAAACATTAATATGAGAGGAGGAAATGTTCTTGTCCCCTCTAGATGCATTTTCTCCCAGTTTCTTAGTCCCTCCTAAACCCTGCCTGAACACCTCAATTCTGTTTGGAAATGTTGCCTTCAGTTCTGTTCACACCCAACAAGCAAGGAGAAACAACAGTATTCAGAAGAGCAAGTCAGTAAACCAGAAACGATAGAGAGAGATCTTCTGTAGACTTTGAGGTTGCACTTTCTTTAATGCTTTAGGTGTTCATCTCCTTCCCTGGGCTGTCCAGCTTCTGGGGAAGGAATGAGAAAGGGAGGATTAGATGAGGAATGGATGTCACAAGAATGTTGAGAGGTAAGAAGTACAGACATCAGATTAGAGGGAGAGGAATGAAGAAGTCAGGAAGGCAGCACATCCATTTAAATATCCAAGAGCTTTTTTGAGGAGCCAGTGGAAGGGAAGAATCTGTTTCTCTAATTTTATTCTGTCTGCTGTCTCCCTTTTTCAGCGTTGCACTCAAAAGATTTTGTAAAGGAAAAATGAGGGGGGAAAGCAGGAATTAAGAGTATTTAAGCTCTTATCTGTCCTCACTGTGACAACAATTCCAAATACTTTGTCTAGCATTCTGAGCCCTTCCTTGATGAAATATACTTTCTGCTTCTCTTTGCAGTCATTTCACTTTCCACTGTTTTCAAAATTGATTGTAAAAATTTTCATTTTGCTTGCCACAACGACCACATTCAAATCCTTTCCATTTTTCTTCTCAGAGTCAATTATTCTGGGGAGGAAATGGAGTTCTTGTTCCTTTCTAACATTTCACATAATCCATCTGGCTAGGTCTCTGTTACCTTCTCTTCTGCTGTTCACTTAATTGTGTACTCTCTGTTGCATGCAGGACAAGCATCTAACAAACCATATGGTGTGTAACTTCCATTCTGTGCTCTCGTTCTGTGCCCCATTACTCTTTCAGGATCTAATGTCCTTAGTGCTGCCATTTCTCCTCAAATGTACTTCTTGCAGAAAGCTTTCCTCTTGCATAAATGGAAGGATTGAATTCTGCCTTTTTGTTTCACTCGCTGAGAAGGTTAGACGTATGAAAGAATGTGCTTTTTTTAAACATGTCTTATCATTTTTGATGTTCATAAACTTATCAGAACTTTGGGGAGAAAGGGAGGTAGGTGCATTTAGTTTTATTGGCTGCGGAAAAAGATAAGATCAGTATTGATAGAATAGGTGACCCACAGGAAGTAAAAGAAGAAAATCCTCCTTTCTCTAAAAACCCCAGAAAATATTAGCTATAAGATTGTTGAAGTAACCTTTCATTTAGGTGAAGAAAGTTACCTTGTCAAAGCAAGAAAGTAATCTGAAATCCCATTACAAGAAAATTACACTGTAGTAGGTTCCCTCCAGGTATATATGTATACAGTAAAATTAACTGCATACAGTTTGTGCAACCCTTCCCCCTCTTCCACAATAGTCATACACATGCGTGGGCTTGGTTACTGCAGTGAGTAAACTGCAGCACCATGAAGCTTGTTGTGGATCAGGTGGCCAAATACTTTACCAGTGTTGGTCTGTGGTGATGTGAATGTATCTGTGCAGTTGATGCTCAAGCGAGCTAGGCTGAACCAAATTCAAGTTGTCCTTAGCCTGTATTACAGCTACTGTCTTAGTGTCCTTTCACCACTGTTGGGCCTTACTGTCTTCACTGCCTGTCTAGTTCAGATTTGTGCTATTAAAAGTGTATTTACTTAACAGCAGGCTAGCTGCTTTCCTCTAGTCTTCTAGTCATGGTAGATGATGCCCCCTGTTGTGTGTGTTGCCCTTAACTTTGGCCTTTGCTTCATCCTCTGATGCAACTGCCATATTTATGGGTTGACAGATGATTTGTTTCATATTACTGTAAAATAATGATGGATATTAATGAGAGCTGAAAATAGTAAGAACCAGCTTTTGAACATTGTATGTGGATGAGTTTAGAATATTCTAGTGTGCAGTTTCTTCGAGTAACTTAGGACTTAAACCCAGTATAAAGGTAGTTTAAGTGACTATTGGAACAGTAATTCCATGGGGAAAAAAGGAATACAAAGGTTAATCAAACATCCTGTATAATAGGTTCATCTTTCTGCAACGCTAGACTGAACTATTACCCTATGCACAGCCCAGTCTAGTTGAAAACAGTGTTGCAAGAACATAGCTCATTATTCTCTGCTGAAGGTTATTTTTTAAAAATATCTCCATCTTAATTTTAATGTATTTCACTTGATCTTGTATGCAGTTATTGTTTGACTTTTATTTTGGTTTAAGTGTGCATGGTGTTTTCATTTATAGGGGCATGTGGCAAACGTGTTTTCCCTAACTTTGCATGCTTAAACCAATGTATCCTCTTGCAGTGGCATAAAGAAAACGGGTTTATTTAAGAAACAGTAGTATTTGTTTAGGACAGCAAGCTTAGAATACCATGTTTTCATGGGCAGTTAAAAATCTGGAATGCTGCTAATCTCCGAAAGTTCATACCATGTGCCAGCTGTTAGGGGCCCTATGGGAGGCTAGAGTCGTGTTGAGCTAGTGGACATTTATTTACTACTTCTATGTTAGTTTTAAAGGTAAGCTATCTGTAGAAGACTGCCAAGCCAGGGCTGAGACAGTGATTGAGTATGACTGGAAAGGCCGGGGCTGTTGCTGCCTGTCTAACAGAAGATAGCAGGGAAGGAATTCCACCAAATCCATTGGGTGCCTATGTTGCAGTTATAGGCAGTAGAGCCTCAAGAGCTTTTTAGCTGATCGAACGTAAGGTTGGGTTAAGCTGAATAGTTCTGTGTGTTGACAAAATCTCCATTATTTGTAAAGGGAACTGAGGCACTCAATTGACACGGGGAGACATCTCGTTAAGTGACTTATTCAGTGGCACAAATCCCACTGTGCTTCTGAGAGTTCTTGGGAACATAAAGTACAAGTACAGGGGAAGACAGTACAGTGTTTTGGTTTCTTTGTAAATATGGCTTATGCTAAATAAAGAGCATGTAAATTTCAAATTCTGATTTCTCTTGAAGAAGCATTATAGTAAAAAATTTACAATCCTGTTATGCAAATTGCATTTTAAACCTGATTCCAAGTTCAAATGAATTGTATGAGCAGCACCCTGCAAATTTCCAAGTTTTAGTCCTAACCTTTAGACCAATTCCTACACTACCTGGAAGAAGTTATCTTTTACAAACAAGAAAATGTAAACATACACCTCCCTGTATGTGCTGGGGGTAATCTGTTTTGTGAAATGTTGAAGGTTAAAAGCACAGTATAACAAGTATTTCATAAAGCCTTGCCACTGAAAAGCAGTGCAATACCTTCCAGTCTGCATATGATATAGCCTCTTAAGCTTACAGACTTTCTCTGCATCATAAACTTTACTGATTTATATTTATAAGAATTCTCCATTAAAACTCATTGAGGAAACACACAATGTACATTCCAAGAACTTTGAGGCATAATGAGATACTTGAGTTACAAATTAAATCTGTCATCCCTGGATGTTCTTCCAGTTTCATTTACATCTTACTATTGCAAAGCTTTTTATTAAAAATATTGGGGGGGGGGGTAACTTTGCATTGATTAATTTGGCTGGTGAGAACTAGCCACAACACTATTTCCATGATGTAAAAAAACCCAAAGAAACCAAACAAACAAAACTTAACTCGGCATCCCTTTCCCAGCTAGTAGCTGATATACTTTTAACAAAGACAGTTTGCCTGGGAACTGATAGAAAGGTCTTTTGCTGTTACTATGTATTTGTGAAGTATAGCCAGCACTGGACACCTAGTTCTTCATCTCAAACCAAATGACACTGACTTAGATATTGAGAAGAGTGAACAGGGAACCTTGACTTCCATTGTCCAGCAATCCATGTTCTGGCTGGAGTTGAGAGACTAGGCTAGAGTCTTTCAGGTCTAGGTGGGATTGGATGTGCCTGTTGCTCTTTCCATTTAGAGAAGCTGGCTTCAGGGAGAAACAGGCTTTTTCTGTGAAAGGAACCATGACAGAAAGGCAGTACACCAGCTATACGGTCTTCCTTAGCAGCAGCTACTGCTGTTGGGGTAGGCCAGTTACTTGCTCCATACCAGGTCTTGCAAATAGAAGGCAACGAACATCCCAGGAATTGTGATATGAAAATTTCACATGAAGTTGGTTTCTTGCTTGCCTTGTCACCTTTTGGCACATCCTGTGGTATTCCCGGTTGTTTTTCCAGGTTTATGACCCTGAAAAAACAGACACACCTGGTGTTTGTGTGTCTAGGGGGAGGATTTCCTTCAATTGACTGTAGGGAAAAAAAATTTAACCTGAAATATTTTAAATGCTGTGTAATTTAATAACAGTAGAATTGAATTAATATGGTTATATAGGCCATCTCAGACTAGGGGAATCTTCAAAGGGAGAGAGATTCCCTTACTGCTGATGAAGGCCAGATACAGTTCTGGCCAGAACTGCACTCAGGCTGGCATCTGCACTGTACTGAAATTCCTCAGGAATTATTTGTGTATGCACAGAAGAGCTTCATATACTGGTAAACAACATCTATTTAGATTGAAGTTCTGGTTGTGGTAAGAGCACAGTACTGCCGATCCAGGCTGTATCAGTAGAGCCCTTGCCTAGCGGTAGCCCTTTCTTCTAGTAAGATTTATCTATTCATTTTGAGTTCAAGCCATTCATCTTAGATGTGCAAGGATGCCATCAATGGAGTAAGATTTACTGAGATAAAAGGAAACCTAGAAACAAAGGAAGCTTAAAGTAAGCTTAATTTAGAAGTTTTCAAATCTCAGCAAGAGAGATGTGAGCGGTTGTTCTGTAGGCATTTCTTGTGTCAGTAGAAATAATGTTTTTATTGCAACATTTGCACCAGTACAGAAGCTTCTTAGTTTTATCTATGCATTTTGCAGGTTGGGGAGACCTGAAGGAATAAAATGAGAATGACAAGTACTGAATGTTCAATATAAATATTGAATGTGTATTATCAAAATACTACAAGCCTTTCTACTTTGTTTCTAGAGTTAAATTCTAATACAAGATAAACTATTTCAATGTTTATTATAGCAGAATGTGGTCTGTGGTCAGTCATGGTTTCAAACAATGTTCTTTACAGTCCTGTTCTTCTTTAAAAAACATCATGGGCCACAGACCCCTGAGTTGATGGCTGAGCCCTAAGATAACCATATAAGGTTCATCTGCCCTGAAGGAAATCTGTAGTGTAAACTGGACAGGATCGTGCCCTAACCTTTTGCTTTATTAGCTGAGCATGCCTTTGTTCAAGTTGCTAGAGGGAAAACTAGTTCAATTTAAGCTGTTTGTGTGTACAAACAAAACATTAATGGATTATTTCTTAGGCTAATTTTTATACTTCTTGCACACACAGTGCTTTTTTCTTCACTTTAAAATGTTAATATAAATATTTTTCTTTTTCTAGGGTGAAAATCCTATTTACAAGAGTGCAGTGACAACTGTGGTCAATCCTAAATATGAGGGAAAATGAACACTGCCTGTATAACTTCACAACACTGTATGCAGCATAGCAATTTTTTGTAGTCACAGTAAGATAGATTTAGGGCAAACTGCAGTGATTTTACTAATTCATTACATGTAGGTTTGTTTTCCTGTGCAGGTTTTGAAAATGTACCATATGTAATTTTTTTTTTTTTTGCAAATAAAAGTAATCAGTCCCAGAGGTCTGACAAAAAAACTTGAGACTGTGTAGCCTAGTCAGCTAAGGTCACATGGTGCCTTTTGACCTTTTCCACTCCTGTGCTGTGAATCTAGGTTTTCTGCAGGGTGCAATACTGCTGTGGCATGACTGGGAGTGAAATGGTTAAAGCAATCAGCATGAGGGCTCTGCCTAGCCATTTAGTATTAAACTTTTTTTAGCTTTACAGGGAAATCAGGGCTTGAGTTTGCAGATATAATTAAACTCATGTAGCATGGAGCTGGTGGTTAACTGATCTTCTACTTGCTAGACATACGATTAAGTATATGGTAAGTTGAGTAAGTTGGAAGTGAGCAGTGTAAAAGACTGAAAAGTGTGTGCATACTTATTTTTAATTTTTAAGTTGCTTATTGCCAGGATATGGTTAAAATGAAAGGGTTTGAGAAGAATGTTAAGAAGGAAAAAATAGCTTTAAAACTCGTGCCATTACTGAAAAAGTTGCTGACTGGTAACTTGCTTAGTTTTAATTTGTAAATTCAAGCCCTGGGTGGCAGTGTCATGAAATACCTTACCAAGACATCCTCAAAATACATAAGGGCCTTACATCATACTGTGTCTTTATTCTGTAATGTTTCCTTGGTTTCAAACCTGGTGCTTTGTCACCCTTCTAATCTTTTTAATGTATTTGGTTGTGATTCTTTTTGTAATATTTTTGTATCAACACAAGCTTTTTTTTTTTTGAGCAGTCTTAGCTGTAAATTTGCCTTTACCCTGTAGCTAAGATTGCGTAGTTTGTCATGTGACAAGTCACACATCATTCTTGACGTGCCATGTATATTTGCCTTTGACCATTTGAACTGCATCATAGTCATATTCTTGTTTTAAGTGCCTTTTTATTTTAACAGATGTTCACTTTTTACAGTGCTATTACTGAAGTTATTTATTAAATAAAAGTACCTTAAAATACTTAAATCTCGTCTCTTTATGTTGTAGAAGTTGATACTATTCCAAAAACCTGAGAAATGTGTCTGTTTGGGAAAGAGGTAATAGACATTGTAATAATACCAAATCTGTAAGCCTTTACATCACATCTGAGAAAAGTTAACCAGAAGTGATCTTGCATAACAAACTTTAGCTGTTGTATGAAATGCATAAAGGCCAGGATGTAGCACAGTGCTCCATGTTACATGCAGTGGCTGCTGATGCAAAGCCTCAGGCTTGCATGTGTGCTAAAGAAGTTCTGTAGTTTAGTAACTGTTCCAGCAAATGGGCTATTTGGTTAACAAAGTTTCACAACACATGACAAATGAGAAAAATCACTACATTTTGTAGGAAAAGAAAGTCTTCCAAATATTTTTTTTAAGGATGTAATGTTCTAGATAGATTATCAAAACCATTTTGTAATTAAATATATTCTTAAGGTGTGTTCATGGAATCTGTATGTTTTTTTTTTTTTAAACTGGTGGTGCTTTATGTTATCCTGAGAAGCTGTGGGGATCTCTTCTAAAAGTCCCTTTTAACCTCCATCTGTGGGCAGGAGTGCGGTTTCCATGAAGTGGGAGAGGGGCATCAACAGAGAGCTTGGGCAGTGTGTATGTCTGTCTCCATCCCTCTATGAGGGAAGCAACTGGAGACAAGAGGATCCAAGGGCCAGTTACAAGGTGGGCTTGGTTGTCTAAGCCAGTTGCTGGAGGGATCCACGATGGGGCAGGTGGGTGTATGTTGGTGTGTGCAAGTGGGGAGGTTTGCAGCAACAGCTGGAGCAAGGCTGGCACAGGTGGCAGCAGCAGGGGAAAGTGGAGATCCAGGGGCAGCTGCTAGATAAGACTGAGTGTCTAAGCCCAGCCATGGGAAGGATGGGCCCTGTAGGCATGTCTGTGTTTCCCACTAACAGGCCTTCATTCTGATCAGCTGGAGAGGCAAATGGGAGGAATCCATTGGTCCTGTTCATATTTCCGTGAGTGCTCTCTTCTGTCTGTGATGCTCTGTGTGTGTGTATGTACATACTGCGTACATGTTGTGTGCATGCCTGCACATGCTTACTGGCAATATGTGCTTAGGGTCACTACGGATTGGACCTGGGGACACGGAGCTGCTGCAGCCTTGCTTCTCTTGAGCTACCAGATTTGGCATCAGGTATGTTTTTCAATGGTTGGTGCAAATGAGAGCAAACTCACAGATGGAAAGAAGCTGTGCTACAGTTTAGCCTGCTGTCCTTCATAACAAAGTCCACAGTACTGCTCTGGATTAGTTCTTACATCATGAATGCTCTTTCTTGTGTTGCTTTTCCAACTAAGGGAACCAAAACAGCCTGAGAATGCCTTCCTATCTGACTGCAAGATAAGAAACCAGTGGGAGCTGCACTTGTATGTACAGCTCATGTCTGTTCCTCTTGATACTAACTTTCCAGAATTGTGACTTGACTGTGGCCATGATGGATGAGATTTTATTTTTCGGGCATTTGAGTACTTGCCTCCCTTCCTACTGGTTTGGTCAATTCCCCAACAATACTGGGGATTTTCAATAGCTCCATAAGAAAAAATGCAGAAATTTCTTCCAGATGCATTCTGTATTACTTGTCCATGAAAACTGTCTTCACTGGAGACAAGGCAGCTTAAACAGAAGAGATAATTTCTGACCTTTATGGCTGTTGGTTTTTCAATATTCTAGAAAGATTAATCCCAAATTTCTGTTTCAGACTGTGTATCGAAGTCCCCTTCAGATCTGTCTTTTTATCTCTCATTCTTGCCCAGACTACACAGAACACTGGAGTCCTGAACTAACCAGAATTCATGTCATGTCATACAGGTAGCAGGATGCTGACCTTTGGGAACCCTGATGCCTATACAGCATTAACTGTCCTCCTAAATTAAGTAAATTTTCAATAACATGTGCATTAACCTGGTTCTGTCCACTCACCTATGTTACATGTTCTTCAGTTTCCTTAGTGAGTCTGGTTTCAAAATGCTTTTGTGGATTGGTAGATGACTTTTTCACAGAGATGCTACTTGAAGGCTTTGAATTCAAGTGGCCTATTAAGGAGAGCTTCCAGTAGCCACTTCCAGCCAGATGAAAGCTGCTTAATATTTCCAAGTGAACAGTTGCTTAAATGAGAGAGAACAGCTGCCATCCTACAGTATCAGATTCAAGTTACTGTAAGTGTCACAGAACATATGATTTGCTTTAAAGCAGGATTGGATGCTCTAGCTAAGAGATAGTGTAGCTCAAATACGATAAAATTTAAATGCTGGGAAACAGAAGTAGTTGTGGATCCTTCCTGACTTATAAATACTGACCTCGACTACTTACCCTGAATTCTGCAAGTTGGTGAAGCAGGAAAGTCTTACTAAAATACCAACAGATGCATAGACTCAAAAGACTGCAATCCCACACAAGCCAGATAGATCTCAGTAGTATATGTGTTTTAAAAGAACTACAGTTAATATAACTGCAGTCTAGCTATCCTTAATCCATCAATTTCCCCAGTTCCTGTTCAGTAACTAGAGGTAAGCTAGAATTGCTTCATGGCAGTTGTTAATAAAGTTTCTTGTCCTGGATTGAAACTATACAGCAAAAATACAAATCGGCAAAGAAAATAATTTTCTGTAATCACGTAATTTATTAATTAGTATCCATGAACTAACTTTGCTGCAGTATGTTGAGACTCTTGCCTTAAACTACCCCTAGTCAGCTTGGAAGACTAGTCAAGAGCACAAACTGAAACAGCCTCTTAGCACATTCTGGAGCACCTATATATGAGGAAATCTAGACTGATAAATACATACTTGCCTTGGGTTTCTGATGTTTTTCCTTCCTTTTCTGCACAATTGCACAGCTATACAAGATGACCATTTTTTCTTTTCCATAAGAAATACAAATTCATTCTCAGAGGAGCATGAACAGGAGAATATGAACAGAAAAAAAAAAAGATAAACTTTTTAAAGTAAAACATTACTAAAGCTTTGGTATTGATCAAATGGAAGTGGTGAAAGAGTAAGCTCTAGCTACAATGTTCTACTATTTAGAGGGTGTTTTCCAAGCACTTCTATTTTTCTTTCTGAAAAATGAGTGGCGTTCCTCAGGGGTTGGTATTGGGACTAGTGCTGTTTAACATCTTTGTTTAGCAACATGGACAGTGGGATTGAGAGCACCCTCAGTAAGTTTGCCAATGACACCAACCTATGTGGTGTGGTCAGCACGCTGGAGAGAAGGGATGCCATCCAGAGGGACCTTGGCAGGTTTGAGAGGTGGACCTGTGCAAACATAATGAAGTTCAACAAGGCCAAGTGCAAGGTCCTACACATGGGTCAGGGCAATCCCAAGCACAAATACAGGCTGGGTGATGAGTGGATTGAGAGCAGCCCGGAGGAGGACTTGGGGTGTTGGTAGATGAAAAACTGAATATGAGCCAGCAACATGCGCTTGCAGCCCAGAAAGCCAACTGTATCCTGGGCTGCATCAAAAGAAGCGTGACCAGCAGGTTGAGGGAGGTGATTCTGCCTCTCTGCTCTCATGAGACCTGACCTGCACTACTGTGTTCAGCTCTGAGGCCCGCAAAATAAGAAAGACATGGGCCCATTGGAGTGAGTCCAGGAGAGCCACAAAGTTGATCAGGGGGCTGGAGCACCTCTCCTATGAGGACAGGCTGAGAGAGTTGGGGTTGTTCAGCCTGGAGAAGAGAAGGCTCCAGGGAGACCTTATAGCAGCCTTCTAGTACCTAAAGGGGGCCTACAGGAAAGAAGTGGAGGGACGCTTTACTGGGGAGTATAATGATAGGATGAGAGATAATGGTTTTAAACTGAAGGGGGTAGATTTAGATCAGTTGTGAGGAAGAAGTTCTTCACTATGAGGATGATGAGGCACTGGCACAGGTTGCCCAGAGAGGCTGTGGATGCCCCATCCCTGGATGTGTTCAAGGCCACGTTGGATGGGGCTTTGAGCAAGCTGGTCTAGTGGGAGGTGGCAGGGTGGTTGGAACTAGATTATCTTTAAGGTCCCTTCAAACCCAAACCATCCTATGATTCTATAAAATCAGAATTGCTGCCAAAGCAGTTATCTAGCAGAAAGAAAATATTTATAAGCAACTATGAATACAAGTACCAGAACACGAGTGCTGCAAAGTAATTCAAGTGAATGTGCTTTAATGATAATAAATACATTAACCCCTATCTCATAAAAATGGATAAATTGTAGCTAGAAAGAACTACTGTCGGGCATAATTTTAAATAACTTGAGAATATTTGGGTTAAACTTTAATTTTAAATGAATTTTGAAGGCAGGTTTTTTTTTAAAAATTAACATCAGACTAAAGAGTTTCATACAGATCAATGTAAGAAATAGCTTGTGTAATACATAGAAATAAAAAATAAGTCTCAAATACTCTGTCCGTGGAAAATGATCAGAAATATTCTATTTGTTTATTCTTCATAGGATAGCTATATGAACTGTCTCACCTTGCTTTAACACTGCATTACACGAAACATAAAACAAGTATTTTTATCTACAAGTGATTTAAAAGTACGATATTGTAGGTTCTCTGCCATGTGACATTTCAAACTCTTGATTCCATTCCTAATTTTACATACACAACTGGGATTGCAACACACATTTAAAATTCAGTATAACTTTTCAGTGATTTAAAGAGCAAGACTTCCATTATCAATTTCTTGCACTGAAAACTATTGAATATTCTTTTACATATGTGATATTTGTTCTTGCTTTTTGAAACTTCTAAGCTGCATCTGCTTACCGAGATACTCATTACCAGTTAAAGGTGTCTCACAGTGAAGAATGAGCCAACGCTGCAGATGAAAGCATAGATAATTCTTCATATGCACTAGGTATTGTGGATCAGCCTCTTAATACATCTGTTGACCACAGTCTGCTTTTTTCCTTTGCTCTCTGCTTCCAAAGGAGAGGATGGAGCTTGTACATGGCACCGTTGGCAGCAACGCATGTAGGTCAGTGTTTGTAATGGGGTGAATGTTGAGAAGCAAAGTTTGAGAGGGAGGAATGAATGTGAGTGATCAGGAGAATGCCAGAGGTATGGAAGCAGCGCACAGAGGAAGGCAGGGGAAGGAGGAGCCAGAGCACATGTGAAAGAGGGAAATCCACCTGTTTTCCCTAAGTCACCCACACTCCTCCATCTACATGTTTGCTTTCATATCCTTTTACTAAGTTATTTACTCTGCAATTACCAACAGATCTGTCGTGATTAAATGGTTTCTTGTCACATTCTCAACTTCTTGCAAGCTCTGATTTTCTTCTATTTCAGCGATCAAAATACCTCCTTTCTTGATGAGTTCATCATGAGTTCTATAAGAAGTGGATGGTTTTGGTTTATATCTTGGGGAAAAAATAATTTATAGAATAGCTCTATAAAATGAAAACAGATACAGAACATGGAAAGAAATGTTTGTATTTCCTCAGCTCTATCATGGTAATACAGAACAGTCAACACAGATTAATCCAACCGTTGCATTTCATTAGATAAAGTAATTGTGTTGTAAAAAAAATTTGAAAATAATTAACTATTTATATTTACATATCTACTATTTTATTTATCTTTTATGTTAGCACAGGGCAAAGACAAGTAAAACACACTTTTTTTTTTTAACTGAAGTGTCAGATTTTATTCTAGAAATATTTACTAACCAAAGTACAGCCCTTAGAATAATCAGTCACACAGTCATGGCTTTTTTCTGAGTAAGGAGTACAGACTCAGGATCAAGGCCTACTTCAAAGTCCCATATAAAAAAAAGGCATCAAAAAAGTCAGATTGAATGTATCCATTCTTCTGAACAAGTGATAGTCTGAGAAAGAAGATGGGGTAAGGGGTATAATTCCTGTTGTTTTTTTTTAACGAGGATGCTGACATAGCGCAATAGGCGTATCAGAAACTCTGAAAAGGTGATAATTGATAGAATATTGTAATTTCAAGACTGATAAAAGTCAAACCATCTACTACAGTAATGCCTAATTCCAAAAAGGAAAAGTATAAAAAAATAAAGGGGTAACTATAAATGTGTTTGAAGGGAGGCACCAAGTTATTCTTGGGTACCACAAGAAAGACTTCAGAAAGATCACACAAACAGAAGAAAGACTGATTAAACAGCCAGTAAAAGAAGGTGATCAAAGTAAGATGTCCTTGGAAAAGCTGAATCAAATTTAAATGAAGAAAATAAAAAATAACAGAAAGTTGAACATTAAAAGTATGCTAAAGATGATTTAGTGCCTCAGGGAAGGCATGAAAACCAATATATACACTGAAACAAGAAGTCTGACACTCAGATACAAGAAGGACAGTTGGTATAGAGAAATAACAGAATATGTAAACTCATTCTTTGCTTCTCTGTTTATTGTTGAGGAGTTTCATGAGATAGCCAACCTAAAATTCCCCAGCGTGGGGCAAAAACCAGAGAAATTATTCACATTGAAGCATCAACAAAATATTCTAGAGCTAAATTAACAAAAGGAATAGCAGCAAACTGCCAAGAACCAATGTTAATCATTTAAGAAGGCTTAAGGAACTCAAGGATGAGTGCCAGATCTTGTTGCCGTATGAATAGAAAATGACTAACATACATAGTCTTGATTTTTTAAGAGGCTTTCTGGGAGTTAAAATACAGAAGAGTTACCCAGATGTTTCTACCATTATCTGGTAGAAATTAGTAAGGAGACACATGTATAAGTAAAACACATTGTGGAAGAATAAATATGAGCAGAGGGATGTCATATCTTATGAATCTAGGCTTCTTTGAGGGAGTCAGTAACATGCAGACAAAGACACATAATTTCATACAACTGGATTTCCAAAGCCTTTCAACAGTACTTTTCATCAAAGACCCTTAAAGAAACTTCCAGGAAATGTGAAGAAAGTCTTCAAAAGAATAAATAACTATTAGAGACAGAAGATAGAAAACACAGCATAGGAATTAATTACAAGTTTTCTGTTTTGAGCAATGTCATAGACGGAGTCTTTGACCTGCTGGCCATGCTCCTTGTAGCACAGTCCAGGATACCATTAGCCTTCTTTGCCACGAGGGCACATTGCTGGCTTGTCAGCTTGCTGTCCCCCCAGACCGACAAGGTCCTCCTCTGCAGAGCTGCTTTCCAGATGGTTGGACCCCAGTGTGTGCTGGTGCATATGGTTATTCCTCCTCAGGCACAGGTCTTGGCACTTCCTTTTCATTGAATGTCATGAGGTTCCTCTGCCCGTGTCTCTCTGAATTGCAGCACAACCACACAGTGTACCAGCTACTCCTCCAGGTTTTGTATCATCTGCAAACTTGCTGAGGGTGCGCTCTGACCCATCATCCAGGTCATTATAGATGTTATACTACTACAAAAGGCCCAATATCAAACCCTGGGCTACACCACTAGTGATTGGCCTCCAACTAGACTTTGTGCCACTGATCACAACCCTCTCAGCCCAGCCATTCAGCCGGTTTTCAATCCATCTCACTGCCCACTTATCTAACTTTCACTTCATCACCTCGTCTACAATGATGATATGGGAAACAGTGTCAAAAGCCTTACTAAAGTCAAGAAAACATCTACTGCTCTCCCCTCAGAAAATTATATTCATACATTTAAACCAGGATTGTACCTGTACATAATCAGTGACAATCTCTGAACTACCTGTTGCCTGCTCAGGAAATAAGCTACATACATACCATCAGCTTAATACTCAGGAACAGGAATAAAACACACAGAATAACTAGGCATCACTAGAAAAAGAGTAAAAAGCAAACAGAAAACACTGTCAAATTAAAAAAAAATAGTAATATTTGAGTAAATCTCGAATACCACTTCAGTCTCAGGCTTCTCAGCAAAGATATGATAAAACTAGAAAAGACATTGATGAGGATGACAAAGATAACAAAAGTTGCGTACCAGTTTCTATACAGAGAATGATTAAATACAAAGTGATTTTTTTCAGCCTGGAAAACACAGCTCAATGAGGATACCATAATGACCTGTCGTGAGAGGTGATGGAGAAGGTGAATAGTGGAAGACCGAAGTTATCAGACAAAGGTAGTTCCAAGCTCAAAATAAATGTAAGGTACTTCTTCCCACAACCCACAATTAAGTTGTAAAATACTTTGATGTACTATGGATTTAAAATGAATAGATAAATTCTCAAAAGAATAATTCATCATGGTATATTAGCTACAGAACATAGCAAATATGCCTTAGCTTGAAATTGGAGAATATTCTAGGAAGAGTCCTATACCGTTCTCTACGCATCTGCTTTTGAACACAGATGCAGAGAGGGCTCTGGGTTACATGAACCTTTAACCTGATCCAGGAAGGTTAGTTTAGTATTTACCATTCATACCACAAAACTGGCTAGCTGCAAGAGCCTGAGCTTGTTGCAGACCTTTCTGGTTTGATTTCCAGCTAGTAAGCAAAAGCTTTCTTCTATTACCTTCTGCGTTTTCTTTTCTATCACAAGAGAAATCCATTGTAGCGATAATTAGAAGTAAATTACATTTACTATTTTAAAATCTGATTCAAAAGAAACAAGAGCCTTATTTCAGCAAGTTGTCTGGCCTGCTACATTTTGTCACACTTATGGGCACATCAAAACATCACCCCACAATAAATGCTTTTTTATTTCAAGACTCTCCACTGATGTAAAACTAGACCACTTTTCCATAAATCTCTCAAACAGCAGTAGGAGATCAGCATATGTCAAGAGTTCTGGGAGCTGTTGCAGAAGAGGTGCCTGGCAGAAAGCGACACTTCATTCTAATACATCAGAAAAAAATATGCTGGCACTTAGCAGTGCATAACGAGGAAGACACCACCAGTCTGCTCCTTTATATTCAGTTCTTTCACATGGTGCCTGAATTGTATTACCAGAACAGAAAATCTAGCCATATGGATGTAGTTTATAGAATCTGGGATTTTCAAAACCACCTATAACTTGGAAGCATCCAAACATATCTACATTTCTGTAAGAACTGGTGTTTTAGTGAAATGAACCAAGTACCTATCAGTTTAATCCCCAAGCTAAAATGTGATCATTCTGTGCTCCTGTTTGAAGCATCTATAGTCAAGAAACAAGAAATATTAAAAATAAAATTTTATGTCAGTTACTGCTTTTCACTGGCACTTTAGTGGCATCTTCATCCATACAGAACCCAGAGCACTGAGCCCTCCCTGGGTGTGGGCAAGTGTAATACACTTCAGTGGTTGGAGTACACCATTGAATAGCAGAGGTTTATTGGACTCCATTCCTTGTTAAAACTGGATCACTGTGCAGTCAGGACATCTTTTGAACATTTGAAAACCAGGAAGGCATGATACTCTATAACATGGTAATTTAAAACATTCAGCTTCTGCTGAACTGCTCTCTGACTAAGGCACTTCAGTTCGTCATGAAGCATCCTAAGTGCCAAAGTAGGTAAGGTCTGACCTTTGCACTGAATTCAATCTCCTGTATAACACTGGTCATCAAATTTTCCTCAGTTAATTCCTTTTGAGATAGAAAATGAAAATAACAACCTATTTTCCTTTACATTGTTAAGGAACACATCACAAAGCTGATATGTATTCAGCTGGAATACATTTGACAGGACAGTTAATGCCATATCTATCAATTTTTTTAATAAAAATATCTTTCTTCAAAACTCTAGTGACTCATCTATCTCAGCTATGCCAACATTATAACTGCTATTAATAAATAAGGTAATTTCAACACCTCTTGAAAAAAATTAAGTTGGTTTGCATGTTTTCTTCCATAAAACAATAGAGTGACATCAGTTATGTTTCCTTCCCTTAGTTTTCTATTAATATTGTCCTGCTACATGAGTCTATCCAATGTCAAGCTGATATTGTCCCCTGTATCCTTTTAAAAACTAGCACAACAGTAGCTCCATTACAGCTTTCTGGAAATTTTCCACTATTTCAAGAATTACTATAAATTAATATTAACTGTCCAAACAGCTCCTTGATCAGCTCATTTATTCAGTGCTTTTATGAGACAGTCTTCAGCTCACAAATATGTGATCAGCTAATGTATAAGCAGACTAGAACACTACCTACGCCTTGTAGTACAAAATTTTCAGTCTAACAAGTTTAATATTTCTCTCCCATTTTCTGAAATATCCTATCAGTTCCATTAGAGTTTAATAAAACCTGAAAATCTGACAGACATTAGTACAAAAAAAGCTTTTTGAACAAGTTTTTCCTGCTCTTAGAAAATCTTTCAGTTTAAATAATTTCCAACTATATTCTCAGAATTTATAGACTATCAACAATTTTATACCAAAATGGTTTCTTATAACTACAACATTTTATCATCAATTTTCATTTTAAGATTATATATTAAAATTTCACTAGCCACATAACAATGGCAGATAGCTATTAAACTAAAGAGTTGTACTTAGATATAAAACATACTCTAGCTGACACTTTAAACCATAATACTGTTTTTCAGAGGCTTGTAAAAACAAGATGGCTGCAGCTGGGTAGAGAAGATGAATACAGCCTATAAGAAATATTCTGCAGCTTCAGTGGAACCACAAGGGCATAAGACAGAAATGGCTACAGCAAAAGAACACGAAGGAGAAGTCTACATAATTTAGCTCAGCCTTCTGTGCTTTAGAACATAGGTCATGAAGGAACTTGGCTGCAACTTCACAAAACCATATTTTAAAACTTATTGAGAACTTTAACATAAATTTGATTAATGTTAAAATTACTTAAATACATATTTGGATCAGGAACTATATTTTCAGGTCTGTTAACTAGGTACTGAATTGGGAAGAAAAAGATTGAGGAATCTATCAAAAAAGAATTTACAATCTCCTGAGTTGTTTGCCTATCTTGATAGGGCATAAGACTCTTAAGGCTAATTATGTTTTATAGCGTATAGATCAGTTCAGAATATTTGTTCACATTTCTTATGACTAAGAAATATAATCATCTTATTCCAAATCAGACACAAATTATAATAATACATATTTTCAGTAAAAAATATATATTTAAGCATCCATCCCAGGACTGTCTACCAAGCCAGAATTTTTACTGACCACACATATAGATGAATGTACATGCAGGATCTCAAACTCTGACCCATGTATGCCTAGCTGATCTGCTGCAGAAGTCTCCACTTGCTGCAGGTCTTTTAATTTTGCTTCCAGACTTGCAGTTAAATCCCTTTTATCTCATATCCTTTCCTCTCTATAGAAAATGACAGATAGAATATTCAATTTGAAGTTTTACAAGCTCTTGTAATAGAATATTTTAAGCTACAGGGTTTATTGTTGAAAAGTTGCCTTTGTATTCGTATAGTAAATACAGTATACTAGGTATTAGACACAGTAATTACTCGAAGTTGTTTTAAAAATATTTAAATTGAAGAATGAAACCATTCTATAAATTTATGGACTATCACACAAGATATAATGCAGGTGCATAACACACTCTGTACAGCTTAAAGAATAAAAGCGAGTAATTCCTGCCTGCTGAAACTTATACCTTTGATAACATTTTCCAGTTATAGTGAGAAGCTAGTATTGCAGACATAGATCAGAAGTATATTTTTATGCATATTCAACTATTATGCCCCTAAATTATAATTTCAAATGTATTTTCTTTAAAAATACTTAAGAAGCACTCAGTCAACCTAAATTACCCCTCCCCAGTCTCAGAACTTCAGTCAATGACCATTTTCACCTGTGTGAAAATAGGTATTCCCTTCAGCTTCTTACTTTTTTTACGCGTCTCAAGCAAAAGAATTCTAAACATTAAAATTTGCTAAAATAATTTCCATGTTTATAAAAAAACAGTCCTGTACTCTCACTCCTGGAAGATATGAATGTCTCAGCAATTCTACTCTATGGACACACAAAACTGTTAGTGAATAAATAATATGGTATCAGACTTCAGCTGTGTACTTTCCCTTCATGCTGCCTGTTTGGCTGGCTGCCAGAGCCAGTGTTTCCTGCAGGTCTTTCACATTTGATTCCAAAATTGCAAGAAGCCTTCTCTGGTTTGGTAGCTCACTCTTATTATCTGCAGTAGGTGCAAAATATCAGTCATTAGTTGGAAAACTACATTTACATATTTGTTTTTAAAATTGAATCCTGTCAGATGGATCTTGAGCTTAAAATTGACTTTGTATTGGAAATAACATCCATGATATAATAAATTATTAGCCCATACTGTGAGTAATGTTTAAAATAAATTTCTAAGTCTTGAAAAGAAAGCGTTGTCATTTGCTCACATTTAAATAATACCAAGATTAAAAAGCGCATAGGCAATGAAAAACAATGGCATTTTTATTGCCTTGTTAACCCTGCCCTCCTGAATATGTTGTATTTTAGATTTAAGCCCTTCAAAACAAAGAGTATCTTCTTCTTTATATCACAGTGTAACTGTGATTCTCATTCCAGCCTCTGGATCATAGTATCTTATTTTCCCATCTTACACATTACAATAGTAAGAAAGAATTATGGTCAGACATAAGGCTGGGGATGAGTTCCTGACCCTAATTAAACCAATTACAAAATTCTCTAACTGCCGCAGAGTCCACCACAAGTCATTAAATAGTATGAACCACCTGGGCCCTGAGTACAGCCTGTTCCCCCCTCCTAGGGGCTCAGCTACCTGTGGCCAAGGACAACTCTGGTATGAGGCAGTCTGGTAGCCCGGGGAGAAGGCGGCTGTGAAAAGGGCTGTGTGAGAATAAGCTGTGAGAGGAGGAACTCCTCCCCTTGGCTGGGGAGCTGCGTGAGCTTCCAGGCTCTTGCCCGAGCAATGTTGCAGGCATGCCTTTCCCTGGCCATGACCTCCCTGATCTTGACCTGCTGACTTGATTTCCTGCCTTGACTTTCAACTCGTCTCGTCATTATAGATTTGCCTGACAGTCACTGGACTGTTGGCTGAACCTGGTTGCTGTCACCAGCCCTGATTCTGACCCTGACATGCTGGCTTCGTTTCAGATTACATCTCATCATTTTGGACGTGTCTTGTGATCTGGGCTGTTGAGTGATCCTAATTGCCGTAACCAGACCCACTCTGCACGCCTTGCCCAGCTACTGTGGGGTTGTGCCCTTGTCAGTGAAGCCCCTGCCCCTGACCATCTGGCTGTCACAGTCATCTCCCAGATGGCCTTCCCTTGCGGAGCAGCCTGCTCGTGCTGCTCCCTGACATACAGAATCTCACTGCCCTTCATCTCCCATCTTTTCTTTCTCTTTTGCCTTCTTCCTATCTTTGATGTCATTGATCGTTCCTGCCTTCCTGGCATTTTACACCCACTAGGCTTGAAGATCATTTTTTTTTTCTCCAGTTCTTTTCAAGACTGTTATTTTAGTTCATCTTTCAGTGAGCCTTTTCACTCTTTCCCCACTCTCTCATTATTCCCCAGGGCAGTGTCTATAGTCTTTTGCTCATCTTACATTATGTTCTCTCTCCAAGCAATTTCATCAGCTGACACATATTCAGTTATCTCCATGCTGATGACTAACAAATCAAACTCATCATCATTAATTGTTCTTTTAGTAATATTCTCCATCTGTCCTTCTGTCAAATTATGTCACTTCAAGGTTTTATCATCTTTAAATAAACTTGCAAAAAAGAGCTAATATCTCTCTCTCTAAAAACTTGCCATATCTTTACTTTCCAAAACTAACTTTCTGGATATTCAGGTGCGTAATCTCAGGATACTTTCAAAGTTTTCCCTCACATTGCTCTTAATAAAAAAAATCCACCTGCCATTTTGGGATCCTGCTCTACTCAACATCTTCTTTCCCTGTTTGTCCAAACAGAAGTGGCCTCCTTTCAGTCCTTATAAAAACCATTATAAAAAAACTTTTAATTTGTTCATGTAACACCCTTGCCTCAACACTGTCCCATCTGAATTCTTCTACCAGCTTCCAGTTCTCTTTGACACCAAATTCACATTTTTCACAGATTTTCTTCCTGTTCTTCTCTATAACTCTACACTTCCCTCAGAACATATTCTCTCATTAAGCTTTGTGCTTATTTATATTTTGAACATTCTGCCAGTATTCCCAGTTTTGGTTAATTTGTTTGTCAGTCTGTCATCTATATATCAAATAATGTAAAGTCTTTTAGCCTATTTGCATTTAAGCTCCTCTTAAAATAGTTCTACTTTTCACAGTGTCTCCAGTAGCTTTCACTGATGTCTCTTTTTTCATCTTGAGATTGGGAGCTGCTAGAGCAGTAGCACTTCTTGACTAAGTGCATATGAGGTGTTGGAGTAAATTAAACAGGGACCTAAATAATAGAATACAGATCTCTGCATTTATTCTGCGTTTACCAGTACTTCTGTCTGTTCCACTATCTTCAAAAGCCTCTTTGTCTTTCAGATCTTCTGTACCGGATGACATCTTAACAACCATACTGTGCAAAAGCCCAACTGTTTTCTTCGTAAAGATAAAAGCTACTCAGAAAAATGTTCAATACAGAAAACATCTAAACAGTGTCTAATGTTTTTCCTCTAGAAACTGGCACACAGTATTTTCCAAAAAGTGAAGTAAACTTTCTGTAAGTCTTAAGAACTGGACTTTATTGCATTTCTTACTGCAATCATGTGCATTCCATGCAGTTTCATTCAGCGATGAAGACAAAGTAAGTACCAGTCCAGATATGGGCATTTGGGGCCATTTTGGAAAGTACATGTGTAGCACAGATGTAGGTAGTTTCATCCCCACATGAAGATTTTAGATTTTGCTGTAGAATATCATTACTTCATTCTTTATTATATCATCTTTATTAGCAATTTTATACAGATAGATGAAGAAGTGGCAAATTTTAAAATTTTATGGAGTTGGTCAAGTTTTAGTAACACTTGAGGGGGAGAAAACCAAGAAGAAAATGAAAAAAAGCATTTCACTGAGGACAAACTGTCAACATCTTCAGGAAATATTTAATGTTCTCTTAGCAGGTCCCTACATGATTAGCTTTCCACTTACCAGTTTCCAGGCCAGCTTCTGCTGGTGAAAGTGTTGATGCTTGTTGCATTTTACTCACTTGATTTATTAGTGGAAATCTGTCGACATTTAATAGAAGTTCTACCTCATTGGGAATGTGACAAAAGCAAAAAGTTACTTTAGGAAAACACACAGGCCTTAACCTAGGACACAGAAACAGAGTGACATGTTTTACTTTAAAGCTATGTTCAATATTTAGTACTATGATCTTTTTGGACTACAGTATCTTATATATAAATACATAATACATTAATTATCATTTATATTAAAGCCACTGCATACTCTCCTGTTAATGTAAAGAAACTTTAAAATAGCTGAAGCACCACTAGTATAAAACACATGCAGGCTTATGTTTATTATTAATGTAAAGATCAAAAAAGGATTAATATGTATCATATTTCTGATGTCAAATATTTATCTAAACCCAAGTTTTATTACTTTGTAACAAAGTTATTAGCAAGATGAGACTATGCACCCAACCATGCAAAGGTATCTGAAGACATAAGAATCATTATCTGCTTTTATAGAAGCAAAAACTGAAGGCTCAGGGGACAGGGGTGAACAAGTTTGCAAAAGGTTAAGAAGTAAATTAATTGCCAATTCGGAAATATCAGTGCAGCATATGAACAATGTCCTCTTCTGTCTAAAAAGACTGTAAACACACATGGATAAATGCCAGTTCTCTTGGCTAAATATCAGGCAAGATGATTTCATTAATTTGTAGAATTTAAAAAATGTGTTTACATTGCCATACTTTCTAGCACATAAACAATGAGCATGTAAGGCTGACAGTCACTTCAGGAATTGCATCAGAAACCTTAACAGGGCGAGGTGTGTCTTATTTCTCCTGATAACCCTACAAATTCCAGTATTTATCAATTAAGAAGTCATAATCTAGTCATTCAAGAAAGACTGCCACAGAAAATAACCCATAATAATTTGTGGAGTCACTGTGAAATAATCATTGTCATTATAGAGATCCTACATTATCATTTGTCTGGATCTAATTAAATTATGGCTATTTTCTACTTGTTGCATAGGCTCCTCATTTGACAACTATTATAAAAATATAAGCTTTACTTGTATAAATATTCCCCATGCAGCAAAATATTTTTAATAGCAGAACACATTAATGCACATAAATTTTCATAGATTTTTATCATATACTATGTTTTACTATTTAAAATTCATACTTTCTGCATGTCAGCATGGTCAACTCTGTTAGAAATATGTTCATTGGTGTAACAAATTCCAAATGTATCAGAGAGAAATGCTTCTCAGTACCCTTAAAATACTGGATTTGGGAAGCACATTCCAAGGTCTCTGGCAATCTTTGACATGATGGCACTAGTTACAATCAGACACTCTTCTTTCAAAAGAAAAGTTGTGATTTATCTTTAACATCTGCTACTTCTTGTTAAAGTCCAAGGAAGATTTTCTTCTTCAGGTAAGATGGTTTCCAAAGTTACATTCTAGAATGAAAAATAATAGCATTATTGTTTGCTATTATTATTACAGTAGTCAACTGATTTCAATGTATCCAAGTCCTGAAAAAAATCATTCAAACTATAAATTAATGAGTTATCTTTAAGAACTGAGAAGTAATTAGTTAATTTACTGAAACTAATTTCTAGACAGATAAATGGAATAATATTTCCCCTTTTTTTCTCCTTTTGATTTACTCAAATTCACAGAACCCTGTACAGAAATGAAGTTCCATCTTCACTTTTTTCCATCAACTTTTTCAAGACTGAAAAGTCTGATATCAAACCAATGAAATGCTGGCAGTTGATAGTTTAAAAGAAATCCTTCAATATTTGGAAAATTACAGAATTTATAGTATCTTTGGGTCTTAGAAGGTGTGTGTTTGGAACTGCTGAACTGTGGGAACACTTCTGGACAAAGAAGAGATCTCTCACACAGTAGTGCTGGAGAGACTGTGTCATATTCCAATATGCAAAGAAAAATAGATGCTAGATGTTTGCTGTAGATTACCACTGCTGCCATAAAACCCTTTAGAATCATTTTCATCATTTCCATATGGCTAGCAACCACTGAAGTATTTTACTCCAAAATATGTTATTGATTATATTTTAACACTTCTACAGGATAATCTTACATATTCCAGTTTCTGTGTTAGGTTTTTACCTCCTTAACTCATGAGATTCTTGTAGACTGCTCTCACATCAAAATACTCTAATGTAAGCATAATACATCATAACACTCAAATACGTTCCGCTACAGTTTTTGTGCTACTCTGTGCTACTGTCATGTTGAAGAACTGCTGAAGTCCAAGATAGAAAATCTTTTCATGCAAAAGTCCCCAAATGTCAAACATGCTGTGTTCAACTGCTGAACATTAATTTATTAAAAGGTCATCTGCTTCATTATAGTTTAAGGAAGCAAAACTCATGAATATATTCAAACACAGGAACTAAGAGTACCCAAGAGCCAATGGATTATTCTGAAAATATAGGAAACACTTTGTTTCACCTTTTTTATCTTGATTGAGTTCCTTTATAGTTGTATTTTCATCCCCCAAAACAATAAGAAATATTGTGAGACATTTTACAATGCTGGTAATTTCACAAACTGAAAAAAGAACAGAACAGGTAAGAAGATGAAAGAATCCCTTCTACTGCAATTAATTTCTCCAAGTTTAAACAGCTGCAGTTCAGGTTACAAACAAGATAGTTTTCCAGCTGAATGAAGCTCTGCTAAGTGTCAGTTGCTAACAGACAGAGAGCACTGACACAGCAATACTGCAGTAATAAAAAACCAACATTAAATTCACCTTCCAGTGTACAAAAGAATTGAATAAACTCTGTCCTCATTTGCCTGTTTCTTCTTCTGAAATATTTTACTACTATATGAAGTTCACAAAACAGTCCTGAAGATTGGAACAGGCAAAATGCAATGTAAATTTGCAGATACTACTAGGGTGACCAACATCTTGGAAAACAAATACTTCAGAGTTTTAATTTATTTCTTTTAAAAATCATTTATTGTTATTTGGACTGAGGTTCACTGGTATATTTTATTTGGCATCAGAACTGATTTTAAAAGTTTGTACCATACCACACTCCCAGCCAGTATTCCCTCCTGCGCACTACAGTTCACTGCCTTCTCAGTTGTACTACTGCAATGATTTGTAAGGCTGCAGTCTGAAATTACCTATATTTTAAGAAAAGTTTGCTGGTTCTGTTTTTTACTACTGCACTGAACTCTGACTAGTCTCCAAGGCATGCTGAAAAACCCTAGCATCTAGTTACTTCAGGCTAAAAAACACCAGAAAAATACATCCTTATTGCAGTAGCTGGACTGAACTAAATAATTTGATCTGTTTTTCATGTATTGAGTTTGTGTCTATTTACTGTAAAACAAAGGGAGTTATCAAGAGTGATTCTTGATACTGTATTAGCCAAAAAAGAAAAAAAAAGGAAGGTGGGAGTCTTAGAAACGTATGAGTCTTCTTTGGAAAATGACAAGCACAAGGATCCCATCCCATTCACTTTCAAAAGCACTATTTTTTTCAAGAATAGGCAGGAAACCTGCCTGAAAGCTGGATGGATTTAGAGTTTACATGACTGAAATACAAGGCTTTCTATTCAGATGGAAAGAAAAGAAGTAAACGAGCTGCTGAAAAATCATTAGAGATGCTGTAAATTATACTGATATAATGTACTTTCATGGCAGAACTTAAAGTACTACCTATGAGATCCTGGCAGAATAATTACCTCATTGTATCACAGATTTCATCTGCAGCAAGAGGATAATAATGTTTATCCATCTTTATATATAATTTTAATAATTTGAGATTAAAATTATTGTATTAATCAGTCCTGTAAAAGCCAAAGAACTGGAGTGGAGATGCAGAAGTTTTCTATTGTCTTTCTGAGATTAGTTGGGGTGAGCCTTCTTCTCTATTTAAAGACTTGGGTAATAATTGTTCTTGACGTTTTAAGGAGAAATGTGATAAAGTTGAAAAAAAAAAGCAGGTCTACTTTTGGTACAACTGGTTTTAGCATTACTGACCAGTTTGGAAAGAAATAATATTTTCAAACTATATTATTACCCAAAATGAAGCTACACTGCTAATGAAAGAGTCAGTAAGACCCTGCCCATAGTCATTTAGAGTATTTTGGTACTGTATCATTGACAGTGAGGAGCAAACTGTGGTCCCTAGGCCAACTGAGACAAATCCATTTAAGCCTAGAATCCTTCAGAGCACGCTGGCTGTGTTCATACTTCCTAGGAAAGGGAATACACCCTGTCCCCACACACATAAATATGCACCACATTCACCATTCATTCACCTCACGCACAACACATGAATGTGCCAGTAGTCTTAATATGAGGGGTTTGTGCTTGACCTGTCCCCAGTGATGGTTGCTTACTTGTGAGTACATCCTAGTTCATCACCCCCGTCTATGGGCCAGACCGATCCTCCAGAAAGGGCCACCTACACCATTACTGCGTGGACGGTTAGGGACACCCTGGAAGAAGGGTGTCCCTGAAAGAACTAGTGCTACTAAAGCTGCAGGATTAGGAAGAGATACTTTCTTATCACTGTCATGTTCCAGCACCCTGAGTTTTTGGCATCAGGCTGAGTCATGACTGTTATGGTAAGCTTCCTCCTGTTCAGAGAAGGTTTTGAGTCCCAAAAGAATAGCACCTTCTTGCCAACATTATAAGACACTATATCTCAAAGGACTCAGCAGCAAGCATAATTTGTATAGAGAGAATACTTGCACAGAGAAGAAAAACACCATGGAGCTTCCACAATCCTTGACTTCCATCAGCAGGCAGTTTACTGGGGCAAGGCCACTGTGGGCTAGCTGGTGAGTTCCCAAACCATCAGAATGTCCAAATCTGCATTCATTAGCAACACTAGTTAGGTTGCATGGGCCACTTCTCCGTGAGGCTTGGGTCAAATGCAGAGAGACAGATTCAGATGTCCCTAAAGTCTGATTGACACCTCCCCCTGAGAATCATGCTTACAGCTCAGTTGGATCTTGAATTTCCTCAGGGTCAAGACTGAGCTGGAATTTAATTAACTGACAGGCAAGTAGAAAGAGCACCAAGGATAAACAGAGGTAAAGAGAATGCAGGTGTGGAACACTTCAGTCTGCCTCACCTCAACGTGACCTTACACTTTCAGAATAGGACCTCTAGGCAGAGTCCAGAACCTCTGTTACTACAAGCACCCCAGGCTTCTGCATGAGCAGATAAGAACACAGTGCCTCCTGCGCTCCAACTCCAGTTCAGGACTAGTTCTGCCCAACGAACAACAGACAGGTCTCCAAGGACAATGAACATGCTTAATATTGGCACTGTGATTTATAATGAACATTCTTGAAAAATAAATCTCAGCTGTAAATGGAGTTGGGTTTTCCATCAGTTCATTCTGCCTTTAAAAACAAACAAACAAACAAACATAAATGTAAACAAAAAGGAACACACAAAAACTCTGCTTTTCTGTTTTCTGTCACTGCTGTTGACCTTAACTGGGTTTTACCAGATAACAACGATGTTGGCTCCTCATCGATATGTTTAGAAGAATACTGCATGCTTGCATGTTCAGATGGATAAGTTGCAAGTCTTGGAGTCTTTTCAATGATAAAAACTAATTCCTTAGGTTTATCCAACATTCCTTACTCCTGGAGTAAGGAGATCTTTTTCTTTCAACTTGCTTGCTGAAACCGCATGATTGTTACACTTCTTTCTCACTGCTAATCCTTTTTCTCATAGTTTAACAACCTTTTTTAGAGATTGTGCTGCAAATTCTTCAGTTTCTTCCAATTCTGCAGGACTTCTCCTTTTGTTTGTTGCTTATTCCTCTTGATTCACTGCTGTCAATTTCTGTACTAATTCATCAGCTTCAGTAATGTACGTGGATGGTAACGCTGTATGGTCTTCTCCATTGCCTTCACTTTAAGTTATTTTTTGGCCTTCTTAGATATATCTTCAGCATTTTCTTCATAGGAGCGTCAGAAACATCAATATGATCCTCTTCTGCATTTTTGTAACAGATGTGTGTATCTTGAACAACTTGTGTCTTAAAAACCAGTAGATTGTGCTAGGTTTGCAAGTTCCTTGCTAGAATTTGCGGCTTCCTATGGAAGTATATATTGTGAACATAATTGCTTTAAAAATATGTTGCTGTTTGGGTTCACTTCAATCCATTTAAATACTTCCTTAAGCCTTTTTCAAATGAAGCATGTTCTCAACTACTTTAAATTTAAAAAACTTTTAAGCTTCAAGTCAAATATACACTTAAATAATATATGTAGCGCAGCTACAGCAAAGCACCTTTAAATATAAAAGTAATATATAACAAATGGTGAAACCACTATTTAAAGCTTTTCAAATAGCAATAAACTGAAAACAGAAGAGTTTAATTAAGCTTTTATAAGAAATAACTGAAAAATTTCCCCAGGGATTTAAAATGCTGCAACTTTTAAGTTAAAACCTGTTCAATACATTAAAATATAACACCTTCCCTAAAAATAATTATACAAGTTACAAAATGGAAGTTTAAAATAAAAGCTAGGAAAGACAAATCGGTGTTCCAGTAGATACATAATTTTGCCATTCTTTTTAAACTTGTATATTGTGAAATTTACAGCACTTAATACAGAGGGGACAGACTGATCAAACTTCCATTTCCTACTTTTTTTTTAAGCTGCTGTATTTTAGCACTCCATCAATGTTTTCAGTATATATAGGAGGTATTTATTATTCAATGTTCCGATTAAAAATATAGGCAAGTTGTAATCTCGTCTAAGATTACAGAGAATCTGTAAGATTCATCTCATCTAGCTTCCATGTCTGCATTTGAATTAGTCTCTAATTAAACTTGTTTGTCCTTCTAGTGAGTGGAAAGAAATTATTATTTCTAGAACATAATTAATCTTATCCCAAAATAAATACTTTAAACAGTTCAGATAAATTGTTCATTCAAATTGCCTGATTATCTCTCTTAGTAGACCAGCTCAGATACAAATGTCTGTGTGACAGATCTCTAATGTTAAGTGAAATTAATCTCACGCTAGGTTTCCCTTTTCTTTGAAAGAGTAAAAAAGTTGACTACAGTGATTTTACCACCCTCTAGGAATTTTTCCTTTTCATTTACCAAATTTAAAAAATGTTGTTCCTTGTAAGATATGTAATAAAAAAGAAACCCAAACCAAAAATAGGATAAATTAAAGGGAAAATAAAGAAGGTTAATCTCCCTTCCTCAACTACTTCTTCCCAAAACCCAGATATTTCTTTCACTGCCTTATCCCAGACACACTCATACCCAGCTGCAGGATATTTTGGGAAAAAAAATCTTTTTTCTTTCCTGAAAACATATGGTATTATTATAAATTTTTAAGGATAGCAAATTAACATGGGAGTGATATAAACTAAAATGGCAGTTATTAAGTATCTTTTAGAATATGTTAGCAAATGGTCTTAAAATTAAATAAATAAACTGTATTTCATACTACTGAGGATAATCAAGTGCACAGAAAAGAGCTATTTAGATAGAAATGCCTAACTATTTTTGTCTTGTAAAACTGACACTACAAACCGATTATTTTCCCAACATAGAAGGAAAGTAAAAAAACACATATATTCACAAAAATACATTTCCTAGATCAGTACTTGTAATGCTCTTTCAACTTTTCTTCAAATATATTTTTTTCTCTCTTGCTTGCAAACATTCATTTGATATATGAAGACAGGCTATCAGACACTGTTATTCTTTCATGTTTATCTTTGGAATCTAAGCCTGCCTTGTAATTCTTTCAGAGTTAGGAAATGTAAGCTTAAAAAAAAAAAAAAAAGAAAATACTATTTCAATCTGATATGATGCTCCTTTGGTAAGTGAAAATGGTAGTGTAGATGTACCAATTACAGCAATGCCTTGACAAAAAAATTTATTTTGAAACATCTAGATTAGGTTTTACTGCAATACAAGCAACAGACAGCTTTGCCTGAAGTAGAGACATATTTTAATTTGGCTTGAAATAGTTTTGTAGGTAAATGGATCAGTAGAGATTAATATCTGAACATACACTGACACTGATCTATACCTGTCCTCATGTAAAAATAACAGCTATGCTGTTGCAGAGACTTAAAGTAGTCCCGTATTAAAGACCTGTACTATCTCAGATCTGCTAAGTAATTTCAGGTAATTCACATAAGCTCTCCATGCCTCAGTTTCCTCATCTGTAAGTTGAATATAACAGTCTCCTACTTCACAGAGATGTGGCAACATGCATTCAGTATTTGTAAGGTACTCAAATACTACATAAGCCATAAATAAAACACACTATATTCTAGTTTAACACTGTGATGTTCATAAGCTCATGATGGTAATGAAAAATGCATTCACAGAAAAAGAGCAAGTAACATTGAATGACATCTTTACAAGCTCGCTACGCAAAACCCTCTATGCTATTATACAAAAATAACACAAGCATACTGCTATGCACATAAATCACAATAAGAAACATAAACGATACAAATTAAAAGCGTATTTAAAATATATAAAACATCAACAGACAGAATGAGAGATGATCCTCTACCTGTGTGAGAACGCTTTTCTCATGGAAGGGAATTGATCCTGGAAAGAACTTAACAGTAAGTGGAGCATCTTCAGGCTGTACTGCTTATATTTACAATGAAATAGTGAATGTCTAAGCAAAAAAATCATACACATTCTAACCATAGCAGGAATCAAATAATATCCACTTTTTCCTCATTCTGTGTGTCATATGTGTACTCATTCTGTGTGTCATATACTATAGATATGTCATATCTATGGTATGATGGGGAGTGCACCACATTTTTGGTTTATTTCTACCTTAGGATTCACTTGTTTGAGCAAAATATTACTATATATTGTCAAAAAGTGCTACATGAAAGAAAAGTATGAAGGTTGTCTACATATATGTGGACAACATACCCAGACCTCAGTTTTCTGCAAATGATTGTCCATATGCTTATTAACAATGCAGATAATTCCAAGTACCACCTTCGTAACACATGGAAGTTACCAGAAAGAAGGGCTCAAATTCTTAGGGAACATAAAAGCAGATAGCCTTTATGGCAATATTCTGCTTGCTCTCTGAAGGCCTTAGCCACGGCTTTAAAAAATCTCTGAGTAGAGCTTTGACTGACCCAAATTTCTCATTTCCTTACAGTCATCCACAGAGGAATCACTGAGGTTTTGGCATTAATTTGCCTGGAGGGCACTTTTGACGGGCAAAACAAGCATTCTGAGCATCGGGCAGGATATGGAAGTGTGCTGGGTGCAATTTGAGTGATCACACAGAGGCACTGCATGAGCAGAGCAAAATCGGAACAGGGCAACATCAACAGGTAGGTATCAGCAACTACACCACTAACCACTCGGGGGTTGCCCGAGAGGTCTGGTGTCTACTGGAAGACCGATCACAACCAACCAGCCACGCGCACTTGGCACCGGGGAACATCGGCACACCTGTGTTGTGCTGGGTGGCTGAAGAGCAAACACCAGGGAGATCCACCACAGATCCACCTGCACACCACGCTCAGACACTCAGTGCTGTGTCTGAGGCAGCAGCATCACACAGAGCAGCTATCAAACAGGAAATGTAGAAAAGGGAATAGTAATGCACCGCGCCTCAAAAAGTATTCCCAAACCTTTGCTAAGCCTGTGGGTTTGCTTTTTGTAAGCTGACCGGTAGTGATGTCCCTCTGTGTGTGTGCACAGGACAGAACAAGAGAGGTTGCCTACTTACCACCATAGTATGTGGAGAGGGACCTGGGCTGGAGAGAGATGGCAGTATCTGAGGTTGGAAGCAGGGGAAAAGAGGTCCATTTTTAATCTTTTTTCACAAAAAAGGCCACAGGGCCTGACAAATGTCCCGTGACAAGTAAAAACTAGGTGCAGAAGATCATATTTCATATGTGAAAGAATTACCAGTGAAAAGACAACGTCAAGGTAAGAAACTTCCAGAAATTTGTGCTGAGGTTACCCCTTACTTACTGAGAGAAGCTACAGGAGTTTTTCAAAAGTGGCAGAAGTGTACTGAGAACACAATGACCACAATCACTTACAAGCTGATGATACATAATTCTTACTTCTGTCACCCATCAGCTTGGACTGTCAAGCAGACAGACACACAGCTAAACAATTTAGTGAGCGACCACTACTGTTTTCAACTCTCATAGCTGTAGGAGAAGCTCTACAAGAGCTTCTAAGTAACATGCATTTTAAAGTTGCTAGTTTATCTAAAGGTCACTACACATACACTTGAGTCTCCATGTGCCTCTTCTTCCTTCACTTCAATTTTTTTTTATATATTTTCCATTGTGTTTATAATCTGTAAGAAAATTAATATTAATTAGTAAGTACATTAAGAGAAAAATCTCTTTGCATTGTGTGTAAAATGCAAGGGTTTGGTAGGGGTGTGTGCTCTACGCTGAAGACAGTTGGTTCCAGCCATCTCCACTATGGACTCACCACAGGGCAAATCTCCGCCAAATCAAACAAGTTTGTAGCGCCTCTGAAAACAAGACAACACAAGCCTGATGTGACCCTATAGGTTAAAGAACAGAATAATTACAGGAAATATATATAATTACTAATTAAGACTCAAGTAATTAATAGTTATTTCTAAAAAATATTCTTTTGTTTAAAGGCAAATAGTTAGTTTACAGTAAAAATAATTTGCACATGGCATTCAACATACCTGATTGTTGATCTAGCAATAAGCATATAATTATACTTACTATATCATTTGCTGTTCTACTAAAAAGCTACAAGGATAAGAACCTGAAACTGTTACTGAAGAATTCTAAAAATGATACACGGAACAACATACAATAATTGCTTTCAGAGCAGTTATGATAAATTGTTCTGACAAAACACTGATCAAAACTGATTATCAGTCAAAGGCTTGTATAATCTGGGTCACCATATTTTAATTTGAGTCAACAAACAGACTCCTGAAATTCTACTACTCAACTTCAGGGAATTTTCCCAAGTATAAAATGATTCTTGTTTAAATCAAAATTTTTTGTTGTTTTTTCCAGTATATTTTCTTTAATTGGCATCATTATGGTATGATCATCCAGTGTTCTATTAACAAAAAAGCTTTTCTTATCTCCTTCTGTATGCACAATGAAAATGAAAGGAGCCTTTTAGCTCATACTAAAAAATATAAATGAGAAAGCAATGTTGATCTTGCAATAAAAGTATAAGGAGTTTTTCATTGGAAGAAGAAAAACCACAGCAAAAATTTGGCTGTGAATTGTAAAGGTGGCATTTTTTTGCTATTGGCAAGTGTTACCCTGAAAGTAGCCAGCATCTGTCGTCAGCTGCCTTTGACTCAGAAGACAATTAAAACAGATCTAGTTTAAATTACAGATATGCCAACTACGCTCTTTCAGGTTCACGACATGAAATAAATAGGCCTCTGTAGCCTGAAACAACTTTAGACTAGCAAACCAAAGAAAAAAATTATACGATAACCACCGTGTTCAACAGCAACCCCTAGACCTGTCGTCCAACACGTGCAACCCCATCTAGCTACTGATAACCCACATAAACGACTAAAGGAGGCTGACTAAGCGTGGGTGTCCTGCATGGCCAGCGCCTACACCCGAGCTAGTGACACTGGACTTCCTTTTCAGTCAATCAAAATTCAGTCAGTACCGTCAGTGCACAGAGGTCAGCCTCCACTAGAAAAGACACCTACATTTAGTCATATAAATTAAATTTCAAGGCTCCCTATAAAACTAATGGAAAGACATATATTTGTACATATCCTTACAGTTAGCTGGCACATTTTTAGTCTGAATTGTAAGGGAACTCTAAACAGAGATTAAGTGGGAAAAATCTAATGAAGGGATATTTCATTATGTACCCAATACAAACTGATCTCTCTTTTTTATCTTTCCCACCACTGCCTGGTCAGATTTATGCTGCTGAAAACTTACACCCATCTCTCTGATACAGTATTAAAGAAATCAAATCATTGGGAGCAAAGTGACATTGTGGTATTATTTTTAAACCACACAAAAATACAAAGAAAACAGATAAGCAAGAAAATGTAGTGTTTACTTTTAAGAGTATGTATTACTGTTTTTGTAGTAGCAATATATCTGCAATAATTGAATACAAAAGACAAAATAAAACATAAAACTTTTTTATATATTTAAAAAGCATAGAATACAGTATATTATGTACTTTTATGTAGGCTCAGAATAATTTAGCATGTTTAAAAGCAAGATGTTCCACAGCACTACATAAAAAAGTAATGCTATGACAATAATAAAAGTGTTTGGTACATTTCAGGATACATACAAATCTTCTTCATAGCCAAGTTAAAAATTAGAAGCCAATACACAGTTCCACAATGATCAGAGACAAAATGCTGCAGGATGATCGCATTTCCCTAGTGGTAAAACTGAAAGAGCTCTCAGGCTTTGCTAACTTGGTTTGACCACACCAGCTTCAGCTGCCTCTGAGCACCATAAAAAATGCATCATAAAAACACCTTTGGTCTTCTGTCTCTTGTGTTCAGCAAGCAATCAGAGAGCATTTAAGTCTTCTATCCCTATTATTTTTCTTCTTAAGTAGATCAGATTTTTTTTTTTAATTTTCTACTTAAATTTTACTCATTTTATTTTCTAATTTTATGTATATATTGATTTTTAAACTAAAAATCACTATTTAGCTTAAAGAAACCAGAGGAATACGATAGGAAAGAAGGGGCTGGTCATAACCCTTTTATATTGTACCAACATGAATCAAGGTCTTCATGTGTGAATATAATTGCCTTTATTGCATTCACCATTTTTGTACTTGCAGAAAACTTCCCTATAGTTGCAAGCATTCACTAATTTTAAAATACGATTCTATTAAAAGAAAGTTAGAGACTTGACATTATGATATAACAAATACCTACTAAAAAAACCCCAACAAATATTCTAAGACCTTCCTGTTTCTCATCAGATGGAAACTCCTTCCTATCTTAAAAAAAATAAAACTGAAATATCCAAGTAATAAGTACATTTGGGGTTTAGGTAAGTAAAGATAATGGTCAACTTAAATAAATCAATATCTAACTATCTGCAGCCTGCCTAAACTCCCTTACCTTATCTAATTTAAATGCATTTTTGTGACAACCACACCACTATAAAAATTATCCCCCTTCACTTCTGTGCTGGTTTTGACTGGGATAATTTTCTCCATAGTACCTTGTATGATGCTATCTTTTGGATTGGTGCTGAAAACAGTGTTGATAATGTCAAGATGTTTTCATTCCTGCTGCGCAGTGCTTACCCAGAGCCGAGGCCTTTTCTGCTTCTCACCCCACACCCCCCCCAGCGAGAAGGCTGGGGGGGCACAAGGAGTTGGGAGGGGACATGGCTGGGACAGCTGACCCCCCCTCACCCAAGGGATATCCCAGACCATAGGATGTCACACTCAGCATATAAACCTGGGGGAAGAAGAAGGAAGGAGGGGACATTCAGAGTGACGGCATTTGTCTTCTCAAGTCACCATCAGGCGTGATGGAGCCCTGCTCTCCTGGAGATGGCTGATGACCTGCCTGCCCATGGGAAGTGGGGAATGAATTCCTTGTTTGCTTTGCTTGCGTGCGTGGCTTTTGCTTTACCTATTAGAAGTCAGTAGAAACAATATTGACCCCCCCCCCATCACTTGAAAAGGTCTCTTTTGCTATTTTTAGCAGTGGGCAAGACAAAAAGCAGCTGTTTTCTGATCTTTCATAAAGAAGGATCCAGACCAGAGACCCTACACCTACCTATTCAGGGAATTACATTTCCTGGGTAATTAACAATATGCCTCTGGCTTACCCACTTCAAGGAACAGGTCAGGACTGAGAAGTTCCTGCTCCCTCTCACAGCAGCACCTGCATCAGGGAAGTTTCCGGAGTGTTTCAGTGGCTTCTCAGGCAGTATCTGATCTGGACCCAAAAAGCCAAGAAGCGCAGATCTGCATAATGCTTTTTGTTTGGAACACCTGACACGGGATAGGTTCTGGGCATGGATTATATAATGGCCACAGGAGCAGCCACCAACATTGCAGCAATTTCCTTCCCAAGTCTCCTGGTCAGAGAATCCCACATTTGTTTTTGTAATTTGCTGGCAGGGACCACCATATTGTCCCAATGTCTGTACAGCACCAAGACCCCTAAAGACCTCCATGAGGAGTGTGAGGGAGCCCTATTATGATATTATCTGCATAATAGTTAATGATTATTGTTGAGAAAGCTCTTCCAGGTCTGAAGATACCACCAGGTAGGCAGGACAATTCTGGCTTTGCGGGAGGAAGGCGAGGAGAGGAAGGGAGGCAGCGGCGGGGCTGCTGTGGGACGGCAAGTGAACCTGAAAAAGGGGGTTTCTTTCCAGAGGATGTGCCTATTCATTTAGTTCAACAAAAATGCTTTTACAAAGCAAAGCTGAAATAATGGTATTTGATGCATGTTGCACCGTGTGTTTAGTCTGTGATAGTGTCACAAAATGCATGAAACCCAGGCGTTACGGCGTAGTACTCGTTAGGCGTTTAGCACCATGGTTGTACGGCAGCAGGACCGTGGGTGCTTCAGACAATCCCAGCTGGGGCCACACAATTAAGAAATGAATAATGTAGGACATCAAAAAGTTACTAAGTAATTTAAAGTTCTTACTGTTACTGGAGCTTCAGGCTTTAATTAAAATAATCCATGATCAAAATACGACTGTATGTTGCTTCTAACGTCAATACTATCAGTTTTCACACAGGCAACAGATGGTATATTAACATTGCATACAAACAAGAACCCAAAGTGGTCCTCTTGGGCAGGGGAAAGGGGAATATGTGAGAAAAAGGATTTTTTTCAATACATCAGACTTAATAAATACATAAAGCCCCGAAGAGAATTCTCTTTTAAAATGTGGAGCAGAAGGAGGGTGCTAAGCGCACAATAGGACTTTTTTAACAGAACATTATCCAATTACAACCAACCTACTTAGATCAAATACAAATTCCAGGTGAAACTTGAGAAGCAACAATATAATGCAATAAATTTATTAACTGAAAAATTAAATAGCACTTCTTGACATGCACATGTCATTTTCATTAAGAATGCCCAGCTTCAGTAAGAAACAAATCATCTCTGAATAAATAAACAGAAACCCTGTCACTATCATAATGTCCATAATAAAACAGAGTAACATTTACACAATAAATTGGGTAAAGCAAGAGCAAATAAGAGTAGGTAATGATTTTAAAATAGAAAAATATATAAACTCTGCAGCTGCATGTTTGTTTTATCCATTGAATGTGATGACTCACTTCAAAAAAGGTCGTTGCTGAACAGCTTGTAAAAACACGTGGACTAGGTATTCCTATTTCCTAATACAATGAAGAGCATAATCCTGAGCATATTACTAGACCAGACCGTAAGTATTGACCTTGGATATAAACTGTATTTAAATATTTATTGTTGCATGGTCAAGTACTTGCAGGTTAGAAAATGCCATAACTAAGTTTGCACATAAAAATTTAATTCCTGCTTCTTTGTGCTTTACATGTCTTAAGGTCTCATGGAAAAATTAATCTTCACTTTACACGATGGGAATCCCTAAACCAGTAGCTATTGATAATTTCATTCAAAATGTTGATATACACTACACCACTTCCAAATCATGCTTTGGAAATGGAGTATTATTTCCTTTTGGCTTTTTATTCTTTCTTTACAATGCAGGTCACCACTGTGAGTCCTTTATAAACATTAATTCATGCATTTTCAGAGACACTTGTATCATGGATGAGGTGATGGTGTAATTTTACACATAACTATAAAGAGAGCAAAGTCAGTAGTGTCAACCTATTTTGAAACTCCAAGGTGAGCTTTGATTTTTCCAGTGTTAGCACTTCCTGTGTTCTGATCAGGGTTCCCACTGACATCACCTACACATACGAGTGGCAAGTCCTGCTACGCATTGTGACATTTCCAAATTGTACCTTCCACCACTTTTTCAAATTTTATTGGAGCAACTGGGCCAGGATCATACAGTCCTATTGGGAGATTATGCAGCTGCCTTAATATCTTCTTTTTCTGAAGCATTTTTCTACCTTATTCACTGCATATTCTGTGTACGTATTCTGAAATCAAATGATCTGGGAATATCAGACACAACTTCATTCCCTGAGGCTCATGTTTCATGCACTGAAGGAAGCAGGGATCTTGTAGAAAAAGTACTAAGTGATCACCTATTTAAGGCCCATACTTCATCACACTCGCAAAAGTTCTCCAAAAGAAGGTTACACACAGAACATTTTCTAGAATAAGAAACATACAGCTTTAGCATGCCTTTAAAACTGGGCCTTGTGTGTTGTTTTTTCTTTTGCTTTAATATGACTTACTTCTCAAACATTATTATTTTGTTTTAAAAGGGAGGAAGATACACATGTACGTTCTCTGCCCTGCCTCTCCAGAAATTTCATCACGTGGAAATACATTTACCCCACACAGAGACTGAACAACTGTGGACCATTCAGACTGGCAGCACAGATGACTGCCCCGTAAGTTGCTGTTGTCTTCTACACAGAGCAATCAGAAGAGAAGTCACATACCTTTTAATTATTTTCAAAGCTATTTGATGATGGCAGATGCACACATTGACTCCAAGAATTATGGATTAGTTCCAGATGCTCAGAGGAGTTCCTCCTTCTTCCTTAGCTGTTCTACTTCTGGTTTTTCCTCTTAATCAAGTTCGCTTCATCTTCTTTAATATGCAGCTGCCCCACAGACTTGTGTTCAGGTCAGACTGCATCTGTGAGTTTCCACCTGTTAGTGGTTGAACAAGGAAAATCTCAGACATTACCCACAGTCCTAGTTTTAGCACCACAGTAACTTTCAGTACCATAACAGAAATGTTAGAAGTTCTGCTGAGCTCTGGGAGTCCTCTGGAGACTAAGTTACCTCTTTGATAGCCAGCAGGGAGGCAGAGCTATAGCAACAGCTGTAACGATCCAGTGACCACACTACCTACAAGCTGCAGCAGAATAAGACTCTCATTAATATATAGGAGCTATGTGGCAATAGAGAGCTCTACATACAGATACAATCTTTCTAAACATTATAAACCGTACACAATTTGCATGTAAAAGTAAAAACAATAAAATTGCATAGTTTATAGGTAAGAGAAATCTATTAGTATTTACTGAACAGATGGGAATTGTTTTTCTGGGGCTTATTTGGCCAAAATTTGGTGGCAGTCATAAAAATAGCAAATTCACATCACTAATGTCAGAGGGGTTCTGCTGCCAAATTCCAAGTCCCTGCTCCAAAATGTGACAATACTAGACCTGATAGTTCTCAAATCTCAGTACCAGGGAAATTAAATGTGAGAAACATGATCCTTTCATAAGGGCTCCCAAAATGATCCTGGGAACTCTAAGCTGCGAAGACTGACCTCCATATTAGGAAAACTACTGGTAGAAACTATTACAGGTACAACAATATTGAAGGGCAGATGGATAAATATGGTATATCTGGGGAGGAGTCACTATCACTTCTGTAAGTGTAAAATAATGCACATTGGGGAAAATAAAATGCAATTGCATATATATAAAACTGGATTCTAAGTTGCTAATAATTCTTCCTCCCTATCCTGAAAAAATAGGTTATAATTGTTAGTTAGTACTAAGTAAATAATGTTAAAAAATATTGGAATATGAAAATAAAAATAAGCAGAAGATAATAAGCAAAGAAAACTAAAATCCAGAAGAAAACAGCATTGTCCTGCTGTATGCATGGATGGTATGCCCACACGATGACTACTACATCTACCTCTGGCAGTCCTACCTCAGAAAGTATAAAAAAATAGAAAAGGTGCATAGAGAAGTGACAAAGATAACAAAAGGCATTCAGCTGCTTCAGTTCAAGTCAAGAACTTGCTTGTAGTTTCCCCCAAAATACCACACAATGCTTCTTATCCAACAGATACAATAAGGGTATAGAATTAGGAGTGATTGGAGAACGTAAGTTGGAAATTATTTGTCTTTTCTAAAATGAAAGAAACAGGGCACTATGTTAGAAAATCAATCAGCCATTCACAAATTAAGTCAAACTGGAAATAATTTCTATTACAGAAACTAAAAATATAAATGTTTTTAAAAAATATTGCTCTGTGTATGTCCACTGGTAGCTAATGACTGTTGTGAACCAGATGCAAAAACAAGCTTCAGAAATCCCTAACCCACCACCTGTGAGAAGCTAAGCATGTATGCCAATGCAAGGATCACTCTGTACTTGACCTGTTTCCTATATTCCTCCCCAAGTATCTGCTGTCATTAGCAGTATCAGCCTGACACTTCTATTCACTCTCTGGCTGTTCTCACTTTCTTACATTACTAAGTGATATTAGCACAGCAAGCCTACACCAGATAAACAAGCGAAAGCATTCACTGATCTGCGTGTGGCCTAGATTCCTGTGCTTTTTTCAGCTTCCACTAAATGTATATTTGCTATGTCTTCACCCCAAAGAAAATATTTCACTGATGCCATGAAAACTCTCCTTTTCCCAACCACCCAGAACCACTGATTTATGGAGGTGCCTTATTCTCCAACATGTGTTTAAATTCTAATTTATTTTTCTATGTTATTTAAAATTATAATTAGTTGAAAATGTAATATTAGAAAATACATTTTACTTCTTCAAGTAATGCAACAAGGCTTCTCACCGATTTCTCCAATTCCACAAATGGGGTGACATGCATATGAGGAAGCATCCATTTTATGCAAACCCTTTGGTAGCTCAGGATGTGATCCTAACTAGGCAAATGAACTGTTAACATGGTGATGGAGCCAGAAAAAAAGATATCCCCCAAAACTGATGGCACTTTGTTAAAAAAATAACAGTGTAAGTAATAAAAACTTAAAATTTGGAAAGTAGTAGAATGCCAGAAGCTGAGTCTCCACTGTAGAACTTCTTTGTGTATTTACTTTTTTAAAGACTTTCTTCAGTAGGGGTATAATATGATGTCTCTCTGTTTTAATGGAATTAGTAAGAGCTGAATATAATTACATACATGCATGCCACTCTAAGACCTCACAAAACTCTGATTGTGGTTAGACATTTGAACTATGCATACAGAAGCAGACTGACATAAACACAGTTTCTTCCTCTGTCAAATACGATTGAAACTGTCCAGCAGGTTCAAAAATTATTAGAGGTGGACTGCAGTACATGACTGTAAAATCTCAATTTCACCATGAAACCTGCTACAAAGCCCTGTGAGAACTTTAAGGGGTGAGCTGTAGAGAAGGAAAGGAATTCTGTACCTTAATATAATGGAGATGAGCTAAAGTAAAGGGGATGAAAAGACAGTATTAATTGAGTAAAGAGAAAGGCCACAAAAGTATTTAAAGAAACTATTCACTCCAAAGGATATCTCAAAGTGGGATTACTCTGAATGGGAAGGAAGTTTTGCTGAAATAAGACATTTCTGAAATTCAGGAGAAGTATCAAATACTGTTGCTCATTTAGCAAGCAACATGTACAATGATGAATCAATGGTTTGAAGTATACATCAGATGCTGTCCAAATACCAGTCAACTTCAAGACAGAAGGCCTCTGTAAGCACAGACATATAAGAAAGCTTAGAAAAGAATAATCTTGCATTTACCTGTAGCCATTTAGTAATGATACTTCAACACATTTATACACTGCATTAAAACTATTAGGCTTGACCTTGGTCTTCTTGACAAGTTTATCTGAAAATAATGAGGTCCTTCTTGTCTGTACTGGTCTGGATGACTGCAAAGGAGCTGGCAAATTGCTCTTTATTTCTGAACTTTATTAAAGAATTTTTCCTTTAATTTGTATCATTAGAGAAAGAAGTATATTAGCAATTTTACATCCAAATGTATCAATGAAGTCATTATATCAATGAGAAAATAGGCATAAATGCTGTATTTGAATGTAGGGTTGTGCCAATTTGATCTGCAGGCCCTAGATTTTCCTAATTATTCACTGAACTTGTTGCTGCAAAGAGCTTGAGCTGAAAAGTGTTGGCTTAAGGTATGGAAACTGTAAACACTTAGCATGCTGCATAAAATTATGAAGTACTTTTAGTTTAAGTATAATTAATCTGTCATGAATTATGTGAGTATATAATTTATGTATTACTAGGATCTAATATAGAATATTTAATTTTATCCAATACCTCCAAAGAAGCATTAACAGCTTTAGTATCGGTTTTAAGCCCATAAAAAAAAATATTCCTAAGATTTACAGTCCTTTGACTAGCAATACTTCACTTAAGAAAGCAAACTCTTTACTCACAGTTCTTAAAGCATCTGATTTTTCTTCCATTTTTTATTTAACCCCAGGAGAATTCTTGCTACAAAACTTAGATGTGTTCATTCCTTTCTTCCTTTCTTTTCAAGATCTTAAGCTATCAATACCGTAGTAATAAAGTCCATTCGATTTTATGTTGGCTCAATAGTGTCCCAAGTCTATTTGGTGTGTTGTTTGATAAATGAGGAAATCCAATGAAGTATGAGTAGGTTAACTAGTGATTGATCAAATGATATCCATTAAAGTAATGAGAAAAATGTGTTAGCACTGGGGAGAAGGACTTTTGGCTCAGAAAAGTAAATGTGACTAAAGCCAAGTAAACCCAACTAAGCTGCTTTTTTTCATTGTGACAGAAACATTTATAACTATCCTCTCTGACAAATGTCTGAAGTCTACCTGACATAAAGGTCTATGCTAAAGCTTTACAAAAAGCATCCAAGAAGATCATGTGGGAGCTCAGCTCTACCCTGTGTAAAATGATTGACTTCAACTCAGTTGTGAGTTCATACTGCTTGTGAAGTACTTTGCATAAAAATATTAACAGTTTTATAAAGTACTTGCAAGCAATATGAACTATCTTAATTCATAGTTCACTTTAATACTTTAACACAAGTATGAAGATGTATAAATGGTGAAACTACCTAATACTTTTGTGCACAGCTTCATGATCATCTTTATTTCTTCATGTCTAAACAAAAACTGTTGCATCTCTACTTGAATCAATTCATGTAACTTGTTGGCTAACAGCAGATGCTAAAGCCTTACTGCTGATTCTCAGAGTACTTCTCCTAACCACACAGAAGCTACCATCCTGTACATAACTGTTCTGGCATTAGTGCTAGATATCCCATGTAGCAAATACACAGAAGGCACTTCACTGTTTTTTAACATTTTGTCTTCAAATCAAGTAACTATAGTATGCACCTGGGTACCATCATCCACTTCCACATAGCTTCAAGGCTCTCACATGAAAGTTTTCTTTATCATTCACATTTGAAATAATGCTACTCTGTGCTGCTAAATACAGGAGAGTGGACATCAGGGCTCACATTAGAATCTGAAAGGATGAGAAAGCTCCAGTCCCGTTACAACTCAGCAGTCAATACTTTGGTGCAGGGATTAAAGCAACCACTGTGGAAACAGGGATGGGGAATGGAAGTTTCAAAGCTGTTACCCATGATCAGTATGTATGTGTTCACACATATTGCAAAGGCAGTATTTGCACAGGAAATGGGCTGCAGCACTCCTAGCATTTTCAGTAAATGAAAATGCTACAGTTATTATGATGTATGTCAAAAGAATACAGAAATTAACTCAGAAGAGACTATTTCACCAGTCAATGCTGGAATTAAAAGGTCTGGTATATGATTTTGTTACAATCTGAGTCAGAAATCAGTTTTGGGGGACTGAAGGCGTACTAGTTCCTTATGAAATAAGACCATGTTCTAATGCTCCAGCATTCTCTCAGTCACTAACTGTCCTAGACATCGTACTGTTCTTCAGCAGCTGTACTTATTGCTGGTGCCAAGCCAAGACTTTAAGTCTGCCAATCTGCCAAATACAGTTTTAAAATTCTAGTGGGCTGTAAGTCTTACCTTTTCAACAGAAGTAGAATACAAAAAGGTACAGGCATAGAAACAGAAAGCTCTTGTGGGGAAAGTACAGAAGACACGCCGTGCCTCTGGGATGGGGAGAAAAAGAGCAATGAAGGTCATGGCAGGAAAAGTAACATAAAAAGTGATGCAAAAGATTGAAAGAATGCCAAAGCTTCATACAAGAGCATGCAGGGCACACAGCAGCCCTGAGAAGGACTAAGAACACAAAGAGAATCTGGCTGGCAACAGAAGGATGTTAGGCTCTGTTGAAGAGATAAGGGACAACTGCGTCATCTGATGGATGACAAATGGAGGAATAAGTACCAAAGAGCCTGGGTACCTTTGGCATGGGAAAAGGGCTGGAAGATTCCTGAGATAAATAAATATGGACATCAGCTGAGTAAGGACTGGAGAGATGTGATCAGTTGTCTGCATGTGTGCTGAGCACACTGAGGCAGGCCAGCTTAAAGTAACTTTTCCAGGCTGGAGTCAGGAACAGAGACAGGATCACAGTAAAGGTAATGCAGGATTAAAAACCAGGGGATGAACTAGTCAGAAGAGCAAGATAAAAATGTGGTCTATGGCAAAACCAAAAGTCAGGAAGGAAAGGAATCTCTAGTATAAAGTACAGCAGTGGACCATGTCATAAAGTCATAGATTAGCCCAGGTTGGAAGGGACATTGAAAGATCATCTGGTCCAACCTTTCATGGGAAACGGAGTCCAGATGAGATTATCTAGCACCCTGTCCAATCACACCTTGAAAACCTCCAGTGATAGGGACTCTACCATGTCCCTGGGGAGGTTGTTGCAGTGAATGATTGTTCTCACTATAAAAAATTGCTTTCTTATATCAAGGTGAAACCTCTCCTGGTGCAATTTGTACCCATTTCCACTTGTCTTCTCCATGTGGCTCCTTGTGAAGCGAGAGCCTTCATCTTCTTTGTAGCTGCCCTTTAAATGCTGGAATACAGTGATGAGGTCCCCCTAAGCCTTCTCCAGGGAGAAAATATCAAATTCCTCTTTTCTCATAGGACAGGTTCTCCAGCCCTTTGATCATCTTTGTGGGCCTCCTTTGGACCCTCTCCAGTCTGTCCGCATGTTTCTTGAACTGTGGTGGCCAGAATTGGACACCAGGTGCGGCCTGACAAGCTCCGAGTAGAGTGGGATGATCACACCTCTGTCTCTGCCAGTAATGTCCTTCCAGATGCAGCCCAGGATCCAATTTGCCTTTCTTGCTACAGTGGTGCACTGCTGACTCCTGTCAAGTCAGGATAGACAGACTCGTCAAAGAGCAGAAATAAAAATTTAGGATTATACCATAGCCCAGAAGTAAACTGAACAGCGAAGGACAGAAATTGCCTAATGCTAACTGGGGGAAAATGTTAAATCACTGGCCAGTTCCTTGTTGCTGAGGCTTGCTAGGCCCTCAGTCACTGAAGAGACAGACTGCAGGTAGACTCTTACAGGTTTTGCCTGGCCAAAACAAAAGTAGTCAGCTACATGATCTTCTCATGGTGCATATTTCAGTGTATGCTCAGGTCTCATCTTAAAAGATTCAGTTTCAGTGAGGACCTATTTACGTTTTACATTTCAATATTTTAGTTTAAGAGTTGAGTGACAAAAATAGAAGTGTTTTCAATACAAGGAGCTTCAGTTCTTAATGAACATGTACTAGAATAGACAACTTTCCTGACAGTCAACATCTTGCTGTTTGCTCCCCTTAAAAAATCTAGTCATAAAGCAGTAAATAAGGCTGTAAATAACTTTTAAACTATAAAGGATTGAAATTAATACAGAGTATTTCAAACTGAACTACTGACTCTTCCAGGTTTCAATAGATTCAATCACAAATAATTAGCCTGTTTTCAGAAAATATGTATTCTTAAAAATACACATTTTTATTCTCAAAAATTAAGCAATTATAAGCTAAGTAATTTAGGGAAAATTGCATCAAGAGAAATGTTAGTGTCTATTTATAAGGTAAAAGCTAAAGTTCTATCACCACAGAAGAAATCCATGCCAATTTTAAAAATTAAGAGGAACCTGAGATGAAGTAAGCAGCTATGAAAATAAAGAGTATACTCATAAACTGTTAAGTTCCCCTTTCTTCCATTTGTGGACTGATAACATACCTGTTTTATGTTGGCCTGTGTGGGTAAGGCAAAACTAGAGGCTTTTTTCTACTTTATACCAGCCTGTGAAGTATGTTTCTATAAGGTTTAATGATCAGTGTTACAAGTGTAGCTCATCACTTGCAGGTGTGTCATTTACAAACCACTGAGAAACATTTGCATTAAGACTTTTCTGAAACAGCCTGAGCCTTGGATGCTGTGTATGTTCCCCATCTTTGCTCAGACCAAAAGGGCTCTGGAAATGCTTCTTGGAAATTTACTGTGTAAATAAGTTATTGTGATCCAGCTGGCAGCACCTGTGCTAGATCTAGCCTGTAGAATATTTCCTTTTGGTCTGGTGTTTTTAATTTGTGGAAACTATGGAGCATTTTTTTTGACAGAAGAGAAAGACTTCTTTCCTTTTTGCTAAGAGATGCTGCTACCTTTAGGTCCCTATGAGTGGAAGCAGCAGGGCAAGGAGCACATTTCTTACTGTATGTGAGCAACACAGGAATGAATGTTACTCTTGTCTCTGCAGTACATGTAGGGAGGGCAAAATTTGACCAGTGTAACATAAGATTTACAAGACATTATGTGAAAAGGCTGCATCCCTGCAACATGGTGTGTCTACTAATAGAGACTTTTTCTTCCTGATTGATTATATTTATAATCAACAAGCTAATTAAGTTTGGTGAGCTTAGTCCTCAGAGCTTTTTCTAACATTAATAAAAAGACTAATAGTAAACACATTGTTTAAACTTAAAAATAGGGAAACTGCCAATAAATTTGCACTATAAGTCAGAATCTCTGGAAAATTGACAAGGATGTGAAAAAGCAAAGAATACTTGATCAGCAAAATTAAGGATACAAGAAGGAATTCAAGAAAAATAGGTAAAAAATAGGTTGTAAGTATTGTATTTATCCCTGAGTGGTTTGAAATATCACAGCTGATAATAATAATGCAGAAGACCAGATATGTCAAATAGGCGATTTGATATTCGAGAATATGATGGATAATGTAATAATACCAGAGGATGTATATGAACTACATTGTTTTCCAACAGCAATTAATAATGCTATGAAAAACCAGCCACTTTATTCTGACAGCTTAAAATAATTAATGCCTTATCATTTTCACCCTGGAATTTCAGATGAGCTGACCAATTAAGGCACTGAGCTTGCTGACCAGTTTATGGTGCCTGATTCTAGTTGCTCAGTGAAAGTTACCCAAATGGAAATAGTATTATCTTTTAAAAGGCTAAATTTAATAAGAAACAAGGAGAAGAAATTAAAGCTTTTGTGACTGCAGTTCATAGTCTTGCTGAATCTGGAACTTTAAAGGACTTTGGTTCAGTCATCTCAGACCTACATATCCCCAAAGTTGTATGCAACTGTAGGCTCTTCTTAAATTCCCGTTGATATACTCTTCCTATGCTCATCAAGCTTTTGCTGACTAAACTGGCTTCCATTCAGTATGTCACCAGCATCAGAATATTTCAGAAGAGAAAACTGAATTGTGACAGCATTGCCTTTGCCATGCAGATGGTGCATTTATTCGCAGCAGCAGTAAAATTGAACACCATGAGTGACTCTGAACAGTTCTGAGATGTTTTCAACAGTGGCCCTTTATTCTGAGTGACAAATGTGAATTCAGAAGAGAACAGATAAAATCTGCTGAACACATAAACCAGTCAACAGGCAAAGTCAGCGGAACACAGATGGACTGCAGCCATTATTCACCTTATCTGAATCCATGGCATCTCGGCTGAAATTTCCTAGGTGTAATAAATCATATGGGAAAATGGTCTCCAATAGTAGCCGGACTAATAAAATTCATAAGGGACCCCCTTAATTGTCAGAAGATGAAATTCCAAGAAAACAACAGAATGTATTTAATAAAGCAGAAGCATCAATTGTATGTTCCCTTGTTTTGATGCAACACACTGTAAACAAGTCAACAGCAGTAGCAACAGCTGTATCTTACAGTCCGGGAACAATGCTCGCACAAGAACCATTGTGGAAATAAAAGAGGAATGCAAGCAAGCGAGAAAGATGCTTTAACAGTTACTTCTGCTTGCAAACATCTCAGTGAATATTTTTTCAGCATCAATTTTACTACAAAGATGAGGTTCCAGTGCTTGGATTCAAAGCAGTGAATAACCTTCCACCTGAAATTCCAAGACCTGGACCACAGCTGATGTGACTCCCTTTCAAATATCAGCACATAACAGGGAAAGTACGTGGAACAATCCCAATCAAACAATTGCCAAAGTTAAAAGAAAGGTTTCACAGTGAGCTTTTTTTTTCCAGATTTTTTTCCGTCTTTGTTCTGAAATCACACCCAGTAATTCCCCACCAGCTTCAACTCATCAAATATAGACAACTAAAAGACCAGAATTTTTGTAAATAGATCTGTGCCAACATCCTATGGCTGAAGTATTCTTTTAATAAGTATACTACCTTATAGGACTTTTCATATGGACATAGATTTAATTGTGAAAGGATGGCACATTTTTATTCTTGCCAAAGCTTATGAAGATTGTTAATGCATAAAAATATGTAGGTTATGAGCTGACCAATCTGTACAGTGGATCTCAGTAGATACTTTCAGACCATCATACAAGGATATAACAGAAATAACCGGCGGGGAGTGGGGGGAGAAGCTATCCTCAGAGATGTGTGGCATACCTTGGCAACCAACAGCAACAGATGTTTTGGAGGTTTATTTCTGTTTTTTTTATTTTCAGAAGACTTCCATGCATTTTTGTAATTAATTGCTTTGACACCTATATTGACTTGGCTTTTTTTCCACAGCTTTTGCCGCTGAACATCATCCTAAAACCACCTGAATTGTCACTGGCAGGACTTCTGACATGAGAAGGATGAATGACAGATCAACCTGTGACAATGCTGTAATTTAAATCTACTTGGTCTAATCATAAGTTATTTGAACATGAGGTCCCAGCACAAGGAAAAAAATTCAGCAGTGCAACTTCAGTGTCTGAAACAAAGAAAAACACTGCTTGAGGTAAGATTAATGAGACAAGAAATCCTTACTGATGCTCACAGTACTGCAGAGTTTGAACGAGAGGAAAATAGTGGTGAATGGGTTATTGGTAAAAGGCAACTTGGATCAGCTTAAGGTAGGCACAAGTAACAGCAGTATGTGTATCTGTGTACCGGTGAAAGCAAAATTCCGAGAGCACTGTTAAGTCCTATTGACAGAAGAAGTGAGAAGGTATGACTGAAAAGGGATTACTGTGAAGGATACAGAAATTAATGGGATGGTTTGCTGAAGAGGGGTTCCTGTAATGGTAATGCAGCAAGAAAGCAAATGAAATTTTGGGGTAGAGAGAAATAATATCAAAAGTTACCTTACTTTAGTATGTGGCAAGTAGCGTGACTGTTGTTGGCATATTGCACCTGTTCCTGACACCCGTGACTGTGAAGCATGAAGATTGCAGATAAACTGGAGAAGCACTACAATCACATAACAGAAAGTAACATTTTGTGAGTCTTATATACTCAAACAAAACCAGAACTTGGACAGAGAGATGGAAAGAGGAGGTTTAATAAGTTACAAAGCCTGTGATTTAAAGTTAAATTTCAAGCAAGTCAAGTAATCACTATAACAATTTAGTGAAGGTTATGGTGGATTTTTTTTATCACTATACATTCTCATTCAAGACTGGATGCTTTTTAAAAATATCTGACCTGGGTCAAACAAGAATTAAGCTAGGGAAGTTTATGTCCTCCTTTATAATACAGGCAGGCATCAACGAGCCATTCTTATGCTATAATTTATGAATTTTCCAAATTACAGCAAATCAGTTTTTTAGGTTCTTCAAGAGCAATTATGCAGCTATGTGAACATTATCTATTGAATAAAAATGCAAAATATTTATGCATTTGGTGATCTTTCAACTGAAAAACATTCAATGCCATCTTTATGAAAAGAAAACAAATGGTCATTTACATACCAGTTGCAAAAGCACTTTGATATCCTTCAGCTATTGCTATCTACCTAATGATTTACTGACTAAACAGACTGATAATTCACTTGCTAAAGCCATCAAGAAAAGACCACTGAAAGAAGATCTGTGTATTTGTTTATTACAAGTGTAGAGACAGAGACCTCCTTGGAAAATATGGCAGTAGAGTTAAATCTTTATGGGCGAGATAAAGATTAATGAAAATGAAAGATAAAGAATAATAAAAGCAATTATACTGCAGGCAAAATGTAAGAAGTGGTTGCATTGATTTAAGTAAGAAGATGTTATTTGAATGCTATCAGTTTTTAGCCACTTTTTTGTGTTAGTCTAAATCTGAAAATATAGCTCGTTTGTTTCTTTGCTCCATACAGATATTCTATTTCCCTGGTTTTAAGTAAAATCTCAAGATGAACATTCACATCAAGCATTGGATAAAGCTTTAAAAAAACCAAGTGTGCAGAATGGATGGTGGTCCTCTTTGGGGTTACTCTGAACAATAAGAAATTTGGGGAAATTTGACATCAAGTCAAGTGAGGGTTGTTCTTAAAGCATGGGAACATATTGTTCAGCTTTTCTTGGAACACTTATTCAGATAAAAAAAAGCCACAGTGTGCATTTTAATCACTATCTCAATTCCCAACATTTAGCACTCGATATACACTATTTTCAGTTAAAACTGATGACGAGATCAAACATGAAAGAAAATGACCCTGGCTTAAAAAGTTACCATACATCAGCTCATCTACAGACCTAGTAAGCTTTAAAGAGGAAGGAAATTTGGGATAGTTCAGTTTAGTTTAGCTTGCAACAAAAGAATCCAGTCAAATTCTTTCACATTTGCAACGCCATAGTATTTCCACAGACATTCACCAAGGCCTGACTCATCTGAGGTTACTTTGCAGAGTTTAGACCCCAAGTTGTATCAGGGCTAGCCAACACACTTACCAGCTTGTCACATTGTTGCCGTAGTAAATACAGTCTTATCTAAAGTATTGTATGCAAAGGAATGACAAAGAATTTGCAAATACGCAACTGCTGCTACTGCAATGCCACTACTAAATGTGGGGAGGAAAGAAAAAAAGTTTAAAAACCTACAGCCACCTAACATAACAAAGAATGTACTGAGCGGGGGGTGAGCCTACAGACCATTGCCCTCCTCCAGAGCATGGTTTGCTCTCCGGGATGTAGCTATGACCTAAAAGCAGCCAGTGTGGCCCTTTCTGCCCCTTCTGCCATTCCAGTGAGGGCTCTGTCAGACCTGTGCTAGTTTAAGGTGGATGGTGATGAACATTTAATTTATTGGACACTGCAGGGAGAGGAAGGCTTCTCAAAAAACAGGTCCTAGGAGAAGGAGCCTTCCCAGTGTGCGTGGTTATTTTGGTCCCAACCATGCTGCCTTCTTACCTACCTGTATTAACAAGTTTGAGGTGACCCTTTAGTAAGCAGGCGTTCACATAATAAACACTACCACCAGGAGCAGTACTTACGAATTCACTAAATACAAGTTAGGAGGGAGGTTCAGATAATCAACACATAGACCTCAAACTAATGGTTAAGAATAATACTTTTATTCCTATAAAAACCATGCTACATCTCTTCAGGCCCATATAATTTGAACTACTGCATATCTTTTTTTCTAGAACTTGTTAACTGCTAGCAGGCCTGGCTTATGATTTTTCCATGTCACCACGCCTTTTGGATCTTTTCATTGCCCCTCCTACATCAAACATAAGCTTTGCATGTGTATTTTCAACACTCATAGCCTACTCCCCCTTATCTATTTTCTGTCATTCCAAAAAAAAATAATGCCAATTTGATTAGACTTCTGTAGCTCATCTGCTGCTTTTTCAAATAAACATCTTTGTGCTTTCTTCCATGTTCCTCTTGTTGGAGAAGTCTTCTTTCAACAGCCCCAAACCCAATTAATTTTCTTCACCAAATCCCACCTTATGTCTTCTTCACCATGATGCATACACAGAAACAAGAGTTAGGCTGCTGACGTGTTGTAAACTGTACCTTCCCGGTTGATCAATACAGTCTCATTGTTTCCCTCATCTGCCTGTAGCCATCTGCTGTCTTTTGTCTTATACTTTTAAGCTCTTCAGGGCAGGAATTATCTTTTTGTCCTATATTTCTATATGGTATATCATCATAATCATAGTCCAGGATTAAGGCTGCTAGATAGCATGATAATACAAAAAAATAATAATAATGCTGCCAAAATTTGCTCCAAGTTCTTTGAAGCTTTTTTTGGTTGGTTGGTTTGTTTTGTGGTTTTGATTTTTTTTAAACCTAAGACCTAGAAATATGAGGTGGTTCAGGAAAAAAAAACCAAACCAACCAATTTTGCTGTTTTTTCAGTGCTTCTGAAAAAGGTTTAGAATGGCAGTGGATGGGAATATTAATTCAACTCTTTTAATACAGCACTGGATCAGGCTCAGCAGGTCTGACAGCCTGTCTCCATTGTAACTCCTACTGAAGGCAGTAAAAGGACTCTCATGGGAAATGAATCAGGCCCTACGGAGCCCATGAGGCAGCGTGCGAGAGGAGTATGCTATTGCCTGGCAAGACTGGTGGCTCAGACAGAGGACCACATATTGACATTTTTATGTTCATCTCTAATTTAAATATGCCATATTTTCCCATTTATTTTCATTCCAAGAGGAACGTCAAAAAAGTTAAAGGGCTGCAACACTACACAGGGTCATGATAAGAGAAAATCCGCGATTATTTCCGCAGAAATCGTCATTCGGGCAGACTACTGTGAACCACAAATGCAAAAATATGAATGTTACAAAACACGTATTTCTGTGCGAGAGGCCTAAGTTTCCTCTGCCGCTGAGAATCCTCATTCCGGTGTCTTCCCGGCGCCCACACGCTCACTTACGAGACCGTAATATGTTAGGGGGGTAATTTTATCTCGCACCGAACACCGAAAGTGTTAGAATTTGCCCGTCTTTTCCCGGCGGAGCTCCAGCAGGGACTACCTGACTCAGCTCCCAAACTGGAGGCACAGCATCAAATTTCCCAACCCACTTAATTTGAAAGCCTGCCAAGATAGGTGAAAGACCTTATAAATATGTAAAGCAGGAAGTTCAAATTACACAGTGATGTAAATTCCCGGTGATTGATGCGCTTTTAAAAACAATAAAAATCCTCGCGAAAGTACAACGTCTGTAAATCCGCGTTACTATCCGCGATGTCTGGCGGTGCCCTACGGAGTTTAGACGATGCATTGTACTTTTCGTGCGGATTTTATTTTGGATTTCTACCACTTCCTGGAGGCCGGGGGGAGGCACAGTGGGAGGAACCAAAAAACTCGGTGCCACAGCCATTTTGTTTGTGGGCAGCATGGTAGAATTCTGTCAGTCAGTATAAGGAGGGGTTTTTAAAACAGTATTTATGGAAAAACTATTCCTGCCGTAACGGATGTATCTGTTGAATTTAGTGTTAATTTAGTTTTTTTTCATAAGGTAGGTATTTCTATTCGTAAGTAAACGGAGTATTTGTGGGGATTCGAGCCTCCCCACTTTCCAGGAACCGTGGATTTTGTTTCAGGCATGACTGGCTGTTTTAGATGCTGCGAGGTTGCTAACGACGGCGGGGCCGGGGTGCCGGCTGCGGGGCCGCCCGGCGCCGCGGGGGGGGCCGGCGGAGGGATGCGCTTATCGGCAGAAACTTGCTCCGGGGGNNNNGGGGGGGCAGGGAAAACGCCAAAGTCTCGGAATTATTTCCTCCAGCTGTCCGTCTTTATTAATTCGCAAAAGGCGGCTGCTCTCATTGAAGGCAGGGATGAGGCGGGGTGGGGGGAGTTGCGCGGAGCGAGCCGTAGTTTTGCAGTGTCACCGAAAACCAGCGCTAGACTTTGGTCCTGTGCGTTTCAAAGGCGGGTGTAAAATGGCACACTGCGTTTTTCCAGGCGGCGGCCGGGGGGGGGACGACCGCTGCCCGCGGAGCCCAGCCAGCTGCCGCCGGCCCTGGCAAAGTTGTGACCCCGGCGGCGCCCGCCGGGCTCCCCCCGCCCCGGCTCCCGGCCGCCCGCCGGCATCGCCCGCAGACCCTCGGGGAAGCCGCCTCCCTCCTCCCCGGCGAGCCTGGCGGGGGGGACGCGGAGCGGGAGGAGAAAAAGGGGCGGGGGGGTGAGGAAAAAAAAAGAAAAGTCTCACTTTTTGCATTTGCGAAATATTTTAAGGATGTTCGGGGAACCCTTTGCAGCATGGAGGTGGCTGGCTGTAGGAGAGCGAGTATGCAGTCCATATTGTTACAGCCCTTCTGCAAGGACTGCCTTCTCCGAAGGTAAGTTTTGCGGTTTTAACCAAAAATATTCGTTGCTGCGGGTTTTGGCGTGTGTTAGGGCTGGGGGGGGTGGTGGTGGTGTCCTTGTGTGGATGAACAAAACGTAGCCTTGTATTTTTCTTAGCTTTGATCTCGTGTGTATCCCACCCAACGATGTCTCTCCTTAATCTCGACAATTGCCGAAGTCAGTTTTGTTTCCTCTTTAAAATTTCATACACGCGAAGCTTAACAGCAATTTAACTTCAATTTAAGAGTATAAGAACTCGGATATTTTCCAGATGGACTTGGTTTTTTTTGGTTCTGGCTTTTTGTTTGGGCGGGGAGGGTGTTCTTTCCGAGTAATAAACGGGGCCAGGACCAAATATGTGACTGTCTTTATAAATATAATGCAGCTCTAATATGTGAAGAAGCATATTGTGTTGCTGCTACAAGGTCTGGCCGTGGCTAAAAGAGTTTACAATGCCATTTGTGATGGCTCTTGATGGATTACTTTGGTCTAAAGTACGGGGGGAAACTGCCCTTGGTATGGTGAAGGTGGAGATTGACATAACAGGCGTTATATTAAGTTATGTCTCTTACTAAACAGTGACCTTTTTATTTGCAAATTAGCGCTCTTGTGGCAATTAGCTTAAAGCATTAGTTATATAAATGTTCTTATTTCACCACACTTCATCTAGACGTT
>JANZLQ010000078.1:29158775-29179150 GCA_026212715.1 Elanus axillaris | reverse complement strand
GGGGGAGAAAGGTGGGGCACGGTTTGATCTATTGTATCTTTTCCTTTTCTCTGTATCAAAAGTAATCGCAGATTAGTTAGAAAGACAATTAAATTGCACCCCTGAAAAATTGTAGTGTTGCGTGAACTATGGCCCGGAACAGGCATGACCTCACCCTTTCGCTGGTTTGTGTAATGAAGCAGATTTTTTTTTTTTTCTCTCCAATCCTGTACCTAGAGACCAGTTTTCTTCAGTAATGAGATTTTCGGCCCCACCCCCAAAATGATTTTACAGTGGCTGCAGATGAAAGGTTTTTAAATTATTTTTGCATACAATATGGAAGGCTTTGGTACACATTTATTGTGCAACTACTCCATTGTTTGCTTGTTGTGAAGTTAAAGGTTATATTCACCGCCGGTTAGTAAACCATAAGGTCCCTCTTGCTTTGTGCTTACATATGCAAATTTCTGGCTGAGGTCCGTAGGAGTTTGGATTGTGTATGAAGGTGGGATTGTAAAGAAGGGAAAACCTAACCTAATCCTTCAGATTGTAGCAGGATTCACCTGAGGTGGGTGGGTTTTTTCTTTCCTGTTGCTAAGTGGAGCATGAATTTTACATGCATTTATAAATAGATATATATTAGTGTGTGTTTGTTTTCTTTTGTTACAACCTACAGATCACCTCGGTTCTACGTGCAAATGTTTTAGAAGGCTTTCTGCTAACATCCATATTAGGTGTTTAAGAAAACAGAAGTGATTAATGTTCTAAGAAGATGGGTGGGGAGACATAGTCAAGCCTATGATCAGAGCATATATTAGAAAACTCAACAGGTTCAGGAATAATTTAACATTAAATTTCACACATTTTTAAGGAATTGATGTGCCTATTATTTTGGTTATATGAAGCTGACGATTTGAGAGACCTTTGCATGTATTTTACATTTCAATGTCTTCATTATTTTCAAAGAATAAATTTGACAAATACTAGACAGTTTGAAACCGTATCTAAACTTCTCATGAGCATCTGAATCTTCAAAAATGCATTTAGATTTTGTTTTTAAAGAAGGTTTGCTTAGGAAGTTATTTAGTTTTATGGAAACTGATATACAACTTCAAGTAGATCTCTGTAATGAGATTTTTTTCTTTGTTTCTTTTTTCTTTTTTTTTTTTTTTTAAAGGAAGGTAAAATTTACTTCTGTCTTTGGTAAATATATCTTGTAACCTTCTTCTAGTAAGAGACATCTATATCCAAGAGAGCAGTGAGCTTTTTATCATCTCTCCTCTGTCAGACAAGGTCTGCTTTTACGAAGTTTTGGCTGCAGCGTACAGTCCTGTTGGCCTATGACAGCCCAATATGACCGTTACATCTTCTGTGTCCTGGTACAACTAGGTCTTGAGGTCAAGTATCAAGATATGGACCCTCTTAGAAAGCATGGGTCTTGTATCTCTTCCATTTCTGAGACCTGATCACTAGGTCACAAGGTTGGCATTTTGGGTTATTGCAATGGAAGTAGAGCCAATTGTTGTTGAATCTATTTAAGTAATTATAAATCTCAGAGAATCACTGTGTTATTTATATCTGAGCAATTCTGACACAACTTTCATTTTCTTCTTTACGTCACGTAGACCAATGTTCAGTTTGCTCATCCATGGATAACAGTACTGAGCAAATGATAAATTGCTGAAGGTAGTTTCATGCTTCTGCTCTTGTCATCCTGGACTATGAAAGTAATGATTTCTTGTGATTGCAGCCTGTCCATGCAGGCCAGGAATGAAATGATTGCTAGTGATCTTGCTGCTCAGAAGAGCTCAGTGAAGTCAGCAAGACCATGAATGCTGAATAGAAACTTGCTTCACACTTGCTCTTTTTTCTCCCATTCACTTAGGGCTGCTCTTAAACATTGGTTATAGTTTTGCAACTTTGATGCTGCATCTGATGAAAGTGCCTGTTCTCACTCCTACCAAGAAGTCATAAGGTGAGAGGAGTGAAGTGCTGATGTTTTGCAATTCAACAGTTGCCTCACTTCTCTCCTGCTTCCTTTTTGAGCCATTGTTGAACAAGAAATAATTCCCAGCAGATGTGTCACCAATAAGGAATAAGAATTGACTAAGATTTAGCATCCTCTCAAAGCTAAAGAGCAACTAATTTACCTCCTGCATCTTCTGCAGAAATGCTAGAAGCATCATTACTGAGGGGTGGCTCTGTCTTAATTGTTTTCACCACCCTGCTCCTTCTGAAAGGCCTGTTTGTGGAATACCAGGATCTAAAACATAAGGGATTTTTTTTCTTTTTTTTTTATTTTTTTATTGGTGGGTTTCTTAATTTTGTCCCCTATAAATCCCTCCCTTTCTAGGATGGCAAAACTAATACATTTTTCTCCTAATACAGTTTGCTTTTTACCTAGAAACTCTATATAGACTCCATACACCTTCGAAGATATTTGGCTATCCTGGCTTAAAACTATTGGAAGTATATCATCCTACTGTAAATCAAATAATCTTTTCCAAGATCTTAACTCATCTTGACTGACCAAATTGTTCTGTGTGCCTTCATGACGTTGTCCTACCAGCATTACTAGTATTACATACTCAAGTAAAAGACATAGAGTAAAGATGGCTGCTTGTCTAAAATCATCATAGAAGTGCAGATGTGTAGATCCCAGGCAGATTTAACCAGCTTCCAAAGTTAGCCAATAATAATGTGAAGACAGTTCCCCAGATGTGTGCTAGTGGTATAAAAGAACATGGTTTGGGACTCGGCTCAAGTAAAAGCCAGAACTCCTGCTTCATTGACTCATATATCACTGTGTTCTCTATTTTCCTATGGTGATAACATACCTTGGTGGCTGGGGCTCATGGCTGTTCTCTTTTGTGTGTTCTAAAACATTCATTGTTTCCTTGATTCAACACTCAACAAGGTTTCAGGAAGGGGCGAGGGCCGGGGCGTGTGTGTGTATCTTTATGTTCCAAACCTTGTGACAGTCTTGTTTCTCACCTTTCTTATTTCATGCCTTTGCTATCTGTACTACTCCATATCATCATACATGTCAGCATCAAGTTATAGTGATGAATAACTTTTTAAAAACTTGCTTCAAGGGTCACCTGTTTCCCAGCTGTGAACAAAGGATGATATATTTCTTGCTTGCTTCAGACTCTCATCTTCTAGAAAGCTGGGTCCCTCCACACCTCTTCCAGACTGGTATTTGCATGGCTTTTCAGTATTATGAAATAATCTGCTCTACCTCCTATACGCCAGAAGAAACTGGTATGGCTAGTGCATCCTTCCACCTTTTAGCATTCTTCAGATTTTTCCTCTTTTATCAAGTAGCTCAAGTTAATTCATGTTGTAGTGAAGAGATCCAAATCCTTGAGACAATCCTAGATTTGAAATGCTTTAATAAATGTGTGGAGTGTAGAATTATCAGTGCTTTGAAACAGAATTTCTCTGACTTGCTGATGTGAGTAACAAAGTATGCCTTGGACACATATGACCACATACCTGTGGCTTCAGCTTCCATGGGCTTCTTTAGATGCTTAGCCAAGTCATGTTTCCAGTATATTGTGTTGCCACTGGACTGTCCTTTGGCCCCAGGAGCGAGATAACATCAATAATACAGACTTCCTTAATAGGAAGTTTTGTTCATAAATTCCCTACTGATAATAGCTAAAGCCTAAAACTGGTGGTCAGAATTTGACCCTTAAAGTAGGTATTGCAGTGCTTAAAAAGTAAGTACATTTGCTAAAAATTATTCTTTCTGCTTATCCACCTGTATAAACAACAGAGAGAGAAGGGAACTGCCAAATAACATGTGAGTACTAGCCTTCACTAGTTGTGCAAGGAGTTAAGATGCTGTTACGGAGGTCCCGGATGGTAAATGGAAAGTTGCTCAGAGGCATACAATACCATACAATAGAAAACAGTACTTATGGATGCCAATGTCTATTGGTTTGAGCACCAGTAAAAACAGCAAGAGTTCTAAATGCTAGGCCTTCTGCAGTCCGTGAAAATTCAAATCTGGAGCAAATGGTTACAAATGGTGGGATGCTGACTCTCCATTTTGTGTTGTTGAAGACGTTCTGGATCACTTTTGCTGGGAAAAGAAGGAGTTAGATTTTTACGGTGTGTTGAGCACTGGAATTCCCTGAGCAAGAGGGAAAGAGGTGGCTGGATCTCATCCCTGCTCCCAGGGCTGCTACTCAGATTTTACTCAATAATGTTTAAATGTAAAATGTAGGAAGCCCCAGGAACAGCGAGCAGAACCAAGGACTTGGTCCTCCTAGACCAGTCTTCTTTTTGTCAGGTTACATTTTGATTTTTCTCTGGGACCTGTGCTTACAAGTGTAAGGATAGATATTTAGGTAGTGAGCATGTAAGGTGGTGTTAACTCGCACTTCAATAGATAACAGTAAGCTATGCTTCTAAGTAAATTGGAATCACTGTCTTGTAAACAATGTACAACTTGCTTCATGTGACTTTAGATGCATATTGTTAAATCTGTAATCCTAGTCATTGAAAAGAAACAGGTCAAACAAATCATGTCTTTAAAAAACAAGCAACAAAGACCCCAACAAAAAAAAAAACCCACACCCAAATTTTGGATTTCTGTTGCGATATGAAACGTATTTTAAACTTCACTGAGCATCCTGACCAGATCTCCATCTGCCTAGTATGAGTAGCCTGGATGTGAATGTCCTCAAACAGATGAATCCCATGCCCCAGAGTTTGCTTATACTGACTTGTGCATGATTTAGGTAATGAAAAGTTAGCTCTTAATCCTCTGACCCCTTCAGTGCTTTAAGAAACTTGCTAAATGGAAGCAAGACCTCCCTGGCCTCACAGATGTGAGCATCTTAAATATTCATTAGCACAAGTAAGAGAGATCCTTCTATGTTTGTTCAAACAGGCTGAAAAAACAGGTGACTTGGATCTGGGCCTTCCAGCGTTATAGGCATCCCTTAGGTCCTGTATCTGTTTACTAGGAATTTAGGTGTTGCCATAACCTGATGACTAAAAGGATAATTTCTTCAAAGGGTCCTTTTACCTGACAGCTTTTAGATAGGGCATGTTACCTGGATGAATTTGTTCAGAGTTTTTTCTTAAGAGAATTTAAAATCTAATTGCAAATGTTATAATGCAAAGCAGTTATGTTATTTCTGATGGGTTTATCCATACAAGACAGAATACCTTGATGCCTTTAGACAATGTGATTGTGTATTCACAATTCAAGAAAAGTGCCGCAGCCAGCATCTTTTAAGGAGAAGCCATGCTGGATAACAGAGGGGAAAAAACTTGTATCTGATGTCTCTGCATACACACATTCTGTTTGACCCATATCCATTTATAATCACATAACAAATGAAGATTCAGTAAGAAAGTTTTGTGATTTCTTTTGTTAACTCTGAATCAATTTCCAAGCTAAAGATTGGGTATCACAGGACTCTGTAGGACTTGGAAGCTCTAGTCAAGCAGACTTTCAGATGAGCAACTTTAATGTAAGAAACTGTTTTCCTTCTTATCTTCTATGTTCTTCCCCCACTTTTTTTTTTTTTTTTAAATTAAGTCATGTCCATTTGTGCTAACACCCTTCTTTAGTTGCTTACAAATCAGTTCAGCAGACTTGGCACTTGTGACCAGTACCTGGCTTGTGCACAGGCTCCTGTGTTAATGACAGTGGGCTGTCATCTTCCGTTGGACAGATCAACAGAGGGTCAAACAACTGTAAAACTAACACATTATTAAATAAGAGAATGAGACTGGAGTGTCTGTATTGGTGAGAGGGTGAAAGCCTTAACTGCTTGGACTCTAAATTATTTGAGAAAACTACTTTTCACTTGGTTGTATTTCTCAGGTTACCCTTAGAGCAGACTTAGGGTTTTCACTGGGCGTGAGGGAGAAGAAAATGCCAATGATAGATACCACATCAGCTTGGGTTTTCTAAGACCACCTACATTATCAACATAGAAAAAATAATCTAATATGATTTCTCTATCTTTCTTCTCAGGGCAACTTCATATTTCCGTCTAAACCAAAACACTTTCCCTCTTAACATTTGCCCAACTCCCGTAAGGCTTTTGCGTTCTCTAAACATTAAAAAAAACTGTGAAAATGTATCTTCTTCAGGTTAACCCTATCAGAATTTTCCATTTTTATGCCTCTGATGCTATCATTTAAAAAAAAAAATATATCAAAACAGTCAGATCAGTTTTGTATTCAGATCTAGCCTCCTCTGCTGGATATAGATATTCAAACATAGCTTAATACAGTGTTTTTAATTAGAGCTTTCTGAAGTGAGTATATAAATGTTTAATTATAAGTATGATTGTGACTATAGTTTGTATCCCAAAAGACAAACAGTATCTTTATAACATTGACTCGTGCTTAATTTAGAAGTTTAAATCAAACTACAGTGTGTAGTGTAAATGAATCCACATCTGAGGTTGAAAGAATTTTTGTGTCCTTGCAAACTAATAATATCAGACTTTTGAAATCCAGAAGCTGAGTTATCTGTGGGTTTTGTCCTTTCTTTGGAAAAATTTATTTATCTTAAGTAAAGATGGTATAACCTGTATTACGTACTTAATAACACATTCCTATTAACTTGATCTGGAATTAATGAGGTTTTAGTAATACTGTAGGTATGTAGGGAGATCCCACTAACATTAAAAAAAAAAGCTTGGCCACCCCCCACCTCCACTTCAATCAAAACATACGCATTAGGAAATGCCTCTTCATTCCAAGATGCAAGTATACTTTCCTGCACCAAAAGACTTCTGAAGCCTAGCTAATTCTTATCTAGGTATAAATCAGTTTTTTCCTGAATTGTCAGAGGCAAGCAGATGTACTACTTTCATTCTGATTCAGGAACTGCAGTTTAAAGCATTTGACATGATAGACTAGATATCAGACTGTAACTCCACATCATTTAACATCAGCAATGTAATTCTGAAGCTCTGCAAATACTTGATTGTACTATCCAGTGCAAATACTTGATTGTACTATCCAGAAGCTCTCAAAGCACCTGAAACAATTTCCATAGATTGACTTGTGAGACAGAAACCCTATCTTGGGAGTGTAAGGTATTGAAGTAAATAATTTATTTTAAAAGCAAAAAGTTAGACCATATAAGTTTACCTGGATTGAATTTGCTACATATTTGCACATACATAGAGCCACACAATTAACAGTGTAGTCGTAAACTTCCTAAAGTTATGCAAAGCAATGTAGCTTGTTCCCAGTATATTCCTTTATCCTGAACACTGTGTCAGCCTAAGCTTCATGTAGTGGTGTGGTGTGTGTGGTGGCTTGTTTTGTTTTGAACTTAATGGTCAATTGAAGGATTCAGGACAGTGTGCAACACTGTGCCTACCATCAGGCCTGTGTACAACCATAATTTCTCTACTTCTGTTTTACACTTTTAGCCTTTCACCTTATCCTATGCAGAGTATCAAAGTAATCTATACTTAGCTCTTTGGTTATGGAATTAGCAGTTCTGTTGGCAAAAGAAGGTGGGGCTTTTGTATTTGGTTGGTTTGTTTGGGGTTTTTTTTGTTTGGGGCTTTGTTTGCTTTTTGTTTGGGCGTTGTGTTTTTTTCCTTTCTGTTAGCTCTTCTAGTGGAAATCCATGATCATGTGATTAACTTCACTTGACTTGGAAATTATTCATGTGTTATAAAGCAATGTTTGCAGAAGTCCATATCTAAGTAAGAGGTGGCTAGCCTGTCTGCCCAGCTCGGATTTTATTTACCGTAATGTTTTAGAGTAATTAGCATGAAAGAAGAATAACTTTTAATTTTAATATTATTATTGTTTTGTATTTCAGAATACAAAATTTTTTGGATAAACATTTTAAAAAAAAAATGGAGCTTAAAGTCAGACGCTTTTTGATATTGTATTTTCCTCCTCCTTTTTTGTGAAAACAAACAAACAAAAAAACAACTTTGCAAACAGGTTACGTTTTAAAACTTTGTCTGTCTTGCTACATAATCCTAAAAAAACTATTTTGTGAAATAAGTTGCTGGAGAAGATGACTAAAGAATTCAAGGTGTGCCTAGAGTAATATTTTGGAGGGAATACATATTATGGAATGAAAGAGTAAAGGAGAAACTCATAAATCATTTATCTTTTAGCCCTTACAATTCTTAGGATAACTATTCTGAATCCATTAAAACTTAAACAGGGGAAGTTATCTTTCAATACAGAAGAGTCTCAGCATAGTTTTGGGGTTTTTACTACTGCTATATCTAACAGAGTAACTGCTTCCACTATTATGTGTTTTCGCTACACACATAAAAACTTAAGTCTCCTGGACAAGCCATATAAAGGAAGCTAATTCCTTTCTGACACTACGAAAAAACTCCCACAAACCCTTTGTGCTTTCAGATGCATTTTAGGCAAGAGGATGTTAAAATGGGCTCTATCTGGACAGGTGACGTCAGGACAAATGTTAAGTCTGTAATAATAATCCTAAATCATTAGTTCCTCTCGCAGTCTCTCTGCTCCTCCTACGGAGGCAACTGCCTCCACCATCCTGAAGAGCATAGCTATAGTTGCAAAAGTAGAAATGGGGTAATGGCTTTCGCTGCTCCTTTCTTACCTCTGTTTCTTCTCAGGAAGAGAATTGCTGGCTAGTGGCTTTTTCTTCTCTTTTGGATATAGCTTGGTGACATAACACCTTTCACGTTCAGCTTAGTTTCCCTGAGGATGCTGGACTCTACTTTTGAATACATGTGGCTGACAACACATTTCCCAAATAAGATTACACCATTGAATTGGCATCTAACTCCTTTCACTCATGTGGAAAAATGTTGCCTGTTATATATGTACTTGAAACTATAAAACCCTACCCATACATAGTGATATGTAATTAGTCTGAAAGAAAGTGAGAAAACCTTCATTTATAGACTAGTTCAGACACTAGTCTTGTAGGCAAAGGTTTTCAAATATAGATTACGACAGTGTACTACTGTTTTGAGTGTGTATTAAATTGCATATGCAGTTTTATAATTTTCAAATCCTTTCTGCACAGGTTTTATCATTCCAGGCTACTGTATTCTGTAGCCTTCACCAACTGGATCATGTGAAGCAAAGGCAGTGGCAGTAAACTGTAGCTAGTAGGGAAATATAACTTCTAACATGGACCTTTTTTTCTGATTTATGTAGTTGGTTTTTTTTGCTGAGTTGCTAAAGTATCTGATCGGATTCCCAGTTTGTACTCAGTGCAGCTTCACAAGCAGTGGTGCTGATACAAATGAGAGGGAATGAACGGCAGGACAGAAAGCGAGACCGCAGTATCTTAAACCAGTATTGTTAACAGGTTACAGTGATAGCCTTGTGTGGAAAGCCTGAGAAATGACAGAACTATTGTTCATTTTAGCCTATCTTGGTTTTGTTAGCATTACCTAATGCAAAATAATGTTGTTTTGTGATTTCCTGCATGTAGTTTTAAAACGTGAAACCCATTAATCTCATGGTAATGCCCTATCCAGTTTTAAGTATGGCCACTTGCAACAAAGTGTTAAAACTTCAGATTTTTTTGCAAGAAAGCCAGTTTCTGTGTTTCCGTTCTGAATGTTAACTACACAACTAGTTTTGTAATGCTGCCTTACTAGTCATTTCTAGTAAGATACTGCTCATGAGAATAGCAATCATTGGTTTTATAGTAGAAAAATCACATACTCAATTCCAAGCTTGTTTTACCTCTTGTCTATATCTCAAAATTTAAAATTTTTTAGGCATCTTTGGAATCTAAAGGATTATGTTTACTTATGTTCTGTTGAATGGTAATAGAAATAGGAGAGTAAATGCAGTATTATACCTTCTCATCTCTATTTGGTATTCTGCAGTGTAAATTGGAAGTGCTTACAAAAAATAAAAGGTAACTAAAAGATTTGGCCATGCAGTACATATACCTACCTACCCGTTCACTACAGAAACAAAAATTCATATATATATATATATATATATAAAAAAAAAGATTACTTCCCCCTCATTGAGACAAGAATTGAGGAAGACATTTACTTGGTCACTAATCAAATTATGATTCAGAAAGAACTTCAGACAAGCTTTGTACCTATTGCATCTCAACCGTGAACACCTAAAATAACTAAGTGAATATATCATCCCATTCTTCGAGATGCCAAAGCTATGAAACACTAAATTATATATTTTAGAAAAAAGATAGAAGTTTGAACTCTTTAAATATGTTTGATGGTTCTGTTATTGCTTTTAAAACAGTTGACACCAGCAAATAAGGTGAAATTCACTATGAATTACATCAGTTCATTTATGGTTGAAATCTTCATGCTGTTAAGATAATTTCTCTATGTCTCTACTTACTACTGTAATTTGACATTTTATAAAATACTGAAGAACCTCTAGTGTCATATTTGCCTACATTTATCTCATTTTAATCAAAACTCCAGGTAGCTCATGATTTAAAACAATATAGCTATCTGTAATGCTATAAAACATTAAAAAAAATATAGCTGAGAAGCAAATTTGAACAGAAGCATCACTAGCAAATGTAAAACAGGAATATACATAGAGAACCCATAATAACTTACTACAGAATGAAAGAGCCACCTATATCTTTCCAAATACCCCTAAGGGTAATTAATTCTGGAAAGCAACCCAGGTATGGTAACTTCATAATGTGTCACTTCTTAATGCTTGATTATTGAAAGTGGGGAAAAGATGACCAATGATACTTTGTATCAGTTCAGAGTAGTCAGCATTTATGGAGATAAAAGGCAAAAAACAGGTCAACAAAATTGCTGTATAAATAAGTGATGAGTTAGTGAGCTCTACAATAGTAGAAGAAGGGTATAAAGTAGTCCCAGAGTGAGAAAAATGAGAAATTGCAAATATTTATGGATATGCAAGTTAGTGTACAGTTTAGTGTACTTGGCATATTCCTTAGTTTATGAAAACACTGTATTATCTTCTGCATGTAAGAAGTATTTTTAAATGGTTGCCAAATAAGAAACATATCTTACCTTTAACATGTTCTACTTTTAGTTGTTGTCTGCTGCAGTTTTAAGTAGCTACAAGAAAAGTATGGCTAAAGAAAATGAATATATGTAAGGAGACAAATGTACATGGTTTGTAACCCCAATTTGACTCTGAATTTCAGTGTATCATTATTTTTGGGAGGAGGGGAAGGAAGGAAGAAAGCTTAAAAAACCAAACCCAAACAAACCCCCCTCTTCCAATGAGGCTGGAGAGTGGAATGACATCAAATGTTCCCTGTTAATACTATGTATTGCTGTGGATTTATTTTCTCAAATAAACAGGCTTTCCTTAAAAGTAGAACAATAGAAAACTCATGTATGCAATACCAGCCTTTCTATTATACTTTATTTCAATCTTTAGCTCCTTTATTTTATAGTTGGCTTTATATAATCTACTTAATTGGAGATAAACTCCTAATATAAAAAAAAGAATATTTTAAAAAAGGGTGTTTTAGAATTTGAACAACTGCCTCCTAGAATTTTATATCCTTAATATATGGAGTTGCTTGATTCCAGAAAGCACCAAAAATGACACAGTTTAACCTATATGCCCTTTATGCGTATAGCTGGTTTTTTTACTAGAACCAATGATTGCTGTTAGAATGGGAGACAATATTAAACCCATGTTCAGAAGTCTACAAGTCATGCTTATTAAGAAACTACTGAAAGGCTTTCTTTAACTCAGAGAGGTTTTAAACCACAAAACTAAGTAAATACTAAAATGTGTAAAAACTTGTCAAATGGCATGTAGAAGTTGCAAACCAAAAATAGAGAGTTAAGTTTTTGGGCTTCACAAACCTGGGTTAGATGATATGACAAAAGACCCCTTTCTGTAGCTGTATGGATCAAGTTGTTGGATCATCACACTTAATGCTCAGTCTGAATTTAGTATTTTTGAATGTACATTGAAATGCTTATATTTACCACCTACATAGCTGATGTACCAAGTTCTTTCTTTGTAGTAAAGCTAGTTCTTTTAGTTAAGTATTTCTTAAGAAAGAAGAGATCATAAAAAGATGGAGCCTTAATGAAATGCCTCCAATGTTAAAGATCTAATTTCAGTGGTTTGTACAAAACAAAAAAAGAACAGCAGTTCAAAATGTCGTATTTGTTATATTTGTTACCTTACAGTTCATTAAACTTCAGTTTTTAAAATGGACACATAGCAGTTTGGTACAACAAGTGAGTTTACACTTACTAATCTTTTATGAGAGCTGGCAAAGAGTATTTTGGTCATACTGCAAAACATACCAATTTAACATTAACTACTGTCATAGTGCAGCACTGACGTGTACAAATGTAATGTTAGCGTTTTGGTAAATGCTACAAAATGGCAAAACTTAAAATATATCTGCATATCCTAACTGAAAGGAAGGTAAAATAGAAACATCAGTCTGTTTATGTTCTATACTTTTTCCTGTTACCACCTTTACAGAACAAAAATGAGGGCTGATGTCACATTGTTTTCAAATATCACACTTTTAATCTTACTAGCAAATTAATTTAGGCAATTTTGAGGACTAATCAACTTCTGCTACAAAATAGTTAAATGCAATCTGTTTTATTGGCAAAACATTAAAAGCTGATGAGTCCAAGAGTTTCAGGCCAAACCTCGTTTCTTAATGCATACTGTCCAGTTTGTATCCAAATGCTATTGTCCATTCTGCTTGTTCTGCACTTTTCTCAAGCCTGTGGTAGAGTTAGAAATTCAAAGGTCAGTTAGGGATAAGTTTAAACTTGAATATTCTTTCTTTATAGTTCAGGATATTTTCTACACTCTGCTTTTAATTATGTATTGGTTTTCTTTCATCAGTAGAAGTGGGGAGTTATATTTAATGGCTTTATTTTTTGCTTAGCTGCCAGGTATTTCATTTTCATTTAGTGTTTTAGGTCAAAGCGAATCTATGATAGTGTATTGCTATTTTTTTTGTCATCACCTTATCTGTCTGCTAGTTGGATAAACTAAATTATTCAGTATTTGTGGAAAACTCTGTAGATGTCTTATGTGCAATTTACTTTAGGATTATTATTTCTAGCTAGTGTGTGCTTTAAGCTTTAAACTTAGCATAAAAAGCAATATGCATATTTTAACATTTGGTGCTGATGTAACTACTGAAATACAAATGGATACAATGATATTCCTTAATTCTCCTTTTAAAAAAACAACAAAACAAACAAACAAAACCCCAACCCTCCCTTAAAAAAAAAAGGTCTCATTCTCCCTAGCAGCTGTCTTCCACTGCATTACCCATTTGCAATACAGATAGAATTTCCTGTCCCAGGGAGGCTGTGAAGCTAAATGGCTTGCAGGTGAAACAGTTTGGGAGACCTGTGGGGAAGTCAGGCATGCAAATAGTTGGCTTGAAACTGCTGTTAACAACTGCATCTAGCAATATTTCATCTCGTGGCTAGGAGCTGTTTAAGGTTGAGGACGGTTGTATCATTGTTAGAGAGGCGATGTGATTAAAAAAAAAAAAAAGGCTTTTCCTTCTGTAGAGAGATGAGATTTTAAAAATTACTAAGCAAACCAAGGCTTTTCTAAATGATTTTGCTAAATTTGTCCCGTTTCTGAAAGTTCTATTTCCCAGGAGTAATGCTCATGTAACAGCACAAAACTATAATATTTTGCTTTAGAAGTGGAAGGGTACTTGAAACAGAACACAATTTTTGCACACTTTTTAATGAAAACAAACGTAACTTCAAGAAGGTGGATTTGCTCGTGATTCAACTACAGAACTAGAATTGCAGTGCGAGCTAATGCAAGAACATAATATACATAAGCATGTGCAGCGTTCCTTAAGCAGACACAAACGGGTTTTGGTATTTTTATGGCTGCGCGGGGACGACCTGGGGCGGCGAGTGGAGGAGACATTACCGAGACAAGCGAGACTCTAAATTTCCTATCCGTTGCTTACAGCAGAATACGGCACCGATTTAATCAAACCATTGAGATGCAAACGAGCTTACCTAATGAGTCGTGCTCAAATTAGCCCTAACCTTTGCCTGCCGTGAGCTCGCTAGAGTGGGTACCTGGCATCTTCCATCCAAGCAAGGGTTAAACTAGTTCACGTGTCTGCACTTCGCTATCGACCAAGTTTCGGAAAGCCTGGGAGGAGCGGGCTGGCGGTGCTGTCGCGGAGGTGACCGGTTCTCGCCGCTCCTCTCCAGGGAGGTGCCGGTGTTTCTCCTTCATTTAGCGCGAAGCCGAACGCGGTGCCTCCGTGCCGGGAGGGACCGACCCCGGTGGGCAGGTGCTGCCGCGGGGCAGGGGGTGCCGCCTTGCTCCCGGAGGGGCCGCAGGGCCGGGCCCTGAGGCGAGGAGCGCTGCCCTCTCCCCGGGCGGCCCCTCCGCCGCCCCGCAGTCAGAGACACCCCCGGCGGGCGCCGCTTCGGCCCTTGCTTGGGGGGGGGAGAGGGGCACCGGGCGGCCCCGCCGCCCGCCCGGGTCGGGCCAAGTTCAGCGCTCGGGGCCGGCTGTCCCTCGGTCCGGCGACCAGCCAGCCCCCCGAGCTGCAGGAAAGGCCGGGGCCGGCATGTTCCCGTTCTTCCCCGCTTCTCTTCCCCAGGTTTCCCGTAGCTAGGAGCCCGTCGGGGAGAGGCTTCTCCTCCGGGGTTGGGGGATCGGAGGCCGGCTGAACCGCCTCACCCCTACAGCAGCGGAGCGCGCCTAGCCCGGCGCAGCTCAGAGCGATCCTGGCCGCACGCTGAGGAAAGGCTCCCCCCCATGCGAGACGGGAGCCCAAGGGGAGCAGCGACCCGCCCGCCCGCGGTGCCCCGTGCCCGCTGCCCGGCCGCTCCGAGCTCTCCCGCGCTCCCGAGCCCGCGCTCCCGTGCCCGCGCTGCGCGCGCTCTCCCCCGGGCGGCGCTGTGCCCGCGCCCTTGCGCGATGCAGTGTGGGAATGGCTGTGGCGCTGGGGTTGGCTGAAAGAGGCGGCCAGTCGAGGTTTAATGTCCGCCATGTTGGCCGTGGCGTATTGAGCGGAGCCGGAGCGGCGGAGGAGAGAAGCCAGCGCCCAGCCCAGCCGCGCCAGCCGGCGCCGCCGGGCCCCGTGTCGGAGTGCGCCCCGCCCTGCCGGGGGAGCCCCGGTCCCTCCATGAGAGCGCTCGGCGGGGTCCGGCTCTCAGCTCGGAGCGCTCTTGCTGTCGCCCCCCCCTCCCCAGCCGGAGCCGCCATCGCCGCCTAACATGAGCAAACTGTCGTTCCGGGCCCGGGCGCTGGACGCGTCCAAGCCGCTGCCCGTCTTCCGCTGCGAGGACCTGCCCGACTTGGCGGAATATGCCTCCATTAACCGGGCCGTGCCGCAGATGCCCACGGGCATGGAGAAGGAAGAGGAGTCGGTACGTGAGACCCCCCCCCCCCCCTCGGCCGGGTCCCTCCATCCCCCCCGCACCCGGGGCCCCCACCTTCGCCTCTGCGCAAGCACAAAATGGCCGCCATCTTCTCCCCGCTCTCCCCGCCCGCCGGGAGGAGGGGGGGGAACCTGGGGAGGGAAGGCGCCGAGCCCGGCGGCCCCGTACCGCACCTTCCCCCAGCGCTTTCCTACGGCCCCCTCTTCCCCCGGCCCGCGCCCCGCGGTAGCTGGCGGCCTTGTCGCCAGGCCCCGAAAGGCACAAAGGGGGTCACGTGATACGGCGGGCGGCCGCCATTTTGTCTCTTGGTTCTTGGGCCGGGCCTTGTGCGGCAGCAGCGAGGAGACGGGCCGCGGCGGCGGCGCCGTGCCCGCTCTGCCCCACCGGGTGGCGCTGCCGAGCCGGCCGCCGCCGCAGGGGGCGCTCGGAAGTTGTGGCTGCTGGCGCGGGAGCGCGCGCCGGCCCGGGCCGCCCTCGTGGGGCGAGAGGGGAGCGATGGCCGGGCGGGCTGCGGCCGTGGGGAGCGGGGAGCTGAGCGGGGCCCGGCGCTGGCCGCCGAGGCGTTGTCGTGGTTGCCGGCGTCTTCGCGCACGTGTCGTGGCGGCGTGCGTCCTCCGAACGGGCGGGCCGCCGCCAGGCTGCGCGGACTTGGGCTGCGCGCCGCAAGCCGGCGGGAGCTCGGGTCTGCCGCTGAGCTGCTCCAGCGTGAGCTTAGCTGGGCGTTAGGTAAAACTGTGGAAATACAAAAGTCAGTACTGAAATACTATAAAAGAAAGAACATCCGAGTCTGGAGGCCAGAAGTCTACCACTTCCCTTTCAGTTTTGCTGTCTCAGTGGAGAATGAAACTTAAACCTTTCCAAACTTCAGGATCGTTTAATCATTCACTCAGCACGTTGCAAGATAGGTATAACGTTCGATACCTGTTGTTGATGAAGATCCCTGCTGAAGTGGGTTATTTGTTACTTTCAGCGTTTGCAAAGCTTTAGTTATTTCCTTAGTATAATCAGGTTTCCCCATTTGTGCGTTAAGCACAGCAAATAGGAGAGAACTGTAGAAATACGGTTATGTAAACAAGTTTGGGAATTTAGTGATAAGAACGAACGTGACAATTTCATAGTCTTGAGTTTTGCTAGCTGTCAGGCTTCCATTGTCCATCTACGGTGACAGGCTGTAAAGTTCCTGTTTGTATTTCTAGATGTAGCAAATTTTGAGTTACTTCTCTAAAACTTAAATTACATGTATATTCTTTAAGTACAGTCTTCTGTTTGTGTCACTATTGCTCTAAGTTAAATGATTTTCTGAATTTTTATGAAATGCCTTCAAGCTGAATGATTTCTAGAGAGTAGTACTCTTTGCCATGTTGTTGTCTCCATTCAGTAACTACTCTGAGGCTTTTCTAGTGTAACTGCCTACCGTTTTAACATAATCCAATATTTCCAAGTCCTGTGCAAGTCATAAGTCGCTTTAAACATCCACTAAAATGTATATTATGAAGTGTGGGGCTTTTTTGTTGGTGGGTGGTGGGTTTTTTTATGGTTTTGTTTTGGTGGTGCTTATTTTTGTGAAGTGAAGGTGCTCAAAACTTTAGTATGGTATCCAGTTAATAGTAGTATTTAAGCAGCAGGTAGCTACGCTTAGATGCTCCTGTTTCTTTTTATGCAGTCAATGTATTCTGAATTGATGCTTGTAGAATCTGAATACGAGAGAGAGCACCCTTAATCTCCACTTGTACCAGAATTTTAAATTTTATGTTTGCTATGATGCTTGCATGCCGAGCTTATTTCTCAGTTAAAGTGAGCAAGTGTGCATGCATGGATGTATTTATGTAGAAATGCCAGTTTGCTATCTTTCTCTTTTACTGTTTGCTTGGTAGTTACAAGTTTCCAGTCTAGAAAATTACATGTATTAACTATATAACCTCCATAAACCCAGATATACATGTCATAGCTAAGTAAAAGTAGTCATGGGCAAGGGAAAGTTTTTAAACTTTAATTATAAGACTTGTTTCTGTGGTTAATGCGATCCTTTTGTTTACTAAATCTAGCTTTGAGGGTTAAACTTAAGAGCTGTAGGTGTGAGCAAACACTTTCCATAGTTAAAGTTTGCTCATGCCTTTGTTTTAAATATATGTGTACAAACACACACACCCTCTGTAGAAATTTGTTTGCCATCAGTAAACACAGGTGTCTTCCTGAACACTTTTCAGATCTTCTTACATAAAATAGTTGATGTTAAACTCTTTCCCCTGTCTTGTTTCTGCAAACTTGCTAAATTTCCTTCCCTCTTCCCCCCCAAAAGCTTTCTCTTCAGTTGGTGTTGACAACAAAGAGACATGATAGTTGACTAAAGTTATGGCATACCTCACAGGTTTAATACCCTACTATGTTCTGTTTCCCAAACTGCATGCCATGCAGGATTTAGGAAAGTTGGGAGTTGTGTGTGTTATGTAGCAGTTGAAGATGTGTTAGAGGTTTTTTTTCCCTAATACTTATGGATAATACGAAATATCTAGTATTTTCATTTTGTTATGAACAGATGGCAGAGCGTCCATAAGAATCTGGGGGGAGGGGGCGGCAGCTTCAACTAGTGTGAACAGGCATTTATAACTATTTTATAAATAGAATTCTAACATTGCCTTGAGTTTTGCATAAATGTAATTTTAAATGAATGCACATTTGGAATTAAGAGCTCTCCTCTTGACTAAATAACTTTCCCTAGGGAAAAATGCAATCAAAGACGTATAATATTCAAACATCAAGTCACAAGATACTTAAATGACTGATTAGTGTTTTGATGCACAAAAATGCAATCTATTTTGCTTCCCTTTCATCTTATCTTTCTCCCATCCTGTTCCTACAATGAATAAATGTGGAAAATAGTACATCTTCATTATTACAACTGGAGACATCAGTTCAAGCAGTGATGTTCTGTACTAGTCTTCTGAAGGAAAAACAACCTTGCTAAGCTGATCCAAGTTCTAAAATATGCAATTGATAAGAGAGATACAGTAGCTCTTTAAAAAGAAGTGGCAACTAAAGGCCTTAAAGTGATGTTAATTCTGTTCCCTAGTAGAGTATACCTTTCTGCTTAGTAAGTTGTAAGTTCAGTTTGTGGTTTTGTTTGGAGGTAAAAGACTATAGCAAAAGGCTCTTTGGCACACACGCAGTGGTACTTGAAGTTATCAACTGATACTGTGTTCTGACAGTTGGTTTAGCTCCCAAGTTTCTAGGGTAAACACCTTGTGGCTGTTGCCAAGCCTGTTGCTGAATCTAAGAAACTGAAAACAATCAGGAGACATATGCATCTCTAAAAAAGGAAAAAGAAAGGCTTCAAAATGTAATGACACTTCTTAGGCAACACTAAACATGCCCTGTATTATGTCAAAATCCTGGTTTTGGCTAAAACGCATCCTTAGTGCTGTAGTTTTGAGAACCAGACAACAGACCACTGTTAATAATATAGTAATGCAGATCTGGTTAACAAGTCCATTTTAATTCATAACTGCCTGAATAGAGAAGTAGATGGATTTGATTTGTTTATCCTTTATGAAGAATTTTTTTTTTAACGTGTTACTTTGGCCTGTTGGTTTTGTTTTTTGAGGTGGGTATTGCTTTTCCTTAACTGGAAATTCAGATTCTAGACTGAAGGGAGACGGTGGGAAAAGCAGAGCAGAGGTAACTTTAGTTTTTGAGATAAACAAAATGCTTTACTGAAAAATTAACTGGCTGAAGCTTTTCAAACATGTTCAGTAACTTAACTTTCAGAAACAAAGCATGCATAGCTTTACATGCATCCTAGATTTCATGGCCTCCAACCAAACCAAGGAAATTTGTCCTTGTTTTCCCTGTGTTTTTCTGAAAGGAAAGGAGATAGGACACACACTGCATCCCCAGCCTCTAGATTATCTTAGATAAAAAAATAGAAACTTAAGGTGGGGTTGAGACTTTGTAGATAATTTAAAAAAAATTGTCCTTGTGGAAAATTACTGTGAATATAGTTGTGTTTGGTTTTGGGTTTTTTTTTAGGAGAGTTAAAAAGAACAAAGCCATGTGTTTGAAGCATTTCATATCAAGGCACATTAAAGATGTCAGGAAGTGTGAACTTCTTGGCTGAAGCAGTGCCTCAGCAAAGGTTAGTGTGTGAGCAGAGATGCTTTTAATTAAGTGCACTACTATACATCAGAGAAATAAATTATCTAAATAGGAAAATATGGCTATGTTGATGACATTTCCAGAGTTGTTAACAGTCCTCTGGGTGTGGGAATTGTCATGGGTTTGAGGGTTTCTGTTTTGGTTTGCTTTTTCTTGAGTGAGTTTGTTATCCTGATGTAAATGTTGATACTACTATTGTCATACTAAGGTTTTGGATGTTGCACTTCCCTTTAGTCTTGTGCATGTTCAAGTTTGTATAGGTTAGACGCACATTTTCTATCAGGTAAACTTTTATAAATCTTGGTGGCTCTGTCCTTGGTGTTGAGGCAGGGGAGAATATCAAGTGGCGAGAAGTCCTGTTGCTGTATTGTATTACTCTTAACTCCCTGTTCTGACTAAGATCATGGTCCAGTGGTTAATTTTTGCCCTCATCTTAACTCTGGAGTAGCAGCTTTCTTGTCCTACTAGATTTCTGCAAGACTGATGCACTATGTGGAGTACTGTTCTTAAGGTTCAGAGCTTTAAAATAGAGCTTGCTTTCTAATTTTAGATTGTGTTACTAGAAGCAGATAGAAGAATTAAGCACCCAGAGTCAGAAATCATAAGCTGTACAGCTGTTTATTCAGTTCTGTTTTCCTTTGCATATGTTATGATGTAACTAACAGGTTGCACAGAGGGTGGAATTAAGTCTGTATGTGCATTTGTCATCTGTAAGTACTGTCATACTCTGTTGCCTGGTGTTTGAGCAAACTGCTGAAATAGTTTAAAATGTGCTTTTGATCTCTTTAAATCCATAGTCAGAGTTATCTGCCCTGCCCTGCCCTGGCTTTGGGGATATTTAAGAAAAGTTATTTGGTAAAATGTCATTATTAGATGTAACTTCCT
>JANZLQ010000078.1:29113942-29158675 GCA_026212715.1 Elanus axillaris | reverse complement strand
GAGGGGGAGGGAAAAGGCGCGCGCCCCCGCTTGCTTCCCTACGCGCGTGGTAGCGGCACGAAAGGTAGCATCACTGGGGTCGGGGATGACGTCATCCTCCCTCCGGCCAGTAACTGCCTGCGCTTGCACCGATCCGACTGGCAAAGCTTGGGGCGGGGGGGGGGTGTTTTACGCGTGATCGTATCAGCATCTCCCCCTACCCCTCACCCCTTTAAATCCCGCTCGGATCATCACATACACCCCCACCCCCCCGGCAGCGGGGTGCGGAGGAGGGAAGGGTTGGTCTTGGGGTTTTTTTGAGGGGGGGCAGGGAGCCCCGCGTTGCGCTGGGCCGAGCGGTAAACAAGTCTAAGGCACCCCTCTGCCGCAACTTGCTGGGGGGGGGGGTGGTGGTGACACCCCCCCACACACACTTCCCCCTAACAAAAGCCCGTTTAATGGCAGCTTTTGTTCGGCTGGCAGCGGCCACCGTGTCGTGGCCCCCCCTCCAAATCCGCGGGTCCCCCGAGCGCGCATCCCCCCTTCCCCCCCCGCCCCTTCATAATCAACATGACCTGTCAGAATTTGCTAAGTGCTATAGAAGACCTGATGAAGATAACCTAATGTTCATTCAAATGCTTCAGAACCCTTTAAACATATTGTCTAATGGGATGTATCTTAATTTAGCAAAGCACGACTTGGTTAATTTCACTCTTACACAGTTTGGGTAGGCTCAAGGATCACATCCTCTCCATAAAACTGCCTTGAACGCAGCTACCATGGATCTTTTGCAAGCAATACCTGCACAGGAAATATGCCTTTCTCTTCCCAAATCCATGCTGAAGACATTGGGAAGCTACCATATCCAGATTCTCTTGCTGCTGAAACAGCTGTTTTTACCTTATCACGGAAAAAAGCTGATAAGGATATACAAGAAGGGACCCATATGTCACTGTCTTAAGCTGTGATGAATTTAAAAACATGTGAAGTGTATAGCTGAGGTGTGGTGAGTCAGTGTATGAATGGTCTTGAATTGCATACGTAAATTTCACTAAAGGTCCTATAGTCTTTTTTTTCTTCATTACATTCTTTCCAGCTTAAGAAGCTGCATTCTGGGTGTGCTTCCATGAAAGTACGTATTTTCTGCTAATTAAACAACTGTGTGTGGTGTCTAAGTACTCTCAAAATAACCACTATCTTGCTGATGCACAATTCACTGATACTAAGTGTTTTAGGATCTTGTAGGAGCAATCAGAATTACATGAATGTAAAATCATAACAGATAATGTAACTGAATAGTCAGTTTCAAGTCTGGATATTTTTTTTTCCCCCTGTGATGTCAGTAAAGTTTTTAGCTTACTGTCCTGGTTTCAGCTGGGATAGAGTTAATTTTCTTTCTAGTAGCTGGTATAGTGCTATGTTTTGGGCTCAGTATGAGAAGAATGTGGATAACACTGATGTTTTCAGTTGTTGCTAAGCAGTGTTTATACTAAGTCAAGGATTTTTCAGCTTCTCGTGCCCAGCCAGCAGGGAGGCTGGAAGGACAGAAGAGGTTGGGAGGGGACACAGCTGGCCCAAACTGGCCAAAGGAATATTCCATACCATGTGGCAACATGCCCAGTATAGAAACAGGTGGCAGTTGGCTGGGGGAGATGGATCGCTGCTTGGGAACTAACTGGGCATTGGCGAGTGGTGGGCAATTGCATCGTACATCACTTGTTTTGTGTATTCCAATACAATTTTTTTCCCCTTCCTTTCTGTTCTGTTAAACTGTTCTTACCTGAATCCACAAGTTTGGTTTTTTTTTTTCTTCCCCATTCTCTCACCCATCTCACTGGGTAAGAGGGAGTGAGCAAGTGGCTGCATGGTGCTTGGTTACTGGCTGGGGTTAAACCACAACACTTCACTAACAGAAGAGAATCTGTGTGTCCCCTCTGTGTCCCATCCTGTTGTGTCTGTGTCCTGCCTTTTCACCACCACCACTCCTGCTTGTAGAAGTCAAGTATAATCTTAAAACAGATGAACTTAACTCCTTTAGTGGTCTGTTCTTATACCAGGAGAGCTGAAACATTAAAGGATCTTGAAGTAAACGGGGAGAGTAGAGACAGGTTTTTTTCAATACTCTTTGATTCATGAGTCCTGCAAACTGGAAGTGTTGCTTCCTGTTTGTGTTCCATTACTTTTGTCCAGCTTTTCTGCTTGCTTATAGTAGGAGACATTAATTTTATATGCCAGTCTAATCTTTTTTGTGTTTATTTTTAAACACACTTAACTCAAATATTAGATTCCTAGGGGCGTATGTGTTTGATAATTTGATAGGAGGGGAACAGGGATGGGTTTGTTGCAATTTTGTCTAAAGCAGCAGTCTACAAACACCTCAGTTCAGAGCTGGGAGAGATTTTTCTGTGAGCTCATACAATGGCCTTAATTTTACCTTTTAGTTTGGTATTGAGCTTAGTAATTTACTTCAGATAAACCTGTGTGAAAAAGGTCCGAGATCCTTAGCCACATAATTTTGAGAGAAAAAAACGTGACAGCTCACCACAAACAGCCAAATTTAAAGTATGGGAGAACTCCCATACCATGTCAAAATATTCAGGTGATGAAAAGTGTGTGTTTTCTTTTCCCACTCTTGCTATGTGCCCTGCTCCGAACTGTTTAGTAATAGTGGCAGCTTACTGGATATTTGACCTTCAGTTACACCAAAGCTTTCTCTTCCATTGTGTTTAATGTTGGAAGGTATCTGTGCACCTGAACAGTCATGCAAGTTAGGAAGTGTGGCTGATGGCAAGAAGTAGCTTCTGTAGTGAGCAATTTATGCACTGTCTCGGACTACCTAAAGAAACTGGTTAATTCTGTGTTGTGAAACCCACCTGTACCAACAGTGTTTTCTTTTGAAGTCAGAGGGTTAGTGGTGGTGTAGAGTTCTGTTGCGATTGGTGGAATTTGTTTGAGGCTGGAGTGAGATCACCCATCCCAGTTTGAAATCGGAAGCAGCAAAACTTAACCATGTTTATCTAGGAGCAAGAAGTAGAGATTGCACCTATGAAATCTGACAACTTTCTGGAAGTCAGCAGTTCTATGTAAAAGTTTAGGAATCATGATAGATGGCCTGCTTTTACACCATAGAGAAGTTGGGCACTAACTTGGAAGTTGTGAGCAGGGGACTGCCATGAAAGTGGTTTGATATGTTATGTTAGCTCTGTATATGGTGTCAGTTAAACATGTAATAATGGTGAAGGTGTACTTTTCATGTTCTAAAGTAACGTTGAAAATACTTAAGATTTCAGAAAATAGCAGGAAGAGTTGGTTGATCATCAGTGCCATATGCAGGTCAGAGGCTTCTCCAGGAGGTCCAAATTCTGTTTTGAAATTATGCAGGATATGAATTAGCAAACTCACTTTGGAAGAATTTCAAGTCAGGACATTTGTGTTCTGGGTGGAGGATGTTCATTTTCTAATTTGTTTATTGTCTATACAAGTTATATATGGAAATAAAAGCAATTTAATTCCTCCTAAAAAAGTTGTTCCAGAAAAACTCAGTGTGGAACAGTCTTAAGGAATTAGTTTGATGTATGCAAACTCAAATTATTTTTAACCTTTTCTTGATTTGCTAGTAATTGCACAAGGAGAAGGCATGTAAAAGCAGTGGCTTTATGCATAGCAGACTACAGTGAGACCAACTGTTCATGTTCAGACTTAAGGTAAAAAAGTTTAGACTTGCTTAGTACTCTTTTATTTACAATGAGGATGGTTAACCATTGAAAGAGATTAAAAATCTCAAATTCTTTACAGTAAGACTGGGGGAAAACCCCACAAAGATAACTTTGTTAGCAGTATACTTAATAGCACAAGAAGGAATACATCTGGCAGAGTTTTGGAGCTAAAGGAGAGGAGCTTGCATCAGGGTCAACTGTTAAGTCATTTTAAGGTCAGGCTTGTATAGAAAGACTACTTCCTGGGAGTTTTCACAGCCTGTCTTAAGGAGGATCCCCATAAGGTTTTCTTCCTGACTGTTTTTCAGTTTTGATCCATCCTATAATGGATTTCAGCAAAGGATCGGGTATTAACTGTATACGGTGTAATATTAGTAACATTAGTAAGGGGAAGGGGCAATAATTCAGTAACCTTAATGTTTGAGGATCAGGGTGACGTGGCTTTATTTTTCTTTTTAATTTTTTTATTTTAATTTTTAAATTTTAATAGCTAACATGTTGTATTTTATTCCAGTAAAACTTGCGTTGTTCACAGGAACCTGCCTAATATTAATTTGTTTCAGGTAGAAAAAAAGTGCAATGTGACAAGCCCTTAAATCTGCTGTTGTTTTCTTTGAGTAGACCACTTTGCTTGTCGCTGTCTCAATAGTTCTGCCATAATTATATGATCATATTTCTCAAAATGTATATGCAGTTATTTCAGTATCAATTTGTGGAGTATTCGGTACAAGTTTTGAATATCTGTAAGTTAATACATTACTTTTTGAGTCTTTGTTTTAAAGGAATGGGGGTGTGTGTGTATGTGTGTGGGAGTCTGCTCTGCTAGAACAGAATACTGTAATTTGCTGGCTGTAGGTATATGTAGCAAGTTCTTTTTCCACTTCATTTCCATGTTCTACTTGCAAGAGGAAAAACTAGCTTTAATATCAAGGAATGCATCAAATGACTGATGCATCAGAATAAAAATGATAGTTGCTGCATTTATATATACCCTGTTCCTGTTTAATGAGCCTTTATGTATGCTCTGTTCTCCGTTCTACTGGTGTATGTGTATATTTCTTTGTATTCAGCTGCATGTGTATTTGGTGACTAACCCTGTTCTGGGAGGATCTTTCTGGTTAAAAAATAGATGAAGGTGAATTGCATTAACTGAGAATGGAATAAAAGTTTGAAAACTTCTGGGTCTGTCAGTCTCTTCAAGCATAGGTAGTTTGAGAGAGAGAGGAAATTATCCTCTTAATCCTTAAGTACCACTCTTAAAGATATGTTTCCTCTATATTTAATCAGAAGCTAAGAAATTAATGGTTTTTGAATTGGAAGCTTTCAAGAGGGTGTTGTTGGAAAGGATTGCTTTCTAACATCCATTTACATTCATACCTTTATACCAATTTCATGACTTCAAGGTTGTTCCTTCCTAGTTGTAAATAGAAATTAGAGATCTTGCAGCTTTCCTGGAAGACTTGCCAAGCTTATATTTGAGGAGAGAGATTTGTAGCAAAGGCTGCCCCATATATACATTTCATGTTACTGCACCTTTTCTGTTATAAATTGAAGGGCTGTAGTAGAATAGGCGGACTAGAGTAGACTATTTCAGTTGGAAGGGACCTACAACAATCATACAGTCCAACTGCCTGACCAATTCAGGGCTGACCAAGTTAAAGCATGTTATTAAGGGCATTGTCCATATGCATCTTGAACACTGACAGGCTTGGGGCATCGACCACCTTTCTAGGAAGCCTGTTGCAGGGTTTGAGCACCCTCTCAGTAAAGAAATGAGAGTCTTCAGATTCTTCACTGATCAGATGTCCCAAGTCAAAGCACAGCTGCTAGGAAGACTTTAGCATGGAAAGTTGAATTCTGCATAGGCTTCTGTTTCCAGATTTTCCTTTTGAAAACTTGAGGATTTTGTGTAAGGCTGTGTTGTTGTGAAAGTGTAATGACTGTGGGTTAAAGATGCAGAACTTGTTTTGAAAGGGGAGAAGGGTGCAAGTTGCTTTGCCAAACTCTACTGATCTGTAATGAGTCTCACCCAAACTGCCTTTCTCAGTGTAGGTACGGAAACACTTGATGTAACTTGATTTGTTTACTCTTCTGTCTGTGCCATTATAATTCCCCAAGTTAGTCTGTCTACATAGCATGTGACATCTTTTCTTCCAGGCATTGTCCAAGATGTAGTTATTTGAAATGTCTTGTTCTCTTGTGTTTTTAAATTACCTAATTTTGTTCTCCTTAAGTTTCTTTAAACACTGATGATAAAATTGTATTCCTGGTTTCCCTTGTGCCTTTTTGTTTTTGCTTAAGAAATGCAGCTTTTAACTCCACGGTAAATCTACACCCCCTACTCCCAATCCTGTATTAGTATTTCAGCAGGACATGTCCTGTGTGCCTTTTTTATATTTGATTTTTCTTACAAAGTACAAGAAAAAGAATCCTGAAAAGTGTGGCAGAAAATAGGAACTGACTTCAGGAAGAAGATTTTACAGTATTGTGATCTGATTTTCAGTTCAGTAACCTAGGTGTATCTCAGAAAAGAGCTGAGTTTAAAACAACATGGTTGATTTATTTGAAAATTTGGGGAATAAGGCTACAGGTAAGAGCCAACTTGAGTTTGAGCCCTGCAGAAATTTTCTATTTTGTATAGTTCCAGGAATCCTTTAGGTGGGTTACTTCTGCAAAACTGTTGGATCCTCCAGATGTTTATGGATAAATTTATGCAATCTCTTCTGTTTCTCAAAAATATTTTTTTACTACTGTGTTCTTTGCCAAAGATTATGATCTTGTTTGCCCTTCTCTTGCTATTTATCTTCTGTTTTGGTAGAAGAAAGTTATGATTACTGTTGGTGCACTACTAGTTCGGCTTTCTGATTAAGATGCTGTGATCTTAAAAGTAGGCCAAGTACTATATGAAATTGTTCAAATGTTAGGAATAAAAGTAGTTTAATATTCACAGTCCATCTTGGACAACTAATGTATTTATTTCATTGAGTTAGAACTTCCAACAAACTTCAAGTCAATAGGCAAGACTTAGTTCCTTGCAGTTTGTATGAGGGGAAAGAAATTGAGCTACCAAAACTGAAGTAAGCCAGCTTCCCTTTTTTGTCAGTAATGTAAAGTTTCTTCAGTGTGAAAAAAAGTATGTATAGGAAATTAGTGAAACATGCGTGTTGACACAGTGCCTCTGTCTTTAAAAAAAAAAAAATCTTTACCAGAGCTGTAGGATAAGAGTGACTAACAGAACTTTCTGTTGCATATTCATGTTCTCCGCCTTCCTCTGAAGGGGAGGTATTTCCTCTGAGGTGTCTTGTTTTGAAAAGATGTTTAGAAATTTGCTTAATGGTAGCTAAATATTGAAAAAAAAGTTGGCATATCCTGGGCTGGAACAGAAAGCAGTAAGGGTTTTTTTTATGATCTTCAAGGCTTTATTAGAGGAAGTTGTTGCAGTTAATGCATTAACCTTTAAGTCTGGCCTGGTTTTCCATAGCATCTGTATTTTTGCTGTAGAAAGACCTTGAGCTGGTAGGTGGTAGTTGTTAAAGGTTGTCTTTGGGAGCTTTAGCTGGCTTTTAGGTAGTTGGAGTGTGGGCTACAGAATGTCCTAGAAATAAAGACAAAACCTTAGCATTGATAATATCTGGAGAAGCTGGTGAGGGAAGAGAAGCTCTGAAGCGCTCCTAATAAGTTCGTGTTACTGAGGAAAGTGTACTGCAAGCTATATATTAGCTATAATTTTGTGTTAATATCATGGGTATGTTGCATGACTAGTCCAGCCAGAAGCTAACAGTTTCATCACTGTATGGCAGGATAGTATGAACTTCTGAAGCTATCTGGAAGCTATAGGAAAAACATTAATGGATATTCCTGTTGGTAAATGAAAGCCTATAAAAAAATCAAACCTGTAAAACCAAGCCCTTAATTTGTTCATTACTGATTCATTTCAGCAGGTAAAGAAGGTCCTGGGCATGATTTAGTAACCTGTTTTTAAATGTTTCATCCCGTGGTTGACTTAACACTGTAATTTGAAAAATTAAAGTAGTGAGGTATCTGGCATCTTACTTTGGCTTGTATTAAATTGTAATTTCCCTGGTGTAATTTTCTAGAAAAAAATAATTTGAATGTTTTGCAATGTTAGTCTTCTCATGAATATCTTTGTCCTGTCTTTCAGCAGTGTAAGTTTGACCTCTTTTTTGATCTGTGCTTAAGAGAACTCTGGATAAGCACTTTTTTAGTTAATAGAGAAGGGGAAGATTTAGCAATAAATTTGTTGGAGAGAGTCTCTTATACCAGAGTGTTTTGCACCATGGTCAGGAGTGTATGTACAGTTCACTTCTATGTTTATACTGGTTGTTGGTCTTGGTTTTGTGGTTTATTCCCAATGTTAACATGGAGAGTGAGTGTGCATGTGTGTTAGGCTGCGGTGTCATTTCTCTTCAGATGGTCATAGAGCTAAATGCTAGCTGAGAAGTGTACTCCCTGGATTTTTGTTTCAATACTTTGCTCTTTCATGGTTGTTAAATGTGAATTATGCATTCACATTACATTACCTGAGAATGTTAGACGGTATTTATTGCTGAGTATTTGAAGGGAAGTCAGACCACATCTTTAGCAGATGGCACTGTCTGCACAGGTGGAATTGGAATTTGAGGTCCTAAGCCAGCTTTGACAGCAGTATCATTTCCAGGTATGGAGAGAGCATAATCTTACTTTGGTTTACAGTTACTGAACTGACTCTACTTGGTCAAATCTTTGCCATAATACTGGATAGATGGAGGAGGTAGGAATACTTTGTCTTGTGGATAGCTAACAGTGATTCATAGGGTAGTTCCCTTTAACTTAGGAACTGGGAAAGGAATAAAATCTACTTAAGGAGAAAAAGCCATACAATACCATGTATTTGAGAACTTTAAGTAGTTAGTTACCAGAACAAGTGTGCTGTCAGAAATACCCAAAGATGCAAAACAAAAATTTGAAAAACAATTTAGGTGTCTTCAAGCTATTATTACAAGCCGTTAAGTATTAGTCTTGAAGACTTTTCTTGCTGTATTTTAGTGATGTCGTGTTGATAAACCTAAGGGAAACAGCCTACCCCCCCCCCCCAACACTGGGGCTTAAGCATGGTCCTAAGGTACCATAGAGACTTCTTTGTGATAGCGAACTGTGACAAGTACTTTGTCATCTCTATTAAGAATTTCTGGTTAACAGCACATTTTTTGTTTATTCCTAGTTTCTCTCACGTTGCATTATAATGTTGATTTTGCTTTCTGTTGATCATTTACTATTTGATCCTTTGTTTTCAGCATGGGGAACAAATGCAGGAGTTGTATAGAATGATCAAACCATTTAATGTGGTAAGCGTTATGAAACTGAGACTGTAATTGGTAATTTAAAAGCATAACATGTTAGGCAGCTATGAATTTTGTTCTCCAAGAACATACACAGTGTCAGGTTGATGTTTTTCAAGGTATCATGTGCTAAATAATCTTTTATAAATACACTCGTTAATGTCAATATAGCTAAAATAGTCATTGCAGAGAAAGGATATGATGAATTCATGCAAAGTACAAAATATCACTTGCAGCCTCTGGTGGTTTACATGGCACTAGGTTGTGAGAGGGAGAGGTAGGATGTCTAGTGTAATGGGATATTTTCTGAAGTCCTGTAAATGGGTTTCTTTGCTGATACATGGGCTATATTCTTGGACTCAGTATTTGGGAAGGGCAGAAAGCAGTCTCTAAAATGTCTATTACACTTAAATGTATTGTTTTATATTATAGAGGCACATTAAATCATTAATATTGTATTGGGTTTGTGTGGCAAGGTTTTGGTAGCAGGGGGGTTACAGGGGTGGCTTCTGTGGGAAGCTGCTCGAAGCTTCCCCTCTGTCTGACAGAGCCAATGCCAGCTGGCTCCAAGGTGGATCCACCGCTGGCCAAGGCCAAGCCCAAGTCCATCAGTGACAGTGGTAGCACCTCTGGGATAACATATTTAAGAAGGAAAAAAAAGTTGCTGGTGCACAGAAACTGCAGCTGGAGAGAGGAGTGTGAGAACATGTGAGAGAAACAGCTCCGCAGACACCAAGGTCAGTGAAGAAGGAGGTGGAGTAGGTGCTGCAGGCACTGGAGCAGAGATTCCCCTGCAGCCCGTGGGGAAGCCCATGGTGAGGCAGGCTGTCCCCCTGCAGCCCTGGGAGGACCCCATGCTGGAGCGGGTGGGTGCCCAAAGGAGGCTGTGACCCTGTGGGAAGCCCACGCTAGAACAGACACCTGGCAGGACCTGTGGATCTGTGGAGAGAGGAGCCCACACTGGAGCAGGTTTTCTGGCAGGACTTGTGACCCCATGGGGGACCCACGCCGGAGCAGTGTGCTCCTGAAGGAGTGCACCCTGTGGAAGGGACCCATGCTGGAGCAGTTTGTGAAGAACTGCAGCCTGTGGGAAGGACCCATGTTGGAGAAGTTCATGGAGAACTGCCTCCTGTGGGAGGGACCCCACGCTGGAGCAGGGGAAGAATGAGGAGTCCTGCCCCTGAGGAGGAAGGAACCGCAGAGACAACCTGTGATGAACTGATGGTAACCACCATTCACTATCCCTCTGTGCCACTGTGGGGCAGGAAGTAGAGAATTTGGGAGTGAAGCTGTGCCTGGGAAGAAGGGCGGGGTGGGGAGAAGGTGCTTTAATGTTTGGGTTTATTTCTCATGACCCTACTCTGGTTGATTGGCAATAAGTTGAGTTAATTTTCCCCAAGCTGGGTCTGTTTTGCCTGTGACAGTAATTGGTTGAGTGATCTCTCCTGTCCTTATCTTGATCCATGAGCCCTTTGTTATATTTTCTCTCCCCTGCCCAGGTGAGGAGGGGAGTGATAGAGCGGCTTTGGTGTGCACCTGGCATCCCACCAGGGTTAACCCACTCCAAATATTCATCCCACTGTAACTGTATTCCTTTCTAGCCAGTAGTTGCCCATTAAGAATCAGTCTGCAGCTGCATGTGTGGTGGAGAAGCAGGCAGCTCTGTTGTGACTGTCATGATGGGCTTCAACTGTTCTGCCTATGGGAGGTGAAGGAAATAAAGTGTCTCTGTTCCTTGAGAGATCAGCTGTGCTTAATTTGTGTTGTGTGTAGAGGCTTTTACTAATCAATAGACATACAGAGTCAAGACCTAAGGGATGATGGAAAGGTGAGGGTTTTTTTTTGTTGGGGTATTTTTATTGTTAATAAATGAAGGTCGTAAACTGACTTGAATGCTGGGTAAGTGAAAGGTATTAAAATACCACTTGGGGAGGTGGGGGTAAAACACGAAAACTTGGCTAAAATTGACACTTTGGCCTGAACAAATTTACGCAATCTCCTTGTAAATCACATTCAATAGTCCTATTTTGTTCCAGTCAGGCACTTAACTCTCACTGTGTGGGCAGAGAATAAGGACAGTGATAATTTAATTGAATTTATGAGCAGTAAGGAAATGCTTGTCCTTCCAGCAAACCTTTCCCATTCACCTCTGTTCTTTCTTCTTTCCTCCTGTCCTTCGTATGGCTTTACTGTCTTTTACCAGTCTTAATACCAGCTCTAAAAACAAGTTTGGTCATAATTGCATGTCAAAGGCCATGAATTTGAAATGCTAGTCTGTCTTGTGTTTTTTAAAGGCAATCTAAATAAACATGGAGATTACAAGACACCAGCAATAGCTGACCTACAAAGAATAATGATTTGGCACCTGACTCATAGTACATGTAGTGCTTTGTCATTCAAAACACATTTTTACTGGTCAGGAAGCTTTTAAGTTCGTGTTTAGTCTGAGCCTTTCAGCATAATACAGGTCTCTGCTCTAGGTAGCATCTTGTGCATTCAAATGTAGCAATGTTTATTCCAAATCAAGAAAAGTGTCTAAATCTGTAGATTTGCAAACAGAATACTGACGTCTGCAGCAGGAAATACACAGATAAGCTCATCACAGTGGTGTAATCTTTGGAAAAATTATTTTAAGTTATTCAGTATTGCGCCTGTCACTGTTGAAGAAGCACTTTTCTACCTTTGCAGCATTAGACCTGAAATTCTGATCTGTTGTATGTTGTTAATACAGAAGCTGAGATGGTTTACTTGAAAAGCATTGGTAGGTTTTACTTGTGTTTTCATGAACAGATTTTGACAAAACTTAGTTCTATAGTAATTGCTAAGTAAATTTCTCCTTGTGCAGTATAACTCAAGTATTTCTATTCTAGCATTTGTACTTTTAGGGGGCATTACTTAAATTTTCTAAAATGTTTTAGCAGCTGTCTTGTCACCTTGCTTTCTTCATATATGAAAAAGCCTCTTATCTTCCTAAGAGTTACAAGCTGCAATGCTTTTTTTTTTTAATAACAAAAGTTGTAATTTGGAGGAATACGAGATGGGAACTTTGATAGCAAGGTTAGGTGCACTCTTTGCCAGCCTGTGCATATTTGTGCAGCTCATGTTTCTGCTTGTCACTATATGACAGTTTATTTCCTTGTGTGTTATATAGAGGAATAAAGTACTTTAAATGCAGGTATTGTGGAGTCTACAAAAGTGTGCTTGTTTAACAAATTAGGTTTTTGTCATTACTATGATTCACCATGTGCTTTTCCTACAGACTTCTGTGTAGCACTGAAGTGGATAACACTGAAGGGCTTTTTGTTTGTTTATTTTTGAAATCGGAAATAACCTTGATATTAAGGTGATGCTCTGGAAGCTTCTTTTGTTTCAGTTTTTTTAACTGAACTGTCATGAGCTTTTTTTATGGAATGCGTGCATGACTTCAAAGGTGCTTGGATTGTTTAGGTTATTACAGCAAACTTCTTTTTGGTTATCTGACATGAGCTGCTGAGCCTTAACTCGTGAATGAACAAACTTAGACAAATGTTGATGCTTGGTTTTCTTGGTAATGGTTTTGATGTTTTGCTCTCCCCACATAACTTCAACATTGTATAATGTTCAGTACAAATACCAATTAAATTCTATTGCTATTTAAAATGTAAAGGACTACTTGAGATAACGGAACTGGACTTTATAGAAGAGGTAGTTAAACCCAACAATGTTGCAAACAAAGCAATCTTACCGGAAGGTACATTTATTGTAGTTTTGTGTGTTTTAGAGCCTGTGTACACCCCACGGTTCGCTCACCGATTTATCTTTTTAAAAAAAAAAATTATTATTTTTTGTTCATTTGCCTTTTTCCCCCCAACTAAAAATGAAGTTGTGTATGTGTTGGGTATCTCTTAAGCCTCTTTATTAATGTTAGAGTTGCATAGTGCACACTGGACTGGAAAGTTCATAGAAGAAAAAGTTATCAGACTGCTAAACACAAAGACTAAAATAAATGTGGCTTGCACTCCAGCTTCTGGTACCCTGTGGCTCAGGGAGAGAACAACTGTGGAAGTATGGCTGTGTTTTTTGTGCTGTACTTAACTGTCTTCAGTAGGGATGCCCACGGGTTCCTTTTTGAGATGGTGTTAGGCAAAGTGGCACTGATAAAATCCACACTTGTCTTGCAGTTAGTTTCCAAAAATTTTTCTGCATTCTTTGTAGAGCTTGGTTAACAGTAATGCCTAGCGTTTAGGTTAGCCCAGTCTACCAGTTTGGGCATTTGTTTGTTAAAGTCCTTGTGCAGTTGCACAATTTGGTCTTTAGAGATCTGACCTTCAAGCTCCAGGTAATGTTAAGTTACAGAGTCTAACTGCAGATTTCTGAGGGGAAACATAGTAGCTCTAGTTACTGTTTCCCAGACCTGTTTTTAATGCTTTTTAATAAAAGAAACCAAATCCTCTTTTTAATTAGACTTGGTTTTTCTTCAGAATCTTTCAGCATGTGTAGATCTGGGAAGCCGTTGATCTCTGCAGTTTGTGGAGTCTGGCCTGTAGAAGGGAATGTTTTTAAGCCTTCAGTAGACTAATACTAGGGAGATGGAGGCACTTCTCAGACTGTGGGTTACAGCTTTATTGCCTTGCCTGGTGTTTTTCTCTGCCTTGCCTGTCTTGATTATGTACTGCTGCCTAGTTGATTACTGAGTCCAGATCGAGGTATGCCTTAACTGCAAAGGAGAAGAGTTCGGTTTAATGATCACTTGAAAACCTGAGCTGAAGAACAACTGTGGAAGGAGTGATAGATGTATTTCTTCCATAGTCGACATATACTACATTTCTCTTGAAGTCTTCTAAAATTTCACCCAACTCAGTTGACTTCTTTTAAAGTCTTGTTATCTGTGTAGATTGGTAACTTAACCTTTAACTTCACTCAGTGCTGTGTATGGTATTCTACTATGATACGTAACTGGAATAGTTGAGGCACCCTGTCTATGTTGGAACACACAACCCTGTGTGCATCCGCACATTAGTGTGGTTGAGTAGAGTAGTGAAACGGAATAGAGACTTGTTTGCTGCGAAGTTGGGCTACCATGTCACTGTTCAAATGACACTGCTTTTTAAAATTTTTTTAATTTTTAATCAGTGCTCAGTACTGTTAACAGTAGTATCAATCCCTGTAACTAATAAAAATGCTGGAATCCACATGTACAGCTTTTGCCATCCAAAATTACTTGAGTTGTTATGCAGTATTGCTGACATACAGTAGTGTTTAAGCAAGCAGCAAGATACTGCTGTGTCTATCCTTTGACATGGCAACTTGATGCAATTTTATTATGAGTCAACTGATGAAATGATCTTGAAGTTCCACTTCTGTTTTCCCCATACAAGGGGAAAATAATTTTGTTAGAAAGATTTATTCATGCTCTCCTAAATGGCTTTACAGCTGAAACTTCTGATAAGGGCTAAATTCTAAGGGCTGTTCTCATTCTGCTGTAGACTATATCCTGAAAGCTGTATTCTTGTAAACTGTGTCAAATCTTAGCTCATTTTGTGTTACAGGCTAATTTCAGTGTGAAGGTCATGTTCTGGACAACTTAAGTAATATGTTAAAAGTGTCTTAATATGTTCTTTAGAATCCTTTATTTTGGGGGAATGTATTTAGTTATTAAACTATATTCTGTTTAATATAGATCACTGAAATAGTTTTGATGAATTACAGTCTCACAAATTACAACTATACAGCTGGAACTATACAGCAGGCTGTGTAAGGAAGGGGGAATTTGGCACATTTTCATTTAAGTCTGGAATCTTGTGAATTGTGGCTGTGTGGCAGTCACATGAGATGGACTGAGCTGTTTTAACTGTGTTTGTATTGTAAAGATGTAAAGAGGCAGTTCCACTGTTTTCCTTGAGCTTGCCATGATCTTTACGTTACCTGTCTGTGAACTAATTTAGCTCACAGCAGAAGAGTTGCCCAAGAATAACTCCCCTCCACATGTAACGGGGCTGCATAGGCTGAGGAGTTCCATGAGAGCTAAAGTGATTACAGAGGAAGAGGTGGGGAATTTTTATGGCCATTATCAATGCTGAGGAGATGGGATAGCTCATTCTGCTAGTATTTAGCTGTTAGCAATTCCTAAACAAAATATTTCAAACTGTTACTGAGTCCTGTGGTTCTGAATGCATGTAGTGCAGTGGCAATTTGGCAAGCAGCCAAGTCACTTCAGTCTTTTTAGGTAGTCTGAACAGGACCTGTGCCTGGGAACACTGAGGTGTTAAATTCCGTTTGTGAACTATACTGCACAATTAAAGTATGTGTTAAATACTAGAGTTTTCCTGCTTCCCAGGGTTCCCCAGGTTGTCTATGTTATTTTCTCTAGCATGTCTTAAACAAATCTCATTCTTTTTTTATTTCTGCCTGTTTACCACAGTAATTTAAAATAAAAAAACTGATTTCTTTTCAGTCTTCTGGTAACAGGATAGAAAATCACTCTCCATTTCTTCTAGCGTTGTCTTGATCTCTAGTACTAATCTTATTGAACTTCTGGGCCAAATGCCCTGTGTTTCTTCCACCTCCCTACCACCATTCATTAAACAAGCATAGCAAGTGAAAATTTCCCAGAAGTTGTAAGTAATTTGCTGCTGGGAGTCCACAAATACAGAAGCAAGATTATTCCAAGAAAAGGGGAGACTCCTTGCATACTCATGGAAGTGTCTGATTTGAATGTGGGGAAAGCAGTTGACTACAGTGCTCACGACAGTGTGGCTGACCTCATTTCTAACCAGTGTTCCAGATAAAAAGACTAATAATTAGCAAGGTTTCTTGATAGTTTGTTAATTACAAAACCACGTATTTTTAAAAGTAAATTAGATCCCGTTTTCACTGAGCAATTGCTGTTTAATCCTATGCAGCTATTTTAAGTTGGCATTTGTAGCAGAGATCTAATTATTATAGTAATTACAGTGGTATCCTTAATTGACTACTCATGAGACTGACGTCATTTGATTAACAGAAGCAATCTCCATAGTTTTTCTCCATGTTTGGAATATGAAGGGACAGCTTTAGGCTCTGCTATAATAACAAGAAAACAGTTTTCTCTACTGCATAGAATGATTCAGGGCATTGAGAGATCTTGTCAGCTTCAGAAGGGAAGATATGCAGCCATGTGCTTTGGATGAATCTTCAGGCAGTTTAAATTGATGAGAGGTGCTTACCCTGTGTCCGTATATACGGACATAATAGAAAGAAGGCTTACAATTGTTTGTGGACCAGACTGCAGGGGGTGGGAGGGGTAGAATGATGTACTGTCTTCCTCAGGACCCATCACAGCAGGAGAGCAAGGAATAATATAATGCTGCTTTGTTGACCCACCACTTCTGTCCTGTTTTGATCATGTGTGCTTGTTGTGGCCAAATTTAAACTATTGCTAACACTCATGTACTTGAAGTCAAGAGGGTAGAAGCTGCATGTATGCTTACCAACATAACTGTTACCTTGCCATTATCAAATGTCAGATTTATAAGCTGATATTCAGGAGTTGGACTTTGCTTTCTCAGAGTCAAGGATCAGTGTAACTTGGGGACGGATCTTGTGCCAGAATACCTGTTGAAGACTTCAGTGCTCTCCAAGGCAGATCAGATTGCCCTCATCAGTGTGATGTCAGTCAGGTTTGGAGCTCTTCACCAGCAGTTGTTTGGAAACAACAGTTGTTGATGCTGTAACAACCTTGTCAGAATGTTTTGCTGTTTTGCATGTAGTTTTTGCATGTAGTTACATGTGACTGCATATGCATGTGAGGTAGTAAATGGAAAAGTATGTGATATGTTTCTGTAGTAAGTGCTTCTGTAATAAGCTGTGAAACCTGTTGTTCAGCAGAACTGAGCATTTTTGCTTTCAGTCATACTAGAAGCCCCTAGAGCCACTTACTGCCCTAAAGATAAGAAAAATGCAAAGGAAATCTGGAGTATCTCTGAACAGTTTACATTAATTTAAAGTAGCTACTACGTTCTGGCTGTGTGTTCAGTACCTTTGCTTGCAGCATTGCTGATGCCTGCCTGTCCCTGGGTGAGCCCTTTCTACTGAATTGGCAGATAACTACTCTCCCTGGAGAGTCCCACGGAAGCGTATTTCTGATGCCTGAACTGGTTCTAGGATGGGGGAAGGAATAATGTGAGTGAGGAATAAGGGGCAGCATTTAAAAATAAATTAAAAAATCTTAAATTTTCTTGCATGTAATTCTCTGAGATCATTCTCCATGATCCTCCTAATCTTGGATTTAGATTATGTCTGATTAGTGAATGGCAGGACAACTAAGATATGGTAACAGGAGACAGGAGGAGAAGGTGAAGAGAATGAGCCAGTTTTGGTTTATTCCTTTCTGTCTCCTTTGTGCACAGATTTATTGGCTTGAATCTATGGACAAATTTCCTTTAGAGTAGATTGACCATCACTCCTCCAAAAGAGGCCACCTTCCCTGACCATGCAGGTTACTGAGATCCTCATATGGCTGAGAGACAGGATACATATCCCATAGCTCACTGAGCCAAGGAAGTGGGGAAGTTGGAGAATGATTTGCCTGCAGTAGGTTGTAGAAGTGCTTCAGTAGTCCCTACCATGTGTTATGGGATAAGTTAGTCTGAATGATCTTGGTGTGCAACTGGGTCTCCTAGCTACTTCGCTGTGTTGTCCTCCACTATCCTTCCACCAGTAAACTTTGATTATGTGAAATGACCTTGGTATAGGAACAGTATTGTCCCTGTGAATTTAACAGCCAAAAATCTTTACCTTATAGCAGGTTGCTCTTGCACCAGTTGGTCACCTCTGGATGACGTAAATAATGACTTCTGATTTTTCTAGTTCCTAATGTTTTATTATTATTTCTTAATTATAGAGTAATTTGTGTTTAAGATGAGCTGCACTGTTGTTTGATTCTTCTGTGTTTAGTTTTTTTCTAAGAGTTTTGGATCACAAGTTGCTAGAAGGTAAAAGGTGTCTAGAAAAAGACAGGTCTGTTAGTTTGTATACTTTTATGTCCTTGATTCTATCTGGACCGTGATCTGGTTTATTACATAATGCTTCTTGACAACAACCTGTTGAAACTAGTATCCTTCTTATTAGTTCTTGTAGCTTAAACATTATAGTGTGAGCTGTGAGATAGCAATGTTGGAAAGTGTTTCTGTCAGGCAGTGGATGGATATGAGAGGATTCTCCTCAGTCATACTGATGTAGATCAGCAGGTCCATGAAGATGGGGAGTGGTTTGACATGGTTCCCAGTAATGACAAAATCAACTGTAGTGTCCTTTTGCGGAGTTTTTGTATTTCTGAGGCAAAGATGTGATTATGATGTGTACAGGCTTGAACTCACTCCTGTGTCCTTTTTATGAGTACCAATATTTTAAAAAACTCTTTCCACTTACTGTGTGTGGCTTCTTCCACCACCCCATCTTTTGCTTACCCCAACAAAGAGAGTATTCCCTTCCTTAGGGTGGGCTTTGAGAATTTGGAAACTTTCTGCTTTGCTCTATGCGCTGGGCTTCAGAGTTGGCTATTTTGGTCATTGCCATAAGCAAATGTGCCTTAAATGATTATTTCTTTGAAGAGCTCTGAAATAATTTGGAGAAACTATTTGAAAAAAACATGCAGTCAAATTAACAAAACAGTGGATTGTTTCATTCATTCTTAAGAAGATGCACTCATTGCTACTGCAGTAACATTTTTGTCCAATTGACTTACTTTAAAACTATAATATGCATTCTGTCCCTTTGGTTTGTTCCCTTGTTAATGACAGGGCTATATCACAGAGTCTTTTAATGCCTCGTGTGTCTCCAAGGTGTGCTGCAGACTAAATATTTCATCAAAGAAATCTTTGTGCTCCATCAATGCAGTTTTCTTACCAAGTATTAACAAAATGTGAAAGAAGGCAAATACTCGTTGCTTTCAGTTGCTGCACTTCTGCTTGGTTTTGCTTGCAGGCAAGAGTGTCTACTTGTAGTCAGGTTGAACCACAATCATAGTATCCTTTCTTTTGTGTTCTAATTATTGTAATTCAGCTTTTTTTTAATGTAATGTGCTAGAAATGCAACAAGTATGGAAGCACTAAACTTGTTTTGAAGGATGTCGTGGCTTAACCCCAGCCAGCAACTAAACAACACGCAGCCACTCACTCACTGCCCCCCCCCACCCTAGTGGCATGGGGGAGAAAATCCAGAAAAGAAGTAAAACTCATGGGTTGAGATAAGAACAGTTTAATAAAACAGAAAAGAAGAAACTTACAATGATAACGCTAATAAAATGACAATAGTAATAATAAAAGGATTGGAATATACAAATTATGCACAATGTAATTGCTCACCATGCAGCGATCCCCCCCAATCCCCCAGTTTATTTACTGGGCATGACGTCCCATAGTATGGAATACCCCTTTGGCCAGTTTGGGTCAGCTGCCCTGGCGGTGTCCCTTCCCAACTTCTTGTGCCCCTCCAGCCTTCTTGCTGGCTGGGCATCAGAAGCTGAAAAATCCTTGACTTATTCTAAATGCTACTTAGCAGCAACTGAAAACATCAGTGTTACCAACATTCTTATACTGAACTCAAAACATAGCACTATACCAGCTACTAGGAAGACAATTAACTCTATCCCAGCTGAAACCAGGACAAAGAATTATACCTATGTCCTTGCGTTATCATTTGAGAGAGGTTCTGTTACCCTCTGAAGCGGAACTGAATGAAAGTTCCAATTCCTTCAGGCTGCAGTGAGATCTGCTCTGCTGTGTTCCTGCATTCCCCTAGTGCCTTTGTTACTGCCAGCTTGCTTTAGATTATCGCTCTTTGATGGTTTGGAGCATGCATGGCAATACTGGTACAATAAGTGGATACAAGGGATGAACTTGGTATACCAAAATTAATAGAAAGGAAGACTACAGAGTAAAGGATGGTGTCAATATATAATTTTGCTTAGGAAATTTCTTAAGTACATCATGCCTTGCTACATTTTGGGTAGTCAGAAGAAGGGCTGCTGTTTTGGTGGGTTTTTCCTGTCGGCTAATTAGAGGAAAATTTCTAAAGGTGGAAGGTGGTTGTTGAGTTTTTGTTTGTTTAAACAACTAGTAGGGTAATCTGATAAGTGTTGGAATTTTAACTGTCTGAATACTTTTCTGGACAGGAGTATAGTGGGATGAAAAGGTGCAGTTTCATGTTACTGGCTGGTTGTTGCAAAAAGTGATGAACTGCTCTTTTCCTCAGACACCCCTCTGTCTCTGGGCTGAGTGCTCCTTCTGCATCCCTTTGACTCTGGGATTGTCTAACCGTGTGATGAGCCAGTGTGGGAAGCTAACCTGATGAAAAATTAACTTGTGGGGGGAAGAGCAAGCAGATTTTTGTTTTGGATGAAATCTTCGAATAGCTTGAAACACAAATTTGGATGAGCATTAGTACAAGTAGAGGGAATGAAGTTTGAGGAGCAGTACCGTCAGTCTTAAAAGTACTGGTTCAAATTAGCATCACAGCACAAGCAACTCCCAAAGTTGTATTTCTGATAGTTTTTTACATCAGGCACAGAAAACAACTGAAGAGGGAAGCTTTTCTGGATATAAACATAACTAATAGGTTGAAAATAGTTAAATGTAAAAGTAGAAGGCAGTTTCAGTGAGAATAAACTACCTTCATATTCAATAAGTACATGTTGTGAAACAGGGTATGTATGAAGATCCAGCAGAAGCAAGCTGAGAGAGAGAGGGAAGAAACTGTGAAGTCTCTTGTGTTCTTCAGTAGTTAGGACTGAGTTTTTGTAAGACAACTGCAACTATTCCAATTTAGTTTCAACAAGGATACCTTAATACAGAAATATGAATGCACTGAAAATGGAAACTGATGAATAGGAACAAAGAACATGTGAACAATTAATATTTACGTGAAAGGTTTACCTCGAAAGAAGGAACAAGATGAGGTCCATCTAGCAATGAATGCACAGAATAAGAGAATATTCTATAAATATTTGTAGTAAGAGGAAACCTTGATTGTATTTGAAGCTGAGATAGTTGAAATGTTTATCTGCCATAGCTTTTCATAAGTCTTAATCTTTTTTTTTTCCCCCTTGGTATTCATTTTTAAAAGGTGTTTTTTAATTTAGTAATGGAGCTAAGCCAGTTTACTGGCTAGTTGCTAGCTACCAAAGGCAATCATCTTTCTCTCTTCCTCCCTTTCCCTACTGCCTCCCCTCCCCCGCACCTGCCCTGGCAGTTTAGGGAGCTAATTTGTCAGAAGACTAATTGTTTCTAATTGCTTTCAGGGGAAATAACAGGAGAGACACGGCTTTCTGTGGATTTGGTTTCCTAAGCTGTTGTCATAGGTTTATGTCAGTCTGGCATAAAGCAGTGGTAATATGGAGAATGACAGCAAGGGGCACAAGACTGCACCTTGCGGTGGTAGCTGTTAGATGAGTTCACTTCTAACTTGACAAATTACAGCCTTTGAGCTTGACTAACCCACCTAAAATTCATGCTAGGAATTTAAAGAAGCAGTCTGAAATAATTGTACGGCTATTTGAGAGCTTCTGAGGGGCAGATGATGTTGCTAGAGGAGAAGGGGAAAAGGCACTGCAACTGTGCTACTTAAAAAAAAACAAACCCAAACTGACAAACAAACAAAAAGAAAATGTAAAATCCACAAAAAAAAAACCCCACCCTCAAACAAAAAATCCCAAACCAAAATCCCACAACAGCCTGTTGAAAAGGTGGGAGCTAGAGGGTTACAAACAAGCTATCTTAACAGCAGTTCCTGGAGGAATGTGGATAATGTAAATTATTTGGTCTCGGTAATCATCTGGAAGATACTAAACTGTTTGTGAACATCTAATAGTTTTTCAAGAGCAAACCCTGGCTAATCCAGTCTAACTTTTTCCTGTGGCAGGGCAAGGGACCTAGTGGATAGTTGCATCCTGACCTTTTTTAAAAGGCTTTTTTGCTACTGCTCTGTTATGAAATGAATGGAAACAGTATTACAGAAACTGTTGTAAAGTGGAAATGTATCTTGATTGGAAAACTGTATCTGGAAGTGGATTAACAGTCAAAGTTAAAAGATTTGTTAAATTTCTGAAGAGGCCTGCCTTTAAATGCTTGTTGGTGTTTTCAGGAGTGATTTGGACTGCAGCATCTACATATTGAATGAAGATAACGTGAAGGGCAGCCAGCATGTTTGATTAGGATTTGGAATTCAAAATCATTCTGGCAAACTGAGGAAGCCATTTTTAAGTGGAAAGCTATGGTCTCAGATTAATGAGGTGTTGCATTTGGGTGGGAGTAATCAGTTGTGCAATCACAGTGGAGAATGACTGCAAAATAGAAAGTGTAAGCTGTAGTAGGTTAGTTAACTGTAGATATTTAATGTGCTTTCATGTTAAAAATGAGGGCTTCCAGAGTTACCAATCGCACCTGATTATATCTGTGTTCAGGAGAGAGAGATGTGCTGAGCCACTGGCTGAGATGTTGAAGTTGGGGACAAAGTTGCTGTTCCTGATTTCTGTCCAAATAAGTGAGAACTTGGTGCATGGGGGTTTAAAGGGGAGGTTGCCTTGTCTGTTTTCATTTATTAAGTGGTGTGTCTCTTGTGGTGAATTTAAACAGGTATGAACAGCAGATTAGTTCACCTGTCTCAGTGGAGGAACTTTTTTCCAGTTGCTTTCATAATATGTGGGTCTATGAATGCTCTCTGCTCAAGTACTGAGTTTTTTTTGTAATAGGGATGAAAGTTGGGCAAAACTATGATTTGTATTTCAAGAGTATAGCTAAGATTTCTTTAAATACTTGTTTGTGAAGCCTGTTATAGGAAATTAGTATAGACTACTGGTACTAACTAGGATTGCCCATTTCCATATTAGAGATGGATTAGAGAAAGTGAAATCTTAATTTAGTGTCTAACCCCCTTTTCTTCCCTGAAACGAAGCATTTCTTTGTGTTTAAAAACACAAATTGGGATAAATGGACTGGGAATCCTTCATACGATTATAAAAACAATAAGCCTTTGCTGTTACTCAAACCCCATTGGCTATTACTATGTATTTGACAAAGAATCCTACTGTACTGTATGGAAATAAAGCTTAATTCCCTGTTCTGCAACAGTTGTAGCTGTTAGGACAAAATCCTGAAGAATTATGACTTTACACAAATCTGAGGTGTCTGGCAGCAGTGCTTCACTAAAAGGTAGAAGAGAGATTATTGTGTACCATACCCAAGAAAGAATTTCAGCTGCCACATCTCCTAGGTGACATTTGTGTCTGCACTTAACAATCAAAATGAGTCCAGTGAGTTTTACTCGCAACTGTATGGTATGTTGTATTCTCACAATTAAGTCTCTTTTCATGAAGAAACTTTGTAATGGGGCAGATATGAAAAAAATCTCTGCAGCTTGTTTGAAAATAAAGGTAGGCTAAGATCCTCTGAGTCCTTGCAGCAGAATTATACCTTGGAGCAGGTTTTAGTTTGAGGCTGCACTAACTGCAGTTTACAATAAATCCTGTTTTAGAATTTTCTATATTTTTTAATTATTATTTAACTCTAGACATAATATATTAATTGCCTTTATTGTACTGAAGAGGGAGTAAATTTAAGTCAGACAGACAAAGATGTATCAAGATCAAATGGATGAACACTGATACGTTTTTTTACTTCAATATTAAAATCAATTATCCCTGCCACTCTTTTGCTGCAGTTGCTGTTACAAGTATTTCAGTAACCTGGTTTACAGCATCTCACTAATAGCTGTATTGGCAGAACTGATGCATCACTGGTTTACTGAGCACCTAGGAAGGAACAGTATAGAAACTTAAGAAATCAGCTTTGGTACTAGGCAGAAAATACTTTGTTGCATTGTCAGGAAACCATTTATATATGTGCACACATATTGCTGTGTGGGTTTTTGTTGATAACTATGAACTCTGCTGACACTACTTACTGTCTTGACAGCACCACAGGAAGAATGGAGTGCATTTGAATAGTAGCATTAGAAAATTACTAGAATTTGTAATGTTACTAGTTGTTACTTGGGTTGTAGTAACAGATAGAAATGTAATTTACTTTTAAGCTTGAAAAACAGTTGCAGATTTCTTAAAAGTTAATTATGTTCACCCTAATGGTTTAGAGTTTTAATAATAAACTTTACTTGACAGATTAGGAGGGGGAAAAGGCGGATAATGGCAAGCATAGCAATAAATGAGAATGTCTTTAGGAATCATCCTCTGCCTGGGTAAAAACTGTTTAGCTTATTAATAGGAGATGATGGCAGGCCTCCTTTCTGGTTTTCTGACATCACTGGCAATAAATGGCCGTAGCAAATACAGAATAACACCAGAGTGAATATCTGTCTTCAGCTACTTATTGTAATCTGTATGTCTAATCAATCTTAAGTGTCTCTCCAGAAGTACATGAAGATGGATTTATGTAGCTTGGGTGCCAAGAACATGCTACTTGACTAAGTTCAGTAACTGAATTGTGTGTTTGTGTAAGAGGGAGAGCTCCACCTACTGGAAAAACATTCCAGTTTTTGGAATGCATTTTGAGTCAAGGGTGCATTATCGATTTCTTAGGTCTGGTCTCAGGGATTTGGAATGAGAACATTTGCAAAGAAACAGACTTCCTTCAACTTCAAAAAGCGTGAGATCTAAAAGATTTTCATCTTGACTCTTTTTCTTTATAGGAACATCATCTCCAGCGGGCTATCTCAGCACAACAAGTATATGGAGAGAAGAGGGATAACATGGTTATACCAGTTCCAGAAGCAGAAAGTAATATTGCGTACTATGAATCTATATATCCTGGAGAATTTAAAATGCCAAAGCAGCTGATTCACATACAGCGTAAGTAAAGTAGCTCATTCGTTGAAGTCTACACTGAGAATTTTGTTTTGCTAGTAGTTCAAGAGATTACTCTTAAATGTCTATTGAGCTCTCATTAAGACTGACTTCTGAGAATGCGTTTTTTGCCAACATGTAAGGGAATACATACTGAGAGGTCTTACTGAGAGGTACATTTAGTTCTTGATCGAGAAGTAGATGAATGTCCTTCTTGAGTCTATTTCTATATGTTAATACTTTAAATGTAGCAATCTCAAAGGCCTGTTTCTGCCCTCTATAACACTGTAGTTACAGGTTGCAGGGAAATTTAGGTTCATTAGCAAGGACGGACACAAATATACTTGAAGAGGAGAATATATAATACATAGTTAAGAAACAGAGTACCTGTCCCCTGAAGCTTAATTAGGATAAAATGACAGTAGAGTGGGTTGGGAAGCCAAGCAGAAATGGCAGTAGTAGTAGGATTTGCCTATGCCTGGAGGGAAGTATTCTACATCTAAAAGTAGGTGGGTTTTGATATCACTGATGACTTGCAAATGTGTTGGGATTTTGGTTTTGTTGGAAGATAGCAGCTATTCTGTATGGATGTGGCCCTTGATATGAGCACTACGTTACTTCAGATAACTTTTGAAAACATTATTAAAAATATAATCTGTTGCAGAATTCTGTTACATGGTGTAATTAGTAGAGTTTTAAAAATAGTGTCTGTGCTATGTAAATGGATCTCATGCCTATTTAACTTTGGTTAAATGTTAGACTTCTATATCAGTCTGAGCTTCGGTGATGGCTTAAAGTATTAGAATCATAGAATACTTTAGGTTAGAAGGGACCTTTTTAGTTCAGTCCTCCCTGCAATGAGCAGGAACAGCTTCTGCTAGATCAGGTAGATCAGAGCATGTTTCTCTGCTCCTAAGCAAATGAAGAGATTAATACTAGTAGTCTCCATGCTGATATTAAGGTCGTGCTTTCTCATTCTTCTTTTCCTTATCTAGCTGCATTGTATTCTACCTATTTGTTTATTAAAAGCAAGTGATGCTTTTCACAGTATGTTTCCAAGTGCGTACTTGGAGAGGAATTTGTATCTCTTATGAACGAAAACAACTTGCATGAGCCATGAGAACTAGGGAGTTCTTGTTTTGATTGCAGAATGCTACATTTTCATACGATATTGTGGAAAACAGAACAGTTGTTCGCATTCTGCAAAAGATGACTTGTGTTTGAAGATGCCTTGCTACCTAGGGTAGACCATGCTGGGACAGTTTAGTCTGACTCCTCTACATCAGAGATCATTGATAAGAATTTGCATATGGTCACTGTAATACAGTCTGTGTATACTTTTATAGAAGTACCTTTGAAGTGTGTTTAGGCTGAAGCCTTAACTGTTTTCAATACAATACATAAAACTGCAGAATACTAGACAGCATTGAAAATTTTGTCCAATCTAAAAAATTCTTACTGAAAGCAGTGAGGTAGAAAGCTGCTAGCTGGTTTGACCACTAGTAAGCTTTCATTGGTTGACAAAAGCATAGTCAAATAGATACCAACTTTTATTCCTGGTTTTTAATGGTGTAATATTTTTTTCAATTAAAAATAGCTAACTTTGAAGTAGCATTGCTACAACATTCAAACATACAATTTTGGTTTTGTCTTCAGAAGAATCTGGTGTGTACTTCAGACACTGCTTTTGGAACAAAACATCTCTGTAGTAAAACTAACTTTCACTGTATCATTTAGCTTTTAGTTTGGATGCTGAGCAGCCGGATTATGACTTGGATTCGGAAGATGAGATCTTTGTGAATAAGTTGAAGAAAAGAATGGACATCTCTCCTTTGCAGTTTGAGGAGATGATAGACAGACTAGAAAAGGGCAGCGGGCAGCAGGTACAATGGTACTTTGAATAAAGAATTTGAAATACGCACTCTATATATTGCTATATGAAAGTGACATGCTGGGTTTTACATTTAGCCAGTCAGCCTGCAAGAGGCCAAGCTGTTGCTGAAGGAAGATGATGAATTGATCAGAGAAGTGTATGAGTACTGGATTAAAAAGCGGAAAAACTGTCGAGGTCCCTCTCTTATCCCAGCAGTGAAACAAGAGAAGCGAGATGGTTCCAGCACAAATGACCCTTATGTTGCTTTTAGAAGACGAACTGAAAAGATGCAGACACGAAAAGTAAGTAGATCAATACCCCCTTCTGATTTTTTCTCTTCCTTCTCCCCCCTTTAAAAAGTAGCTTATATAAAGAAACAATTTGGCTATGTAGTACAAAACAGTCAAAGTTGGGTGTCTTTTGTTTAAATTTGCAAGGATAAAAACATAAAAGAAACTACTTTAGGACAGCTATTGAATGAAAGTTTGTATTCATTACGTTTTTCACTACATCTTCTGCTAAACTTACCTGCGGTTTTGGTAAGTTGTAGCTCATTGATAACATGCACACGCTTCTATTTGGTTTAGTGTGGGATATTTTTTTTAAATATATATATATATACATAAATATTTAGAACTTACTCAGATAATTTAAATTAATGTGGTGAAACATATATGCTATGTATCTACAGAATCGGAAAAATGATGAAGCATCTTATGAGAAGATGCTTAAGCTGCGTCGAGATCTGAGTCGTGCAGTAACCATCCTGGAGATGATAAAGAGGAGGGAAAAAAGCAAGAGAGAGTTGCTGCATTTAACACTGGAAATTATGGAAAAGAGGTAATGTTTATTGAAATTTGCTGCAGAAAGCTTTGGAAACTAATTTGTGTTCTGATTCCCACAAATACTTAAAACAGTGATAGGTTTTTAAAATAAGTATTTAGGCCCTTTCACATTTTCAGGATAGCATATTTTCATATATGGCTATGGAGAGCAAAATAATTCATTAGGAAGTTGCTTATGGGAAAGTGACCCATCACACTAATCTACATTGGTTTTTTTAACATGTGTACATGTATTCAAATGTATGTATATATTCTGAATGCTATACAGGAAGAGAGATCAAAGTTTCAGGTAAATTCATTTGGAAATTTATGTTCAACTTGAATACTTAGTTTAAGAAAATCCCAGCTAATTTTAAGGCCATTTCCAGTCATTACCATTCTTTGTCATTATCACTGTTCTTTTTTAGCAAAGCTTGATCTAATACCCTCTTGAGGAAAACAAACATTTTGTACAGTATAAAATGTTGTTTTCTGAGTTACCTTGAACTAGTGCTGCTTTTGACGCACTGCTTGTCAGCTGTGCTGAAGATGAAATGCTCTGCTCTGTCAACTGTCACTTTCCCAATCAACTGAGAATCACATTTGCAGTGTGGAGTTGTTCTTTATGTTGATATGTAGAATCCGAATAGACTTCTCTAGCGTAAGCATCAAAGTTTGAAAACTAATGTTGTAAGTCAGTATTTTAAAGTTCTAAAACTAACTTTTTAGTCCGTCTTAGGAATACAAGTTGAACGTCTCTACCAGGGGCATTTTTTTCAAGCACTGACCATTTTCACTAGAAATAAGAGAGGGAAGAAATCTCAAAGATTTTCCAGTACCTTTGTCAAGAAAATAAACTGTTGAATAGAGGAAAGACTCTAATGCCCCCCCTTAGAATGGAAAACTGCGCTTCAGCTCAGCACTTCCCACAAGACTTGAAATGTAATACATTTCATGGATCTGCTTGTTGTGAAGCTATTCCATAACATAGAAGAGAGGGTTGATGAATAAGGCAACTCTGCCTCCCTGTTTAAATCCTGTTGAGTAGTAAATGTATATTTTTAAACGGTACCTGTCCCAAAGTGAGGGGGGAGGGAAACCCTCTCCTTTCCTTCCAGTTTCTGCTTCTTTCCTTTACAATAGTATCTTTTAGAGTTGTTTTAAAGGGTAGTTGTTTTATTTATTTGTCAGCATTAGTCATTGTAATGGAGTTTTCCATGTTAGTAGTCCCCTGTTCTGGAAAAATAGTTCTGTACTACTTGCTGTCATCCTGGATGTCCCTCTACCCCAAGTTGGAAGTACCAGTCTGTGTTGTGCAGTTTTTTACCAGACATACATTGTAAATGTTCCAACCAATAAAAAAAATAATTCTGATTTCAGGTATAATTTGGGTGACTACAGTGGAGAGATCATGTCTGAGGTCATGGCACAGCGGCAGCCAATTAAACCTACCTATGCTATTCCCATCATTCCTGTGACTAACAGCAGTCCTTTTAAACACCAAGAAGCTGTGGAACTGAAAGAATTTAAAGTTAAAGTGAGTAATGTCAGTAACCTAGTTGTTAGTTCATGCTGTCATATATTCAAGATACAGCATTTTAGGATGGGGAGGGGGGAAGCTTTTTGAAACTGGAAATAGACTAGCAAAGCTGCAGTTGGAATAAAATACTTTGTTCTGCTGGAGTTATGATAATAGCATATAGGCTACTGGCTTTCCTCAAGACAGAAGAAATAAAGGAAGTATAAACGAACTACAAAAAGGACACATGCAATCGTATTCTTATTCTGGGAGATACAAACATTTTTCTCTAATACCATCCATAAAGTTGGGATATACTGAACAAAACTGTATTTATTACCTAGATACTGGACAAAGGTACAACTAATGAGGTAAAACCCATATCTTGTTATAAATTCATGTAACTTTAATCTGGAGGGTTGTTTTTGTTTTGTTTTTGTTTTTTTAAAATATGATCCACTGATATTCCCAGCACGCTGTATATCTTTAGGTTTGTATTTAAGTAAAGTATCAAATAATTTTGTTTGATTTAGAAAGCTGACCAGCACTTTTTTTCCTGCAGGCTTTTAATTTTTTGTCTTACAAAGCATAGCTACAGTGCCAACAACCGAGCATATTAAATAGGTCAGGTAACACAGGAGCAATGCTGAGGTATAATTTGAATTTTAAATGACTTCTTATAACTGAAGAATGTCCAAAGGCTGTTCAGAATCTGACAAAGTGACTTGAATTGGTTCCATTGATAGTAGAGTATTGTAACTGAGATTGCTGGAGTGTACTTACCTATTAGTAATGCTGGGTCGATACAGTGTCTTGCAGGGTGAAAGAAATCTGTTTCTTGGAAACTCGGCAAATGCACTTAAACTTGAATTTGCATAGTATATGGAAATGTGTTTAATCTTTAGAGGATTTTCTGAGATTCTAGGTATCTTTGAGAAGTCTAAATTCTATTTTTGCCTTTAAAGCATTGTTTGGTACTTAGTCATTCTCTAACACTGCATAAATGCCTATTAATTTACAATGTTAGTGTGATGGGTTGACCTTGGCTGGATGCCAGGTGCCCACCAAAGCTGCTTTATCACTTCCAGGTGCTTCATGGACATCATTGTATGTATTTTTAGTCTACTTTTCCAAAGTAATACTGTTATCTTAACCACTTGTGTTTTATCTAGCACACATTGAGCAAACAGTGCTTGATTCTACCTAGTCTGTTAAATGATTCAATTACTGGAAATTAAATACAGATAATCATTAAATGACTGCTTGTATGGCTATCAAGATGGTGGAGAGATGAGTTTACTTTTTAGCTTGCTTACACAGGAGTTTTTTAGAACTCCTGTTTTAATCTAATTTGCTTGTGTAATTTTCCACTGCTTATTTTTTTTCCTTGCAGCAAGATAAACCTGATGTTATTAGACCCAAAAGAAAGTATGAGAAGAAGCCAAAAGTCTTACCTTCGTCTGCTGCTGCTACTCCTCAACAGACAAGTCCTGCTGCACTGCCAGTCTTTAATGCTAAAGATTTGAATCAGTATGATTTTCCTAGTTCAGATGAAGAACCTCTCTCCCAGGTAGGACCTCTGGAGTTCTATGCTGCGCTTGAAGAAAGAATAGAAGTAAAACTCATGAATTTACTAATATCTCTCCTCATACACTCCCCTGTCCATTCTTTAAAGGTTTTGTCTGGTTCTTCGGAGGCTGAGGAAGAAAATGATCCTGATGGTCCTTTCGCCTTCCGTAGGAAAGCAGGCTGCCAGTACTATGCTGTAAGTAGAATTTCCTTATGTGTCATAAAACAGAGCATTGTCGTGGGAAAACATCTTGTGTTTAATTGTTTAAAATTATTTTAAGCCTCATTTAGACCAACCTGGCAACTGGCCGTGGAGTAGCCCTAAAGAGGGAAGATTAGGAGATGTGCGTTACAGATACTGCTTAACCACCCTTACTGTACCCCAGAGGTGTATTGGGTTTGCACGAAGACGGGTCGGCCGTGGTGGAAGGTAAGTGCTACATAATTGTTGCTTATTTTTAAAATAAAATGTAAAAAAATCCCCACCAGACCCCAAAACCAACCAACCAAAAACCCACTAAGACATGTTTTAAAAGAGCAAAGTTTAAAAAAACCAAACTCCTCAAAAGTGGAGACATCCGAGGGGTTGACTTTTTAAATGCTTCCATTTGATACAGGTTTCCTTAGCTAATTAATGTCTCCATTTTCATTTTGCAATAGTGGAAGCCACTTTAATACTGTTTTCTTAAATGTTTCTAGAAGTTTTTTTTATTGTTGGCAGTCCCAACTTCTGAGGTGAAAAATACATGTATGTTTTCAGTTGTGATTGATGGTTGTATTTAAACGATTTGCATAGTTGTCTTCAAATAGTAGTATTCAAAAATAGCAAACATCACATTTTTCAGAAAATGCTTTACTGAGTTTGGACCATATTTGGTGATTTGCCAGTTGTAGAGGAGAATTTTGAGAGGAATACTTACAAGTGACAATAACTGTTAAATTTCAAACATTGTGAAAAATACCAAAGAATTAAGGACTTGTTTAGAACCAAAATGCCTGAAGTATCTTCATCAAAAACAATTTATCAGTTGTTCAGTGTAGAAGTGCTATTTCTTAAATATTATATGATGTCTTTAAGAAAATGGTACATTGATACTAAATTTTAATTTAAAAAAAGTAGGAGTGTGATTTGGCTTTCAGATTCTTCATTTATTACTAGCAAGTCAGATTGGCATATTGACAAAATAAGAATGGGAGCTGAAGGCTCTTACTGGGATTTTGCAACCCAGTACACAATACAAAGTTAATGTGTGACATCCCCACTGGATTCGCATAATCGTAGGTATATTCAGTATATATAGGAGTAAGGCTTTTGAGCTGAAGTTACTTTAGGGGAGGGCATTTGAATTGCTTTTTAGTTACTTAAGTGATTTTATTCTCTAGTGTTTTTTCTTTGCATTGTGGAACTTCTATCTTCCAGCCTGATGTAAAAAAAAAAAAAAAAAAAAAATTGTGGTGTTGCAGTGTTGTAATACATACATGATGATGTACATAGCTGTTCAAACAGTAAAAGCTAGAATATAAATGTGAAGAGAAACCTAAAGTGCTACTCATTGTAAAATAATACATAGTCATGCATTCTTTGTCTGGTTTGGGGGGGGTGTTGCTTGTTCTAAAGTTTCATGTAGTTTCTTTTATATCTGTTCCTTTGTTGTCCCTAAGCACCTGTGGCAAACTGGTGACTTTCTTAGTGTTTTCTTGCCACTGTGTAATTCTTCATTGTTTTCCTGTTTTTAGGGTACTACTAGACAGAGCGCATTCGGACTATGATAACACATTTCATCAGCTGGATTTGGAAATGTTTTCCTCATCACAACACTCTTCAATCAGTCAATTTGCCAATACCTCAGAAACGAATACCTCGGACAAATCTTTCTCGAAAGACCTCAGTCAGATACTAGTCAATATCAAATCATGTAGATGGCGGCATTTTAGGCCTCGGACACCATCCCTACATGACAGTGACAATGACGAACTCTCCTGTAGGAAATTGTACAGGGGTGTAAATCGAACAGGCACAGCACAACCTGGGACCCAGACATGCAGTACCTCTATACAAAGTAAAAGTAGCAGTGGTTCAGCACATCTTGGTATGTTTATTTTGGCAAACTTGCTTCTAGAAATTTTAAACTTGGCTCAGAAAATTCAGAATATTGTTAGGTCATCTGTACTTTACATCATTGTCTGTTTTGATGGTAACAGCCCATCTTCACTTCTCTCTTTTTATTTGCTACATACAATGTTTATTTGTATTTACTGCTAGCAGCAGTGTACTGCATCTCAAATTTATACAAATGCTAGCTTGGTACATAATTACTGTTTTAGAAATATGAAGGTTTAGAAACCAGTATTGTGTAGGGCGTAAGCTGACTCTGAAGATCTGGATTTTTAAAATTTAAAATGTTGATATAAATATTACATTCCAAATTTTTTCTAGTACAAGGTGTGGTGGTGGGAAATGATTAGTTTAAATGTTTGCATTTAAAATCACAGCATATTATGAATTCTTACTTGAACTTACATGAAATTAGATGCCATTTCCTATCCAAAAAATACCCAGGCCACCCCTGCTAATGCATCTGCTCATGCTCGGCAAAACTCTCAGACTAATCACCTCTACGTCTTGCCAGCAAGTGGCAGGTTGTATCTTGTAGAACCTGAATTACAGAACTGAGGACCTGACTCTTAAGAAAACTTGATGAGGTGGTGTTTTTTAATTGGAATAAGATTGGATAGCATATCTCTTTATATTGGGTTCTTCACACTGGGAGACTGGTGTTTACATTGTTAGAACGTAACTTAAATCTTGAATTTTGATCATCTGGCACATTAAATGTTATCCTTTTATAGCAAGTAAAGTGATGGGTTTTGCAAAGAAATAACTTTAAAAGTTGAGCCCCATTTTGTAAGGAGTCTCTAAAATCATGTTTTCCTTGCCATTTTGAATTACGGCTTTGGAAACAAATTAGAAAACCTGGATAATATAGGAGTTGTGTGGGGAGAGGTGCATACACCTAATAAAATCCCCAAATTGTGGGATGTTTTGAAGATTTGTTCAAAGTGTGTTAACCTGGTATCAGATTACTTTAATCCTCCTGTTCTCCAATACATTTTGTACCTTTCCTCCCTGTACCACCTGGGGTTTTTTTTGTGTTTTCTGAAAATTTATCCTCCTTGCATTTTTAGAGTTAGTGGGCAGCTTTGTTGGGCTGCTTTATTTCATGCTTCCTCTCCATGCTGTCGTAGAGTAAGTAGGTCCTTGCCCCCATCCCTTCTTTTCTCTTTTATGACTCTTCTTGCTGGAAATGTAGTGGGGCTAAAACTGATGGTTCTTCTGGCTTGTGATCCTAAGTATGGCTTTTGGTGTTCAAATTCTGCTGCTCCAGTGTTTGAAATCAGTAAAACAAGTCCAGAGGAGACCATGATTTGTCTTAGCGGCCAGAATCTGAACTGTGATAAAATGGTAGTCAGGTTACTAGTGTGAAAACAAAACTAATGTGATGAATAAATTATAAATACACTGTAAAGTAGTAGTGGGCAATACATTATACCTGAAAATCACATAGACTTGAAAAATTGGCTGTTTAAATTGAGTGTAGAGCGTATGTCTTGGTGTGTGTATGTAAGTGCACAAACACACCCTCTCCACATCCCCTACCCCCCAAATCTTTTTTTGTTAAATAGGTTATTAAGATATTAATCTACATTTATTTAGGAATTAAATGCAATTGTTATTTATGGTGATGAGTTCTGTACAAGGTTTTAATTGTGTATTTTGAAGCCTGTGGGAAAGTAATACATATGTGTAAGTGCCTAGCATATTACGTTCATTTGTTCTTGGAATTCTATGTAGATGGTTTATCTCATCTGTATAAAATACTTAAGTTAGTATTCCAAACTTTTCCAAATTTAAATGTTGTGGAGTTTAGATTCATATTTTTGTTAGGGTGTGGTGCAGGAATGAAATACTCCATAAAAATACAACTATGTCTGAATTCATAGATATACTTTAGTTACCACAGTCTTTGGATAGTCACTTAATATAACGAGGTAGATTGTACCCATGTAATATTTAAAATCTTAATTGGGATTCTTGTAGCATTGGAGGTGTATATGTGGTATAATGACGGTCATCTGTTTAGGGGTAGGTGTTCAAAAGGAGCATATCGTCTAGTTCATCTCGGTGCCATTTTGTTTTCTAGTGTTCTTTTTTCAGTTTCTTAAAGCATTCTTGAAGACACATTGTCTACACAGGTTACAGGTGTGTTTGTATGTCTCATGGATATGAGTTTGACTTCTTCACAGGTGCATTGTCAGTTGGGGCTGCAGCTGCTGAGTTATGTCTTCTTACTTTCTGTAGCAAATACTGTAAAGAACATCAAGTACCTAACATCTGTACCAAAGTTTTTCTAATACTCACTGGTGCAGATTACAACCCTATAGAATGTTCCTGTTCCTTTTTCTTAGCTGTTTTTAAAGTTGGGAGTTTGTTGTGCATGTGGATTTTTTAGGTTTGTTTCTCCTTGCCTTCTAGCTTTTTGAAGTGGCAGTAGGTCTTTTTACCAGAAAGCACTTATTAATGCATTTCCATTTTTAAAAATCGTTTTTGTCCCTTCACTGCTGCTGTGAGTTGTGGGTAAACCATATTGCTTACCCTTAAGATAAAGTTCATCCTGAGATTCTGCAGTGACTAGCAGAGGTTACTGTGTTTATTGTACACTGTCAAGTGATAAGTTTTGTCTATTTCCATATTAAAGAAGTTTGGAGAAGTCTTGAGCTTTTTCCACCGTGAATGATCCAGACAACATGCTTGCTGACATGGAAAAATTGCTGTGAAAAACCTTGCTTTTCAAGTCTGTTATATATGGCTGGCACAAGTGTGAAGTTGAGAAGGTATCTCAGGTCTTTCTGTTAATCAAAGGACACATTATAAAAGCTGTGCTGTGACATACCATTCCTTGGCTACAGGAAGCATTGTTTTTCATCCTGAAGATGAGAGAGGTTTCCCCAAAGAGCCAGGCATTTTATAAACATTTTGAAGTGCCTTTGACCCTGAAGAAATGCAAGTTATTCTGGTCCTGGCTTTCAGAGTGCTCAGCATAACAGATCAGTGGAATATGAAGTTGTTGCATTGAGATTTTGTGTGTAAGCTAAGAAGAGATGTCTTAAAAAAAAAAAAAAAAAAGAAAATTCCTTAGAAGTTACATGAAAACAGGGCTTGTATTGGATATGTGTGCTGGAGGATAGGCTTTGGCAGCAGGATCAAGTGGCCAAGAAAAGTAGCACCATTTTGAAGAGGGTGATTCCCTTTCAACTTACTGAAGAATTAAGAAAAAAGCATCCTTTGCCCTTGCAAAAGGACCTGATTCAAGGATCTTCAGGCATATATTATACAGAACACCACTAAAAAGCAAGCAAGAGTATAAAAGCTTCTTGTGGTTGAATAACTCATTCAGCAGGGAAGCTATTCACTCTGAACAAACTGCAACAAAGTTACTTCAGAAAAGGAACCTGTATTGCTGACAATCTCATCAAATTTCTGAATCTTAATCTTAAGTCTGGAGTGTACAGTAGGCATGAATATTCATCTGAAGTATCTGTGTCCCAGGAATTTAGTCCCTTGTTAGATTAATTGATTGATCTAGTTCTGCCAGGCAAATGTTAGTCTTCAAACTGCATCACAATATAGAGACACTCCCTGCTGGAGACTTGCTGTTAAATATGTTAGGTTCATATTTTTGGATGCTCGCGTCTAGTAAACAAAGTTTGAGACATTTAAAACTGCATAGCATGTATAATTCCATTGCAGCCTTGTGTTTGGGAGGCAGACCAGAGATACCACTCGCTAGTGAAATATTTGAGCACTGGTTCCCAGGCTCCACAGTAAGACTAGGCAATCATTTTGCACTCTGTTCTTTTCTGCTGCCTTCATCCAGAAGCTGGGTCACTTTGAAATGAAAGTCTGCAGGATGTCAGGACGAAAGAGGCTAGCAGTTAACTAGAGTCTACTCACTAAATTTGTAATTCTTTAGGAAGAAGCTTAAGTATTCTAGCAGAAGCCTTACTGAAAATTCTTGGAAGAGTTACAATGTTTGGGATCATGGACCTTACTGAATATGAAAAACCGCAGGCATCTAGAATATAGTTAAAGAATCCAGAGTAGCTTACCTTGCATTTTCTTGTAAACTAGAGATTCAAATGACGTACTGCAAGTTGTGCTTTTCTATTTGGTAACTTTTTCTGTGGGAATTCCATAGAAAGAACATTTTCCCCAGTAAACGTGGATGCTTTTTTTTGCATCTTTTAATCTGCTTTTTAAAAGCAAGTTTGCACACTTAGGGGTGTAGCAGGATGGCAAACTATGCTTTAATTTCCCAAATGTGCGTTTAGCATTTCCATCTCCAAATTTGTAATGTTGGTTGATGGATATGTACTATTTTTTTGTGTTCTCGTTAAGGATGCCCAACACTTGTCTTGAGGCATCCCTTTCCTGGAAAGAAGCAGGAAGGAAGCTCCTCAATCCTTGTCACAGTTCCTGGCACCAGAGTAGGACTTGTCCTACCTTTTCAATGCTGTCATGCCATCACTGGCTTTGTTTAGATCTTTTTAATTAACCCTTGTATCTGTAATAGTCTCAACACTGCTGTCTGTTTTAGTGTTTTCCGTTTCCAAATGCTTATTTTCACATTGTGGGATAAACTTGGTCATGAAAAATACCAACATTTGTAATGGCTATTTTCAGTTATCATTGGAACTTAACAGTCTTGGCCCATCTTTGGCTGCAATGTTGAGATCTTAGTTGAAGAAGCAATGGCCTTGGGAGTAACAGATGTTCATAGCTCACCATAGGCTTAGTTGAAGGAGGAACTCTTAAAAGGAAAAGCCTCTTTAGTCTGGGAAATGTGACTGGGGATGGGGGAAGAGTCAATGCTTACTAAAACATCTGAGCACTTCTGGAGACTTTGTAGTTATACTAGATTTTCTCATTCAGCTTCAATGCAGTTGGAGTAATACTTTGCTCCAAAGTGCTGGATCTTTGGGCTTATGTAAACTGTTAAGTTTTGTCTGCATCTCGTGCAAGGATGGTCATGTTTATAACTGCAGAGTAAACTGTGTGTAACCCAACTGGCCTGTGACATTTTGGTGGAAAGTCATTAAAAGAATGCTGGGCAGACAAACCTAAATGCATAGCAAGCATTTCTAGCTTTCATTCAATGGCTAGTAAAAATCCTCATTAATTGTTTTCTATCTCTTTTTCTTCTACTACCAAGTAGGGAGTGCATATATAGATCTTATATCTAGTTTATAATTTCTAAGTCTAGAGTTCTGATGTTTGGAATTTCACACTTCTGTTGGGCTGAAATGTAAGGCTGTTGTAGTAATAATCAAGGGCATAATGATTCATGTTCTCATAGTGTCTAATTCTATGTTTAAGTAAAATCAATCTTGAACTTCTTTTCAGAAAGTGAAACATCTTTGGGCCTGGTGCATCAAATACTAAATCACACTGATGGCTCTAAGTCTCTCCAATCTTCTGAATTCACTGGTGAGAACTTGCTATACAGTAGAAAATCTTTAACCAGGCAATGTAAGGCAGATAACATCTCTCATAAGATAGAGAAAAAAAATGTGATGTTCTGGATTACTTAGTATTGTGAATGATGTTTGCTTTGCATGCACTTCGGCATTAGTAACCACTAATTGTTCTCTTATACAGCAGAGATGTGATGCTCTCATGTATTTCCCTTAAGAAAACATTGTAACATGATATATCATCTTTCCACACACTTTAGCAGTTCTGTAGTTTATGGGATTTCTCAACTGGAAGCTTTAGTGAAGTGATCATCCTTCTGTTACCTGATCCAAACTGCCTATTTAATGGTCATCACCTCAGCTGGAAGGATGAGGGAATCCAGTACTCTGAATGTTTTTTTAGAGAGGTTCTTTGAATTCATAATCTTAACACTTCAGTTTTCCTACTGAAAGAACATTTCTGTTCATAAGAACAGATACTTAACTTGATGTTATGAAGCAACTGCTTTTTTAAGTTACTGTAATTTAAATACCTAATCCTTATTAATCTAATGTTTAACAGAACTGAAGGATTTGCTGAAAGGTTTAATTAAGCTATTTGAGTCTCTCTATTAAAACTTTTTTAAAAATCTATTTAGATTTTTACAACATGCTTACCCGGATAAGTCATTGTGTTTACTCCATAAAGCTTGCTCAGTTTCCTTGGCAAATCTAGTGAGCATCTTCTGTTCAGAAAATGAAAAGGAATGCTAGTAGAGGGACCAGGAGTTTACATGTGCATTTTCTGCTTTCCAGGATATGCTTCCTGGTGTTTGGGAAACTGGTTCTTGTGGTAATTTTTTTTTTTTGTAAGTCTGTATTTTCCTACTTCAGACAAGCAGAGTAACAGCTAGTGAGTCACCTCATAGTAAAATTTGCAGCAGTAGTCAGGAGGGAGACTGTGCCTGTTTACCCTACAAAGACCAATCTGTTCATACAGATTCTACAGCTAGGCCCCCTCCTCACTGGTTTCAGCCACTTCTGGGAATGACTTGCCTTTTCAGAGAAGCTAAACGTAAGCTACAGCATTGTAAGGCTCCTACATGTTAAATGCTGTGGTAAAACTAATTAGCACTGTAAAAAGAGTTTTATATTGCAGTATAAAACTGGTGAGAACTATGGATCCTTGAGAAGTCCATTGACAGCATCACTCTTACTCTGTGCTACAGAAAACAACACCTGTTGAGTATCGGCATGCCACAGAATTCAGTAGATAGGTAAACAGAATCATCCAGTTGAAAGATATTATTCAGTTGGCTTAATTTGAGAAAAAAATTGACATGTAATTACTCCAAAGCTTGCAAATACCTTGCTTATATTCATGTAAATGATTGCAGTAAACATATTCATAGTGTAGTGGTTTTGAAAATTTGGGTTATTGCACAAGATTTGTGGCTGTTGCTAAGGAGATACTAAGCAGTCATTTATCCTGTCAATCAGTCTCAGTAATGTGCAGTGTTTCTTTACTTGTATTGGTAGCTGGAAACTCATGAAGCTGCTTCTTCTACCTTCCATTCCTTATGCAGTCTGTAAGGCAGAAAACATTTCTATTACTTGCTGCCAAAGTATAGCACTTATACAGTTGCGGAAGAGGTGCAGGCATTGTCCCAAGCTGTTATATGAAGAGGATAACAGCATAACATGATGTACTGACTTAAAATCCTGAACATTGTCTCAACTGAAATGTTATAACTTGATTCGGAATTCTACCAGAAACAATTCAGAAGCATACTGAGTTTTAATTCTTCCAATTCAAAACAGCATGCTGCAAACAAATGAGTAAGAAGCATTCATGTAGCCTAGTCTCTCAGTAAAACTTGAGCTACCCATCTTCTGACAACCATCTTGAGATGTGTATTACTCCAGGTAGGGTTGTGCCTTGAATGTTCCTAATGTTTAAGGTCAGGAAAGGAGTTGGGTTAGGTTAACTTAAGGAGTCAGACGACTTGTATAAATTGCTGAAATGATCTTATTTACCACCAGTAGTGGTGGTTGAGGTGCTCCCACCCCTCACTGGATTCTGTATAGTGAATGAAACTGGATGTTTTGTCACTGTCCAATTCAGTAAATTCTATATTTTTAAAATGGTTGTTACTGTGTGATGGAACCATGACTGCTGTGGCCCTAGCATGCTGTTTGAGAAGTCTATAAACACTGTACTCTTGTCTAGAGCTGCTGAAGCAAGAATTTAATTAAGATCTCATGTGCCGTCTTTAACCATTGAATGTTATGTTTTGTCCCTTTTTTTAATTTGAAGCTGTTGTTCAGTTTTCTGTCGCTTACTAATTTATTTTTTAAAGCCTTGAAGGTCTCTAGTAATACAAGGAATATGTAACTTTTTGTAGCTTTGTGTAGCAGTACTTTTCTGAGTTACCAGAAACATGGTTGCTGATTTAAATGTAAAGAAAGCAGTACTTTTCTGAGTTACCAGAAACATGGTTGCTGATTTAAATGTAAAGAAAAGGTCTGGGCTTGCTTCTTAGATGCTGGGTTTTTTCAGGCAGATAAAGACCAGTGTATGACACAAAAGAAAATTACATTCATTTTTGCTACTTCTACATTTGGCATTTTTCTCTGACACAGATGAAAAATTTTCAGCTGTGCCCTTTCTCTTCTTTAGAATAAAAATGAGAAGAGGTAATAAAATTTCTGGAAGAAGGTTCTTAGGGTCACTGTTACTGTTTTTCTAGAGAAAGTGATGTTAACAAGATACTAAGTTTGTCACCTGTGCAATTGCACCTATGCTAGCCTTGCAGGCAAGAAAAAAATACTCTCTGCAAACCCTATATTTAACCCATTAATAGTGGTTACATTTTTATGATCTGCAGTGCATTCTACTTGAATTGCTTTTTAAAAGAATTCAATTGAACTTAGACTAGCTCTTGAAGAAGTTTAGGACTGTGCCTACACATGTAGAGGCACAGTCTGTACACTCGTGATTTCACTGTGCTGAGCATACGTGTGATTTCCCCGGGCCTTGCCCAATTCCAGTAACAGTTGTATGCCACACAAAATTGATACGTATTAATATGTTAAATAGGTGGAGATACTTTCATGTAAAGTACATACAAACGTGTTTTGTGCATGGGAATGATAGTTTTCAGAAGCAACTTGTATCACAATCAATAGGCTTATTTTTTCAATTGAAGTGTAATTTAGACTGTACTCTCGAGAGCAGGAGGGGAAGAAACCTAGTGACAGTGTTACCAAAATACACGGTGGTTTTTAACAACAGGAATAAGTATGCTATCCTAGTTTGCAGGTCTTCAAAAAAAAAAAAATTCATCTTGGTTTGGATAGTTCTCAGTAGTAGTAATGTTTTCAATAAATCCTTCAATGTTGTGCTTCTTTAACATGGAGAGGGAAGAGCTAGCTTATGTAATTATAATCTATAACCTCTTCTGGTACATGAGCATATCTGCATACACTGTGGAATGGAAAAGGGAGTATCAATCAGATTATTTTAGGAGGCTGTAGCTTGCAGCAGTCGTTTACGGGCAGTGTTGCATTTCTAAACTGAATGCAACCAATTAATTCAGAATCTCACAGTAAATCTATGATAGTATTGCAAGTAGTATTTTGAAATGTCTAGTAGGCTTTTACCTTTAATAAGGGAAGCAGCAAAAATGTTGCTGAATGTTTTAACGTAAATTGAAAAACCTGAAGTGAAATGTTGAGTGCGTTTTTAGATATGATAGGTAAATGGCTATTTCCATTGCATTTTCAAGGCAGCATTTATAAGTGCTTTTGGATATTTGAGCAGAAGTAAGAGAAGCACTTTGAATATAGATGGGGGTGGTGGTCATAGTGGGTGGTTCTGTCACATGTTTACTTTGACAGCTCTATAACTGTTTTCATAGTGGTGGGAAACTTAGAGCTGTAAGAGTTCACAGACTCTAAAAACAAAATATACTGATGCACAATTGGAAAAATACTGTTCTTCTAAATGTTCCTTCCAGAAAGAAGGGGGAGCACTTAAAGACTTGTCCTAAATAATGGCTATCCTAGACAAACACAGCTTGTCTCAATAAACTTTACTGTTTTTCAGAAAGACCCCAGTATTTTGGAGTTGGTTAAAGCAACATAGGTGACTGTGTTTACTACAACTCTGTTTTATAGCTTAAATCTAAAATGTACTTAAGGGTTGAAAGCTGAAACTTAATAACTTTCACTTACTCAAATGGGCAAAAGTGAGATGGTTATGATGGTGGAAATTTTAATCTTAATTCATTCAAAGATGGTGGTATAACATACCCTTTTTGCCTGTTTTCCCTTTTGTCAGTCTGTGAGTTTTCTTTACTTACATCGCTTATACAGCCTGTTACTAAGCAATATATTTACAGTGTCGTACCATAGAGTAAAATACCTTACTAATACATGAAAGCTTCCGTATCACCGGCACTATGTTGGCTAAACCATATCAGTCCTAAATTTTAGGGTTTTTAAAAAACCATATCATTAATAAGTCACTACTAACTGATCAATATAAATGAAATACCTATCAGTACCAGCACAGTACATCCATTTTTTTCCCTCTGCTACTGCTGATCAGCTTTCTACATGCTAATCTGTGTGCTAAGTCTTTCTTGCTCCAACTTCTGTGTTAGGTGACAAGTTTTAAAAAAAAACACTAATGGGCTTTTAGTTTGTATAAAGTAGAAGAAAAATTTAAATTTTATATAAAATGTAAACATCCAACTCCTGAATATTCAGTCTATGAATTCTAGTCTGGATTTTTTTTTTTTATTAAGGGCATTTATGAATGGTGTTACTACTAAGCTATTCCCCTAGGAATAACTTTAAAACAGTGAAGAAATGAAGCAAGTTGAAGTAAGATTTAACTGTAAGAGTATTGGGAAGTAATGTCACTTGGGGAATATAAACAAGTGCTACATCCCTACTTGCTGAAGAATGTGACTTTTAAAAAATTAGTATCTTGAATGTAGCAGCTAAATAAAAATTTACAACTTCAATTGCTTAGATAGCAAAGTGCTGATAATAATTCAGTACCGTTTCCAGTACATAATAGAAGGATTTGGAACAATATTTTACAAAAAAAAAGACAAATATGCTGGGAAAACACATGCTCAGCAGTGTTTACCCTGTTTCCAAATATTAATTCTTATTTTGATTAGCCATTTGTATTGATTTGTTATTCAGTTTTACACATAAGGCACAAATGTTCTTCAGAATCCTGTTGTTTCCAGGAGCAGGAGATTATTATATTTTTGATAGAAACAGATTTTCTTCAGGCAAGCAAGCCTGAAGTGTGAGATGAACAAAAAAAACCGTCTAAAAATTGCAATTTGTGAACAGGGTTCAAGTGTCATGGTGATTTGTTGCCAAACAGTAGTGAACTTCTACTACATTCTAGAAGTATGAATACTGTTTCCAGCAGTTACTTGGGAGTATCTGTACAATCTGAAGATAAAATTGAAGGAAAAATCTGAAAGGTGTATCCTAGACTGAATTTGCAAGGGGATTCACATTCCAGCCTTGATTCAGTTTTAAATTGAAAACTGAGAGTTCCTTTCATTTTGGAAATGTAAATTTTTAAATACAAAAAATAACATTTTACAAAGTTAACCGATGTTGACTCCCCACCCCCGCACCATTGGGCATCTCCTTGTGAGTCTGTATGAGTAACACTGTTTTATGTCAGTTTTATACTTATCGGCTAGCTGGATAAAATTCTAATTGTGATGTACTGACTACAGGATCACCTTTCAGAGATTTTAGAGAGAAGGATGTAGTTCTATCAGATTCTGTCTGTATTGGTGGGGTTGCTTGTACAAGTGTGATTAAAAACAACAAAAATACTGTATTATGATAGCCTGCAGAGTTGTAAGCATGCCCAATTAATGTTTTCAACTAAACTTAAACATAAATTTTTATTTTAGATACTCTCTGCTTTCAGAATGCTATCTGTGAGGGCTGAAAGCATGCAGTTCCCAAGTTGTGCATATAAACCTACTTTATTAATAATGCAGATACTGTAGTTTTAAAAAAATTAAAACAGTGATGCCATTTCTACGTGTAATGTCATCTTAATCAGTTACTAGAGGGTTTTTGGTGGGTTCGATTGTGTTCTGGTTCCCTCCTCCCCCTCCCTTTATGGTATCTTGAGCTAACTGGAGCAGAGCAATTAAAGCCTGTATACTAAAAAAAGCTTAAAAAGGGAAGGCTTAATTTGAACAAGAAATTCTAGGAGAATGATAGCCTTTTTGCCATAAAGATGCATTAAGGCTCTTAGGAACTTGCTGTGGTGTATTATTATTTTTTTAGGATTATAAAAAAGATGTGTTTATATACACAACACCTACATATTTTGATATAGTATTTTCTCATTTTATATTTTGTTCAGCATTTACAGCCGAACAATACCAGCAACATCAACAGCAACTGGCACTAATGCAGAAACAGCAGCTTGCACAAATTCATCAACAGCAAGCAAATAGTAATTCCTCTGCCAACACATCACAGGTGAGGGATTTGTCTGTGCTATGATTTATCCCTCATTGTTTCCCACCA
>JANZLQ010000078.1:29088942-29108942 GCA_026212715.1 Elanus axillaris | reverse complement strand
CACATAGCAAGAATTCTACATCCATGAAAAAATGAGCTAATAAATAATGCTGGCTGAAATGTGGAATTTGCATGAAAGTGTAATAACTCATAAATGGACTGACCTAAATTTGGGGAGAGTTTTCTGAAGACTTTCCTGTGAGGTAGCACCAGATGCAGGTAAACAAATGGCAGAAGAAACAACTCGATAAGGGAATTCCAGAAATACAGGTTGTCCACAGGGTATGGCTTAGTACAGGTGGATTAGTCCATACAGAAAAAACAAAATATTATCAACATACAGCAAAAGATTGCTGCTTCAGGAAGAGTAGTGATGGAAGCGGGCTGTGTATGCTCTCAGCTAAAACTGCAGATGTGCTTGTCCTCTGCTTGAGACGAGTCCAAACTGATGAAAATGGTGCAGATTAAAACTGTGTACTTGGCAAAATTGCTGGTTGTGTTTTCACTGAGTATTTTATATTAATGTTCCTACTTGTTTGCATATGATAGCTCACTATGGGAGATAGTCAGAAGTTGTTTTCCATGAGTGTGTCTTGGGGAGTGAGTGTGCTAGGCTTATTGGTGTTTGAATAGGATTAACAAATCTATTGTTCTATTAGAGAAGGTAGTCAAATCAAGAGCACTGATTTTTTTTCAGAGGTTTCTGAGAATTAAATAAATTCTCAGGGGTAAGAAAGAGAGATTTAGAATCTGTCTATTAGGGAAGTAATTTACAGGAAATAATTTCTTCACCAGTAATGGGAGAAAGCCAGGCCCGAGTGAAGGAGCACTGACTGCGTTGATCCATATCAGAAAGAGGGAAGAAACAGAAACAAATCTGCTGTTGTTCGTTCTGTTTAGATTGCTCTATGAACTGTGGTAGATGAAGCAAGTAGTTATTTTAAAGTAGGTAGTAAGCTTCAGTAATCTACAAGAATGAGGCTCTAGGATAAAAATGTCCTAAGCAATTAGTGAGCTAGGCCTGTTAGCCCTGATCAAGGTCACGCAGTTCAATTCTGTACAAATATTAAGTAAAAATTGCTCCCAGTGCCAGAAGTGCACCAGAGATGCAAAAGTAGAGTAGCTCAACACCTTAGCCTGTTAGTGTGGTGGAGTCAGAACAAGAGTTGTTGAGAAGGATTGCTGGGAAAGGGAAGGAAAGGTCTGCTTTTTGCAAAAACGTGTATCTGATGCTGGTCTCGGGTAATTTGGACTCTGTGACTGTTGAGTTACCATTGTGGAGCAGCTATAAAGGGAGGGCAGCAATCAGGAGAACTTGAGTAACAAGCTTGTTCTTCACCGTTAGGTGGCTGTCTAAAACAACCATAAGTAAATTCTAGCTACTGGTTGAGATTTTTGGAGCAGTGCTAGGAACTTGGCTGCAACTCTTCAGCATAACCGGCTATTTTTTTCAGCAGATTGGTGAAAGGATACATTTTAGCATCAACTGTTCTTTCTTCCCCATGCTGGGTTAGTGGGATGTGCTGCATGCTCGTGTATCATCTGCTTACACATGCAACAGGAAAACCACCCACGTCCTAAATTCTGTTTAAACTTTTATAGTGTCTCATCCTGTTTTAACACACCTGCTGAAGGAAACACCCTGAAGACATTGAAAGAAAGACATACGTGCTTCCTCAGCACAGAGAGCTCCTCTGTCAGAACTGGAATTATTGCCATGGTCAGGGGTAGAGGGAGCAATTTCCATTCCAGTTAAAAAAAATGTGTGTTAACCAGAAGCTAGGTGCTGTCTAGAACTGCCATGTAGGAAGTGGTAGTAATGGGCAAGTTGGGAAGACGCTAAAAATCATAGAACTGGGGCTTTGATGAAACTACCAAAGCACTATGTGCTGGTTTAAGACTAGTTTTATCATTTTTTTCTGTTTCATACTATAAGCATTTTCAAATGTTTGCATACAGAAGTCATCCATCCTGGTCATAAACTATTGATCCTGTGACTTTTGCTCGTGGTGACAGGCAAGCAGGCTCCAGTCTTGCTGGAGTCTGATTATATCCATTTTTTTAAAGGCATGTCCTCAAATCTAGCTTAAGTGCAAATGATAATGTTGTTTACCTTACCTTTTTGGAGGTGTGATTGCATAGGTATTTGTGGGATGTAATTGGTTACCTCGCCATGGTTGAGCCTGTGTTGTCAGTAGCTAAGGAGTACTGTTAATGTTGCAGAACTTGCATGCTGTTTACTGATTTTCCATTAACAGGATACAGTGACTTAACAGTGGTAAAAAGACATTCTTTTTCTCTAGGTTCCACTGTGATTTCCATTTTCCTAGTGTCTAAGTGTTTAAGCAATTCAGTCCTGTGTATTCAGTCCTATTCAATGCTAACAGGCCTCCACTGATCACACTACTGAACAAACATGAATGAAATTGTTCAGTGCTGCTCAGCCAAAGATGATGCTTAATGCGTTAAGTGTTGATTTTAAATCCTCATCTCATTTTGTTACACCCCTGCTGTAAAAGCAGCTATAAACTACAGCTTGATTGGCTGGTTTTAGATGGGAGAGTTGTAAGTGCCATAACCAGCATTTTGGGGTTCAGTAGAAGACAGGTTTAATGAGAGATGTGAGGCCTGTACAACAGTCATCTTTCATCAACACTATCTCAGGTCTTCAGGAATTATAAAACCAGTGCAACTGATAAAATCCTTTTCACTGAAGTCTGTAGGCTTCCTGTCCTTTCACATGTGGTTTTCAGTGCATTGCTTGTGTAAATCAGTTTGTAGCTGTCAGTAATACTTGCCTAGTTGATGTTTCTCATGATAGTTTCCATTCTTGAAAGATTATTTCATGAAGCATGAACTGTAGTGAGGCAGCCAAGCCAGTTAATAGGGGCTGCTGTTGACTTCTCCTCCTTCAGGGAGATGGTACTTCCTGGGATGTCCCAATAACATTTTTATTCTTGAGATACTTGGGTTTTAATAAACTTTAATTTTCTATGTAGTGTGTTTGTTGTAAAGATGCTTACAAAAAAGTAAATCAATATTAATGCAAAATTGTATTAAAGTATCAAAACCCCATAAGTCCTTTTGGAAGTGCAAGACCCAAAATTAAAAAAGCAGATTTTACTTATGGCAGCACACAGTGAGGAAAGTGGTAGATTAAAAGCCTTTAGCTAACACAGAACAGGAATACAGAGTTTACAGATTCTTCACAGGTCCGGTACCATTGTACAAAACACCAATAATCAAAAAAAAATCAAATAATCAAACCAAGACTTCGGTGTGCCTTCAAGCAGTAACCTGTCACTAACTTGATGCTCAACTACTGTTCCCACAAGTACTTTCTGCTTGCAGGTACCTGCTCGGCAAACCATCACCATCCTTGAGATGCTTCCTTGAGGTAATAGTCACCTTCAGCATCAGAGATGTGATGGAGGGGCAGCAGATAACAATAGGCACAGATAATACAAAAGAAACTTCCAGTGACTCAAGTCTTAAATAATATTCCCATTTTCTTACCACTTCCTGGAGAAATACAGACTAGTCCTGCTTCAGTGAGTTGCTCCTCTGCCCAGTTTGCCTGCCAGGCCAGCAGGCAGGCTGCCTTCAGGTTCCCAAAAAGCCCACAGCACATTCAGTGCTGAGACTCTCCAAAAGTTTCCCAGTGTGCCCTTGAATAATCCATTTGTTCCCCTCAGGGAAAAACATGCATAGCATGTGCTGGATTACTCATGATCAGCTTTAATCAAGCTTTAAGATAAAGCGATAGTTGCTTAGAATTGTAGGCTTGAAAAACGGAACAAAGTTATAACCAAAGAATGCAACAGTGTACAGCACTATAAGTCTATTTACAGCTTCTCGGGGACTGCTTGTATCTTGGCTGAGTTGGCAGCATGAGCCAGCCCCACAGAAACCTCCCCTAGTACAGATTTGGCCTGAAATCTTCATAAACTTGTGCCCCTCCCAGCTCTACTAAGCCTGGCTGCTGGTGTCCCTCAGAGCAGCCACTCTGGACAGGCCGGGCCTTCTCCCTTCTCACCTACCTGCCCTTGCGCTGAGACATCACCAAGTAAATGGGGGACTTTCTGTTTTCCCTCTTGCCTATTGTTTTTCTGATCAACGCATGATATTTCTTAGAGAGATTATGCTCTTCACTTCAGCTTAGTTTGCAGTCAGGAGCAGCTTGGATACAGCTCTATAGCTTGGCTAGCTGAAATAAATGAGGCAAGAACAGTCAGAAGATCTAAGAGGAAAGCTAAAATCATTCCTCTACATGGGTGTCAGGAAAGAGAGTTGTGAGCTCACAGTTCATTACAAACTAATTTTTAGAAAGATTTCACTCTATACAGTCCAAGCACACCATCAAGGGTTCCTCGCAAACCATGGCAGCAGGTACATGTGTCGGGAGTAGCAGCGGCTTGTCTGACAATGCAGAATGGCCGGCCTGGCTGGCGTTTGCAGTGATGGGACATGGGTTGTAATGAAGATCTGCACTCATTTGCTATGAGTTTGTTCACGTGAGTAAAAGCTTTAATGTGCTTCTTTCATAGGTAGCCATAAGGGCTCTGCGACAATGTTTGGCAGTGGCTCTGCTGCTGGAGCGCTGCAGCCACCATTCACAGGGAACAGTGCTGCGCTCTGAAGGACTCTGAGAAGAGCTGTGAGTGTATCCAAAAGACTGAAACAGAGCTCAGCCTGTTTCATTCAACGTGCTACTGAGACCTGAGCACAACCTCCAAGTGCCTACAAGGAGAGCAGTGGCAGGGCAATAGAAGGCCCTTCAAGCTACCAGAAAAACATGTAATTTACCAGGTATGATCATTTATGCTTAGGATTACCAAAAGTCTGGTGGACTGTGGTTCCTAGTAATGTTTAAGTCAGAACTGGATGTTCTTCAAAAGGAAACATGGATTAGGTTAAGGAAGATTCAAGGGCAGTCCAGCACCATGCACAGTGCAGCAGATCCTGATGCCTGGTAGCAGGAGCAGTGGCAATGGGCACAAACTGAAACACGGAAGGTTCCTTTTGAACATCAGGAAACACTTTTTAACTGTGAGGGTGGCTGAGTGCTGGCACAGGTTGCCCAGAGAGCTGGTGGAGTCTCCATCCTTGGAGATCTATGTGGTCCTAGGCAACCTGCTCTACGGATTGGACCAGATGACCTCTGGAGGTCCCTTCCAACTTCAGTCATTCTGTGATCTTTCCTGGCTTCAGGATCTACTGACAGAACTCAGAGCAGCTCTTCATTCCCTACTCAGTGTCTTTAATTTTTTATTTTTGTGAAATCAGCAGTGTTACTCATTCCCAGCATACTAACAAGTATAACAGAGATCAGAATTTCATTCTGAATAGGTTCCAGTCCAGCTACTGATTACATTCCAAAAATCACTATTCCAGTCATGTGCTCCTATTGATTAAGGCTATAACACATTCTAAATAATTGTTGGTAAATCCAGAGCACTTAGTGGACAAGTTAATATTATCTAATGACAATTATCCCACATACACCTGGTGCTGAGCTTTAGCAATCAAAACTGTGTTTTCATTTTCTGTAAGCATTCCTTATATATATAATGTAGTATGAAATTATTTTGTGTCACAAAAAAATAATGTGTAAGCTATACTAGAAAAGCAGAAGGAATTTATACCAGGGTATTGCCTACATTGACATCATACGTGGATTTTGCTTGCCCCATATGACCAATTTCTTCGAAAATCAATGTATACATCTGAAGCATAAACTATGTCTTACACTGAGTGAAGATTAAGGTTAAAAATTAATTACTTTGAAAACAACACTATTACGATTAGCTTCTATAGCACATATATACTCAGAAATCAGAGGTCTTCAGATCTTTTTATGGGTTCCTGTAGTGTTTGTAAGGTTGATCTTGGCTACAAACCCTCTCATAACAAACCTGTTCAAAAGTTAAATATGATTTGAGGCCAGCACAGAATGTAATTATACATGTGCTGATATCAGTCCTAATTTTGTCTCATTTCAGAAAGTTGTTTACAGCTTAAGAATATCTCATGTTTAAAATGCCTTTTTGCTTAACACTGGGGGAGGAAGGTGGTCCTGGTCTAAGGCGGGAGCGGAGTCCTGCGGAGGCAGGGGGACAGGAGCAGCTGTTTGTCAAAGGAACAAAGCCACGTCCCCAGGGAAGGGATTTTACTGCATTTGAATTCACCAAGATCTGAAGCCAGAAGCAGCTTTCAGAAGCAAGAACCAATCTGTGTAAGGCTGAGAGATTCCTGGCCTTGGCCTGGGAGATCTTGCTAATCATGGAGACAACATAAAACTTCCAAGGAGAGACAAACCTTGCTGGATTACAACTCCCTGTTAACTCCAGAGCTCACCCTTCAAATCCAATCCAATCCAGTCACATCATGTTGGAATGTCTCTGCTAACAGAGACCAAGAAACCATGGTTACCTTCAAAGAGTGTGCACACAGATGGACTTCCAGGGGTTCTTCTGAATGCATCTCTCTTGCAGCCTATGTCCTTCCCTCCGAGCCACGGAGGTCGCTACATCCAGTTATGTTGTTTATAAACAAACAAAACAGGCAACCGTCACCCTGTCTCCACTTTTTAATATTGTGACTGATCTGTGCAGAACATACAGCTTGCATAAAATAAAGAAGTGGACTGAAGTGAATGCGAGTTATGAATGGGAGCCAGGATCTTCTGAGCTTCAGTTGAAGGCATCACAAGATTTCCCTTTATAGTGCTGGATTAATTCTTCACCTCTGCTACATTTCCTCTTTCAGTGAAATGAATGCCGTGGTATTACTCACATGAGAAAAATAACTGATATTAAAACCTGGAAACTGGTGTTGAAACTTAGAAACTGCTCCAGGTTTTAAGCAGTAAAGATCTTGTTGATTTCACTGAGTGAGTACACTGTAATGAATTCAGTTTTGATTTGCAAGAGTGAATTATACTATAAAAGTAGTATAACAGTGAGATAGAAAACAGTTTAACTGGAGCCACCCTCCCAAGAACACCAAACACTTGGCTGTCCTTGGCAGCTGTCATCACTCTGTGTCTCAGTGCACAATCACTGCGTAAGCAATGGAGAAACCTTGTCATTTTGAACTTCAAGATGAAAGCACTCCTTATTTACAGTTACACCCAGTGACCATTGTGCACAGAGAGAGTGTGATTATAAAAACACAGTTAAGACAAGTCTTACAAGTCTTCCCTACCTGAATCCTAGAGATTACGTATTGCCCTCATTGGATTAGATAAACTGCAGTGATGCCCCTGCAGCGACGCAGAGCAGACCATACCTTTTTAAAGTTTGTGCAGACTAGACCTGTCACTTCTGAGGGCAGAGTCAGGGTCTTTGGAGCTCTGATGAGCCTCTCTAGATTCCTGTAGGACCCAGAGTCTCAGAGAATTCCCCTCTCAGTCAGGGCACTCTCCACTGCAATGCAAGCAACATTGGTTTTTACACCAGATAGTTTTGACAGACAATATCTTACAGGATGAAAAAAAAAATTGTTATTGGTTAGTAATCATGATTCTTTTAGCCACAGGGCTTGGTTTGCTCAATTAAACAGCACATCTTGTCCCATGTGACGCTGTCAGGTATACCCAAGATAATTCACACCAGGCTGACAGATGTGACACACAGTCTATGGGAGACCTGTGCTGTTCTGGAGTGGCAGCTGGAGGCCAGGCCGGATGCCCCGAGACATTTCTGCTGTCACTGTATTTACACATTTGAATCTCTTCTGCGGCGCCTGTCTTGAACATCCACTAACCACGCTCGTCCCCTCCCTGAGTCTCCTGCGGGTGCTGGCTCAGGCAGTGGATGGCTCAGGCATCACTCCAGCCTGTATGGCCATGAGAAGGACAGGGTCTGAGTGTGCCTACGGGTGCAAGGTGAGGTAGAAGAGGATGTGGCCTGAGAGCGTGTGTAGTCTGCATCACAGATGGATGTTCATCTACAGCCTGAGTATACACACGGATGTACATCCCACAAGCGACAGCTACTAGTAAGTAATGTTTCTTTGCTCCACTGATCAGAGGAATCTGTCTCTGCACTAACAAGCTCTTGCACCAGATTCAAAACCCTCAGTTTTTAAGCCTTGAGGCTACATTGCAGCAGACAGATGTAAATTCAGAGCAAAAAAGCACTTAATTATTTTGTACAAAACCATACCTACAGTCAGCAAAAGGACAGTTCCGGATAAGATGAAAGTAGATCCAAGTTGGGAGGCAGGACAATATTTAATCATCAAAACTAGAGCAGAAGTCATAACCTCACAGTTCTTTGGTCAATCTAAGGCACACATTAAAGGAAATGGCTGCAGTGAATCCCCCCCATTTTTGCCCAACACTTTTGTAATGCATCTGGATTCTTCCAGTCCCTCCTCCAAAGGCAACATAACAGTTTTGCAATACTTTCAAGCAGCATCAAGGACATAATGTTCCAGTTCTTCATCCCTGATGTATCAATTAACTTGAGTGACTTGGAAAGCTTACCTTGAAGCTGTTCACATAATGTTGACATTAAAAAAGAAAATGCTGCCAACATTTGTTGAAGTGCCAAAATGAAAGTACTCTGTTCAGGCTCACCCCAACCACCTCATTGTTCCCATCCTATCTCACAGGATAATCAGAAAGTGTCTGGGCGATTCTCCACCCTTTCCTCATTTTCTCTGCAAGGAAGCATGAGATCAGCAGCTTTCTCCTTTTGTTCATTTTTGTCCTTTGCATGTCTGGTATTTGTTTTCATTTATTAGAATGTATTTTCTTAAATTAAAAAAAATTATGGGGTATAATGCAGGGATACCTGCAGCCTAGGGAAGCTGTCTCTTGAGACCCCCTATAGCCAGGGCTACTCTACAGAACCATTTAGAACACTTAAATTTTAGGGTTCTGCTCTGAATTGCACTATAGGAATTTCCTCCTGACTGTAGAGGCAGCACAGGGAGATTAACCTGGCTGGGCTAAAAAAAGCCTTTGTGAATACCACTGTAGTGATTAGCAGGTTTATATTTGCTAATTTCGTATTCTAGTATTTAGTAATGTCTCTGGAAGTAGGAGCTGTTAGTGGTATAGAAGTGTTTAGATATAGCTCCCAGCTAGCTAGTAAATATTCAAAGACCCAAGTCTATTAGTGCCAGCAAATAAATTCTCTGTTTATAGCATATAAATATCACCACACAAATAGCAACCAAAAGCAAGAATTCTGTGGTCTGCAAGATTTAAGAAGTATTTTAACAAAACAGGAAGCAAAATCTGGATAACTACATCATTAGTTACTGACTGTAACTAGTGGGACTGTTACTCACCTATTTCAGAGAGTTTGGTTACCATTCCAGGTCAACCTCTTTTAATCTGTAAAGTTTCTGGCAATGTCAGATGACAAACCATGTGCTATATCTTGTATTTATTTCCTCATGTAAAATCAGGAATTACATATTTACCTGTCAAACCCACAAGTACTAGCCATTAAAAAACCAAAACTTGTTGGTGCAGAATTCCTTTTGGTAAAACTTCCTGTGCTTTACTCATCCTAATTCTGATGTCCCTGTCATCAACCCCTTGCTTTCCCAGCTGTATAGCAAATGGGCTAATGACATACACTAAATGCCATAAGAGCTTCTGGCCACAAGCTAATTCACACTGTTCAAGGCAAGACCGGCCAACAAGAAAAGTGCCTGAAGTGAGGCATGGGTAGCCACAGTTCTGGTAGTACAGTGTGTACTCTTCACTACTGGCAGAATAACAAAGCAAAGATCTTGAGGTCAAATCAATCCCCAGCCATAAAAACCAGGCATTGACTTTAACAGCACGTCTTTGGTGCATCTAATGGCAGAATGACATAGGGGGTGAAATTTCCATTATGATTCATTTTTTCACCCTCAGAGGTACCTGTCATCGCTACTCTGTATTGCCTTGTTTCATTTTTTAATCTTTTTTCCAACCATTTTCAGGAGAGACATTTTTATTATTCTCTCAAAACTGCTAAGGAATACAGCCCGCATATGCAGAGTAATCTGAAGAGATTAGCAAAAATGACAGATTTCCAACTGTTAAACTTTTCCATGTCCATCTTTTCATCTGTACTTGGTTCTACCATAACAGTTGGCTTCCATTCTCCCCATTTTATACTACTTCCTTCCCTCCCTGGTAGATAGCCACCCTCCACATGAGGATTTAAGCAGAAAGGGAAACAAGGCAAGCTTTTGACCCTCTGGTTGTACAAAGGATTCCCGTGATGAGCAGGGAAGTTGTGTTCTCCACAGCAGTGCCTAGGACTCTGTGGGTTTAGTGGATTTCAGTTGCATGCCATGAGGGATTACTCTAATCTTCAGGTACATGTAGCAGAGGTAATTCACCTTTTAATCCACAGTTAGCAAAAGCCTTTCAACACACCTCTATAGTGCAGATGAATACCTTTAGCATTTGAGTACCAAATACTACAGTGGGTAAACAATAGAAGTACACTGGAGTTTAGAGCCCAGGCATTATTTATGGTACTGATTTCTCTCTGTATGTTACTGCCCTGAATTGTGAATGGGTTACAGAGAAGAACTGTAAGCAAAATAATCAAGCAATAAGGAATAAAATAGTGGACTCTAGATAGATAAAAGCTAATTTAGTCTACTGTGATTGTATCATAACAATCTCATAGAAAATAAGTCTTTACTAGAGAAAAGAATAAGACACATACTTTACCTCTGTGAAAATTGATATACCTGAAGGAGGCAAGGTAACATGATAAAGAACAGGAACAGTTGGTATACAAAAAAAAAAAAAAATTAAAAAAAAATCAAGCATCAGCATCTATTGCCGTATGACTTCTACTGAATTCATGGTGAGCTCTGCATGAGTTTCTAATGCATCTTCAAGTTCCTTTAGACATTTACACTATCTGTTCTGAAACCAGCAGATTAGAAGCTCTGTAACCCTTGTGGTCAATATTTCTACCTTTGATTATTTTCCCACATAAGCGTTCATTGAATACAAAGTGTCTGAAAGATCTAGGGAACATCCCTCAGATGCAGAATACCTGATGGGATTTGATATGCATAAATTAGTAATTATGTCAAATTAGGGCCAGATTTTCAAATTCTAGATCCAGTTTCTATGTGATTATCTAGCAAAGCAAATTAGGCCTTCATATATCTAAGCATCTAATTTGCATGTGTAATCAAATATGTAAATATTCATGGCCTCAAATGCATTTCCCTTCTCATTCTGATAATATATGGGAGACTGAATTGTTTCTTGTTGAAAATTTCAACCTTCATTTTGGTCACGGTTGTAGCAGATGTGATACTGCAGCTTGATATTAACCTGTTGTATTTTAACCTTACCCAGCACTTCCAAATACATGATCTCTGTTCAGTTCCCTGCATCTCCAATCACTTGGAGTGATGTTTCTCATGGTAACTATCCATCGTGGAGCACAGTTTCTGAACAGGTTACTACAGCTCAGCATGTTCACCTCAGCCAGGGCCCAAAGAGCAGCTGCTGTGGTCCTCACCCCAGACTGGAAAGCAAAGGAGACTGTTGTAGTTATTTGTGGCCCAGATCAGAAGATGTGCAGGGTGCAAGGCAGCCGAGGGATGAGATGGGATGTTTTTGTCAAGGCAATTAACACCTCTCTGGAGAATTGGATCCTGTCATCACATTTGCCACATTCTTCCTTTTGCTGCAATTCAAGTCATTTAAAACAAATGTTTCAGATGTGTGGACAAGTCAATATTTCAAAGGCTAACTTGAATCTAGGGAGCCTCTTCAGCAGCCTCCATGATCAGCAGAGAAGGACAGATTCCTCCAGAGGTGATCTGAAATCTCAAGTTAGGCACTGCTCCAAACAGTGTTTCTCAGTGTAGACTGTGCCACATCTAAATGTGGTCTGCAAACTAAATTAAAATTCATTTTTAATTCACAGATATCCTCAAACGCATGAGCACACAAACAAATAATGGGGAGGGACATACAGAGTTTGGCCCCAGTTTTATTAGCTGGAAGTGACAGCCAGTGTCAATACTACATAACATGGATATTCCCAAAAAGCTAATGAGGGTGCCTCCAATTTTTTTTAAAAAGTGAGAAACATTATCTATAAGAGCTCATCTCTTAGGATAAAATTAACTCTTGTGGGTCCTTGTAATCATATACTCCTTATTATTTGAGTGTCTGACTTGGGACTTCAGCATCTCATCTACAGAATTTTAAATATTCACAACTAAATTAAGAGAAGCAGCACTTCAAATGAAATCTAAAAATCATAAAAATAAATACAAATAATATATATTACACATTGAAATAGAAAACTCTATTTGATGTCAAGAACTTGGAGAAAATGGATTCTCAGATTGTGGCCTCCAAATTAGCAGACACTTCATTATCTCTTCACCATCTGCCCTTGGTTAATACTTGGAAATAGAATAGAATAGAATAGAATAGAATAGAATAGAATAGAATAGAATAGAATAGAATAGAATAATTAGTTTGGGTTGGAAGGGACCTTTAAAGATCATCTAGTTGAACCCTCCTGCAATGAGCAGGGACATCTTCAACTAGACCAGGTTGCTCAGAGCCCCGTCCAACCTGGCCTTGAGTGTACCCAGGGATGGGGCATCTACCACCTCTCTGGGAAACCTGTGCCAGTGTTTCACCACCCTAATTGTAAAAAATTTCTTCCTTATATCTAGTCTAAATCTACCCTCTTTTAGTTTAAAACCATTACCCCTTGTCCTATCACAACAGGCCCTAGTAAATCCTTTGTCTTCTAGGGTTTGTAGTAGCACAAATAAAATATTCCCGGTGGCTTCTCAAGCAACAAAGCACAGTGCGTAACACTTGAATGTGACTTTTGCTGACTCCCTCTTGTAGAAGGACTGGATGAAGCATCGTGCTCTCTGCTTATTTAGAGCTGCAGATTGGCCCATTCTAGGCACAGACCCAGCTATAACTTAAAATGACATTTCCAAAAAAGAAATGCGAAGAAAAGCAGAATGAGACAAAACAAACAACAAAAAGCAAGGTGGGAGCAGGAGCAAAGTCTGAAAGCAAAATGAACTTTAAGCCCAAGAGGCTGAGGAGAGTCACACAGGCATTCACCTCCTCCAGCCCAGCCTTGACAGCAGGGAAAGGCGGGGGGGGGGGGGGGGGGGCAAAAAAAGTGTTATCATCCATATCCCCCCCTGCTGAGCACAGGGGATAAGCATTGATTGCTGGCACCATCATGGGAATATCAGTTCACACAGATGTGCAAGGTGGTGCTGAGGACCTTCTCCCTGCTCTGGAGCAGCCCACAATGAACATGGCACAAGGGACAGTGCTTCCTGCCACAGCTCTCCTGGCTTCTGCTAGACCTCTGTGGCCAACTATGCAATGGCCTTTGCCTTTTCTGGTGCAGACAGGATTGCATTTCTATATCTGAAAAACAACTGATGCAACAGGGCTCAATATGACTCTCTAGCAAAGTAACTGCATTGTAAAATAAATCTAGATAGTTGGAAAAAATAGGCATGACAAACATTTCAGAGCTATGCACATATAAATAATATAAATATAATAATAGTAATATAAACATCTTTAAATTTGGGCTATTCTTTGTCCCTGTATTCACAAATTAGTATCGTCTTATAATTCTTAGTATTGCTTGCTGCCCACTTTGGAAAAAAAAGCTCTCCTAACCTACCTTACCCATTTAGCTGTCATAGTCTTCTAAGTCCCCTGTAACTGCAAATGTTCTTAATCCTGAAATTGCTTCATCACTGCTTTTAATTTGGCCTCAACCCTTACTGTGTTGTGCTCAAATCACAGTTGAATAATTGGTCTCAGAACCAATCATGAAAAACAGAATCTTGGGAAAAGCAAATTAATGCACCCACTGCTGCAGGTAAGTCTGCTAATGAAATTATGGACTAGAAGCTTATGTCCTTGTAGCTAACCTTGATCAGCAATATAAACAATCATTAAAGAACAGGCCATAAATTCAGCTTTTTATTCATCTGAGTCTGTATCCTTGAACAAATTACTTCCAAAACTAATTCCTTTGACTGCAAAAGTGAAAGGTAACTGAAAAGGATTCAGAAAACAAGATATATTTTAATTGTCAAATTAGGAAGACAGTATTTACTCTTTTAAGCTTAGTGGGGCAGAGTTTGGTCTTATAGAAATGTATAAAATTATTAAATTAATTTGGTGAAGCTGAATCAGCTCAGAAACTAGACATTTCCATACAAGTTTGGATATTTAAAAAAAAGAAGTTTACAATGCTAATGATAATATAATTTATCAGCTATTTTAACAACAAGTATGCTTTGCTTGGATGAAGACTGTCTCTGTTATATACATCTGACAGTGCAACATGCAAAAGAAATGCTGACCAGACTGCAGGGTTCACTTTCATTTAAGAGGAAGCTGAGGAGGTCTCTTCCTACATAAAGCACACTGAAAAATTCAGGTTCCCTTCTTTTCTCCTTTCAACCCTTACAACATAAACACACTGTCTTAGGAAATAACGTTCACTAGGTCTCAGTAGATAACTACCACTTGAGAAGGGAATACCTTTAGTACCACCAGAAATGGAAGGATTAACTTAGGGGCATGGAAGGACCCACAGTGGTGCTTCAGGCCACAGCGGGTGCAGAGGAATCAAAAGCTTCTTGGAGGCAAAAGAGAGGATTTCCCAATCACTGGATCAAAACCTCTCACTGTCACTGAAGCTAATTTCCTGTACTGCTTACAGCAATGTGCTTTTTACTGGAACTTCACAGGCTTCCTAGAAAGGAGGTCGATGCCCCAAGCCTGTCAGTGTTTGAGGCACTTGAACAATGCCCTCAATAACATGCTTTATCTTTTGGTGACCCCTAAATTGGTCAGGCAGTTGGACTAGATGATCGTTGTAGGTCCCTTCCAACTGAAACAGTCTATTCTATTCTAAGTTATTCTATTCAGGTGTGAGTGCCAGTGCCTATCTTTCTGAGAGGCAGACCTTTGAAAACACTGATTTTAAGTAATCTTGGTAAGATTTTAAAGCAAGTGTCACTGAATAAATTATCTAAAATCTTAACAGCCTGGCCCTGATCAATGCATTCTAAGTGAACAACCATTCTTAGCTAAAATTAATGCTGTGCAGGGCATGAGCACAAGGTCAGACCAACACTTGGTGCCCAAGAAAGTAGTTAGTCTCCATATGAGACTATCATCTCATATGAGATGATGCCATATACACAAATGGACCAGCATCATGGCTTTTTCATGGCAATAGAGCAAACTGGTGCATTAGGTTACCACTTTTTCCAGACACCAACAACCATACTGCCAAATCCCAGCTTGCAACATAAGATATCATGGTCCAGTTTCTTGAGAATGTGTTAGAAATCATGCTTTCTAAATTTGCCTTCTGTTTTATTAAGTTTCTGGGATAAACTACTTTTTATCATAAAAAAATTCAAGTTGAAAAAAGAAACAATTGGTTTAATGTGTTTGATTGTATAATTGAGGCTACAGATAAAATGGGATCACATCACCTAAACAAATGCACTTCCATGTTCAATAGTATTTTCTAAGCATAAATATGGTATTATCTTAGGAGTTATATTAGTTTTAGAGATATGTATTTCATAAGGCTTGAAAGTTTGCATCTGTTTATAATTGCATATCTCAATGTGATAATGCTCTTTCTTAAAGTATGCTTATACACAGATAAAGTAAGCCAGCCACATCAAAAATCAGACCAGAGATGATATAGCATAGATAAATCTGAATTTTGGCATCTCTTGTGAGTTCAAAGGTTGCTTTATTCTTTACAGTAGTTTGTGGTCCATTGATGTCATCAGTAGAACAGGCCTAACTTTCAGTTTCAAAAAATGCCCAATTTAAAGCTTAAAACATTTGGATCATTAGTATGGGAACAGCTGTTGCTTCAGCATAGGAGATTGTCACATAGAATTGGAATCAGTGGCGTTTTTTAGTATTTTGTCGGCAATATGGTCAAAATGAAGAATCTTGGAAGAAAAACTTCCCAAGTTTTGTTTGATGTATCTAGAGATAATCAGTATCATTTGCATCTTGGAAAGTAAAACATAAGCTAAGGCTCAGGAGGGGCATTAAATTGTGCCCATCAAGAAATCATATATTCCATTCTTCGTTTCCACAAACAGCCTCCTTATTTGTAGGACCCAGCAGGAGGGGACTAATGCATCAGCAAATATTTCTACATGTTTGTGTGGGTAAGCACTAGCATAGCCTTGATGGCCATGATAACCACTGCTCCTCAGGGTCACGGCTGGCAAGCAAAAGAGTGCAGAGTCCTTTCTGCAGAAGGCTTGTGTCACTGTATGTGAATTGGGGAGTGGGGGTAGGAGGAGAAGATTGCCCCAGGATGAGGACATGGATGTGGGTAAACATTGAACAAACCTTAGGAATGAAAATTAACAGCCTCTATTGCAGTTTCCTTAGTGCCGATGGTCTTCCCGCTGGAGCAGAGCCTTTGGCAAGCTGCTGGGACAAGCACTTTGTCAGACTGCTTGTCTTGGTGCTCTGGAGCAGTGCCGGACTGTGGCTGGTGATGGCAATCAGCTGCCATCAGCCAAACCCACTTCAGGCATTTGTATATCTAGCATATCAAACTGTTTGTCCTTGTTTCTCTCCTGCTGTATAGTTCATAATTCTGTCTTTCCAAGCTGCTCACCAGTCACTGACTTTTTTTTTTCCTGAAGTTTCTTTAGTTTTGTCCAGTGTTCCAGGTTGCTTATTGTCCTTCTGCTTTACCTTGTTGTTTCTCTTGACATAGACAAAAGTGGTATAGTTAAGGTGTCTTCTGAAGGCTCAAAAGCATTGCAGTAGGGTACAGAGACTTGCCTGGAGGACGTTTGTCTGCTTGCAACACAGGCCAGAGCATAACAAAGGACATCTTTTAGCTGTTCGGTAGCATGAAAGTGCACAATTGGTCTCAAGCCAGGTCCTAACAGACATGGATCATCATTATCATGAAACCAATCACCACAACTGCAATTAATTTGGAACTCTGTAAGCAGACACATGAGGTTTGGTAAATGATACAGTCTCAGCTCTGAAAAAAACTAACAAAAATGTGCTTCAATGCTCTGCGTTGAAGATTAGGTTTTTAACAGAGCCAACACAGGATGTAACAGCTCCCTTTCAATGGGAATTTACATTTTCATTTCCCACCTCAGATTTAGAGGTAGTAAAGTGATCCTGCACCTTTGCATCAAGCAAGTATAGGAAAAAAATATTAAGTGTTTCACATAAGTAAATGGCACCAAAAAGATGGGTTAGATGATACACTGAATCCAGCTATATTATTACCTCCTTGCTGGCAGCCTCAAAAAAACCTTCCCACAGAGTGAGTCAAGTGATGACAAAGATCATTTATCAGGGATATAACACTCTCTTTCATTCCTTGTAAATCAGAATGATAAGAGAAGTCCATGGAATTCTCCACAGAGAAGTTGTGGTCTCAGCAGAGATCCAGAGGAAGAGGCAAGCAACAAGACTAAGCAGTAAGGAATAATATTGAAGTACCAGGAAACAAAATAATCTAATTGGGATTAGGATTTACTTCACATATGACACTCCATGCTGAATTTGTAATGAGAATAGGAGAAATCTCGCTAACACTTGGGCACCTTACACTGCTACCGATGATGATCAATGTAGACCATCCTGAAGGAACTTGGATGTCTGTGTGAAACATTGTACACAGAGTCCTGTCTTAGCAGCAAGCGCAATTTGGTTGGAGGTGCTGGATGTTTTCAGATCCTGCCTTTTCTAACAAGTCTTCTACATTTAACCTGGAAGTTTCAGGGAGAAAACCCATAATCTAGCTTTCTATACTATATCCAGCTGTGCCAGATCAGATAAACAGCTAGCCTTCAATTATGAGATTATAGCTAAAAAAACTACATTAAAATTGCACTCACTAGTGTATAGAAACCTCACAAGGCTTCATGCCTTATTAGAAATAGACTGTTTCAATATAAAATTGAATTCAATAAAATTGAATATATGGCCTCTTTCTCAATTGCTACAGAGTTTTGTGGATACTGGGAAAATTTACCTTTCAGTAACACTTGATCTAATAGACATTAGGATGAAAATATTTGACTTGGATTAGATGTAGAAGACAACCCAGCTGGTAATTTTCCATCTTGTCAGAAACATTAAGCCCATTCCCTGAAATAAATTGCTTGTTCAGTTTCATATGTCTGCTGGGGCTAAACACCCTGTTACAGTAAGATGGAAAAAGACAGATTCATCAGCAACCACAGAGACCAGGCCCAAAATAATTGGGCAGAGATTAGGCCTTATGTTGGCACAGTGCCTGGGAGTGAATTACATCCATGCCACTGGACTTAGTGGCCTTCCTCATATGGCTCTTACTATATATTCCTACAGTCACTTAGTATCTAGCTCCATTTGTTTACTTTTTTCCTCAGATATCTTCAAAATACCAATACCATAACTATCAGAAGATTTCTAGTGATGACACGTTTGACACCCAGAAGCCTCATTTCTCTAACTCAGTTTGGCTTCTGTGCCTCTCTTCGCTAGTCACTTTGCATTCATTTTGCTGTTCTTTGCCCTTCCTGCTCCATTGCCTGGTACAAATTTATATCAATTCACTGTGAACATGGCTTTCAGGCTTGAGAAAAATTCAGTGAAAATATGGGAAAGTGAATTCTATTCAGAAAAGTACAAAGATTATGAGAAAAAGTATTCAGAACAGAACTCTGACTTTTTGCCAGAAGATTGACTTTACACTGGTTGGCCATGGAGCTCTACTGTTTGACAGTGGCTATCACTCCATGGAAAGAAAAGGATTGCTCATCCTCAGGATGTGTAGCAGGCCTTCATGGCTTGTCATTCCCTGTGCAGACACAATGGTATCAGAACACTTTAACAGAGGAGCTTTTACATGGGGTACAGCACTGAACATTGTAATGCAGTATTTGTTCAGAAAGCACAGCTGTCTTACTAGTAATAGCCAGCACTAAACTAGGCTGTTTTCAGCACTGAAGTGTCTTGTGTACCTTTTTTTTATTTTCAGCCTGAAGGCTTTTATTCAGGATATGGCAAATGAGATCGTTGTGACCTCAGCTGAGCTCCATCTGCTCATAGAGACATTATTTTTGGCCATAATGTCACCATTGCTTTAAATAATTTAGGCTGAAAACCTTCAGGATGAATTTCACAAAGAGATGCTGCAATGGAAATCATAATGTTTCCTGTAGCATCCTGCTCTGGAACAATATCTAGAAGGAAGATGAAAACCTGAGCTCAGCTCTGCCTCCCTCCTGCGTGTAAGCAAAGGCTCTGCACGGCTGCTTGAGAAACTCAGCTACGGTCTGCAATGCAGTACTGGTTTCTGAGCTAACTCCAGATTAGCTGGCTGGGACTCCACTAGCAATCAAGCTTCGGTGCATGGGTCTCAGCAGGTAGACTTGTCCTGTCACAGCGGCCATTCTGCTGCTGTGATGTGACACACAAAGCGGTTCCAAGCTACTGAGGGTGTGTGTTCAGGGAAGAGAAAAGCAGAGAAAGGAGGCAGGACAGCACAGAGATGCAAAGCTTATGGGAACCAGGTGAGGGATCTTTACATCTGCTTCCTGCTTTAGTTAACTTGCATTTTATATATATATATATACTTACCGTATATTTCTATTGGTTCAGTCCTTTGGCTGAACTCAAGCAACCAAAAAAATCATAACAGGCTGAAAACAAATTGAAAACCCACAGACTGTGCCCTTTGGCTCTGAGCCAGTAAAGTGTACACTCAGCAGTTTTTCAAAGACTTGAGGCCTGCTTCTTAGCATGAAAATCCCTGAAAGTGAAAATTCCAACATAGTTGTCAGACTCCAAGGGTCATGGGTTGGAGAAAAAAAAAATGGTGTTGCAAATCTTGCTGTAAACACCTGACAACATTCATATTGCAGGAACCCAGGACCCTGTTGAGCCTAGATTGTTTTGCTTATTCGTGCTTGTCGTGGTTTAACGCCAGCGAGCAACTAACACCACGCAGCCGCTCACCCCTTCCCCCCCCCAAGTGGGATGGGGGA
>JANZLQ010000078.1:29068666-29085725 GCA_026212715.1 Elanus axillaris | reverse complement strand
ACTGGGTGTCGATCGGCAGGTGGTGAGCAATTGCACTGTGCATCATTTGTACATTCCAATCCTTTTATTATTACTGTCGTCATTTTATTATTATCATTATTAGTTTCTTCTTTTTTGTTCTATTAAACTGTTCTTATCTCAACCCACGAGTTTTACTTCATTTCCAGATTTTCTCCCCCATCCCACTGGGGGGGGCGGGGAGTGAGTGAGCAGCTGTGTGGTGTTTAGTTGCTGGCTGGGGTTAAACCATGACACCAAGGAAGCAATAATTATTTTCTTCTTTCAATTAAAAATTAGTTCTATCTTTAACTAGTTCCCCAAATTTCTTTGGTCTAGTTCAGAACACCAGTGCTGAGTTCTCTTCAGAGAGCAGCTTAGTAACTCTTTTTTGTCTATGCCAGTGAAATCTCTGGATGTAATTTGGATGAGGACAGGACAGGAAAAAAATGAAATATGATGAGATTTTCTAGTGTCCCATTCTGCTTCTCAGCTGAAAAATCCCATCCAAGATGGCAATGCACTTTACCACAGCTTGTGGTCAGGAGGAGAACATTGTTTTCAGAGGAGAGTTGCAAAGCACCATTCCTTAGACTGGTGCTGTGCTGTGCTCTGAGGCATATAGTTAAATTACATTCTTTTCAGTCCCACTATGCCCAAACTAAGACTTAAGGGAAATTTAATAATAGCCTGTGCGGGCCTTCTGCACTCACTGCAATTATAGCTGCAATTGTGTGACTGAAGGGAGCAGCAGCAGCAGTTTTCTCCCACTGCTGATGTATCTGAGTCCTAACTTGAAAAGACCACTGGTAGGATGAGAAAGCTATGTCACTCTTCTGTTCATCCATCACTTGCTGCTGACCAGATTGCTTATATGTGTGACAAAAATGGTAGTTTGGGCGCTGGGGACACCTTTGTGGTGGGAACCGGCCTCTTGCTCCTTGCAGCACACCAAGCAAATAATACCTGGCAGTATCAGCTGCTGCTGATGGGAGAGTTGACCTGAACTGTTTGTTAGAAGCATAAGGTTATGCCTCCCACTGCAAAGCACCTGGGCATTTTAGAAATTTGAAAGGGGCTTTTTGTACTGTTTAACCATGAAAGGAAACTGCTCAAACCTCTACTTATTCTTGTTCCAGTTACTGAATGGGGAGTGTAATCTTGGCCTTATAATGTAAAAACGAATGTTGGTTCCTGTTCAACCCCTCTCCTTTGATAAAGAACTTGAAATAATGTAAATCAAAATAAATAAATCAGAATAAAGAACTGCTATGTGTATTTCACATGCAGCTGCCCTCTAAATATATATAGACACTGAGTGATCTTCTTTCAGTTCATCACTTGTTTAGGTAATACAGATATTTTTCTCCCTGAAGTAAAAGGCAGAAAAGATGAAGTAAAACAAAATGTAAAAAAACCCCAACCAGCTCTAGGCCTAATGGCTTGTATTTGCAGATCAAATAAAGCAGAAATGTTTGCAACTGTTTATGAAAATCTTCTGGGTTTGGATGTTACCTCACTGAGCAGAAAATCACCGAGACATGGAAAAATGAAGAAAGACTTCATTTGTAAAACTATGAGACCTCAGTAAATGGATTAAAATACAACAATCTGCATCTTGACCTAGTTATCAGGGGTATGGCTCTGTGTTTGATTCTTTGCTGGTCGTACCATTGGGATTTTGTCTTTCAACTTGCAACCCAGGCAGGGAAATGGCATGCAAGGGAGAAGAGTGCTGGAAAGGCTCATTAATGCCTATGTAAATAGCAGTTCTCACCTTGTATGGACACTGGAAATGCTTTTTTTACAAAGATTTGGTGAATACCCAAGCAGTCTCAACACTGAAGGACCCTATATTGCTTTACAAACTTTACACAGACATACAAGGTAAGATTAAAATGCATCTGAAAAATAGCTTAGACTAATCTGCAACTAGAATTACCCTATTAATTAAAAATTTGATGTTGCAAGCCAATACTTGGAGTCTGTTGGTACAAAATACAGGGGTGCAGAGCAAACATAACGATTATGAGTTTGGCTGAGTCTACTTATTCTTTCTGCAATTTTACCCAGTTACTTTCCCAACCTGAATTGCAAGATCATAGATGACAATCATAATTTCACACTGAGAAGCAAAAATACATGCCTTAAGAGATGGAAACTTTGTACTTTCCAAAATGAATGTAAAAGTTTTCTGCGCAGACTTACAGTAGTTTAGGCAGAATTTCTCATTCTCAGACAGCAGGCAATCAGCATATTGTGAAAACAATATAATACAGTCAGTTGTACAGACCTAATGTTTGTGATTTAAAATTATATAGCTTGCTAGGGCAAACTTTTCAAGTTTTGACAATGATGTATTTACTCCTCTAACAAAATAATTGAGTATTCTGCTGGAAAGGATATTTTATTGCAGCAACCTCAGAAATATCAAAATATTTATGATAGACATTCATTGCATTCGCTTGTACAGTTGAAAGGCAAATGATCTATTATCTGATTGATTATCTCTGACAGCCCTGAAGCTCCATTAACAGTGTTTGAAAAGATAAGCAAGTGTAATGCAGTCAAAGAGTTTGAATTTTGGCAGTGTGTCTTCATATACATGTAATATTAAGAGATGATATTTATTCTTCCGTCATCAATTTGGCTTATCTAAAAACACAATATGGCAAAGCAGAAAAAAAAATCAAAAGGAAATTAATTCAATCAAAATAATTCTTTCATATATTGATTTCAGCAAATAAAATTTCCATAGTCTCATTAATCAACTTTCTCCAATTATTTAGGAAATCATAAGCATTGCTGCAGGGTTAAAACTGAATAAAAAAAATCATAGATACTGTTTGAATGAGGACTATTGCATATAGATGAATCAGTCTGTGAGCATTTGCTTCAGGAGTCTGGTATTAGAATACTAGACCATTTCCTATCTTCAAATCCTACATCTTGAATGATGTGGAATTAATTATTTTCACTTATAACTCAATTGCAACAGTGAAAACTTTCTCATACTTGGAAAACTGAACTTGAAAAGATTGCAGACATTTTGAAAAATATTGGTACTGCTCTTTATATTTGATTTTGTTTGCACATGCTGAAAGTTTTGTGATTTGATTCTAAATTATTAAAATACATTTAATGATAATAAGGACCATTTCATAAGCTTTCATAAGCTGGAGCGTATGAAAACAAACTGTGTATTTAGAGACAAAAAGAAAATAGCAAAAATATCCCTTAACATAACATATGGTAGCCTATTTTTCATGCAATTTTCTTCATTGTCCCTTGCAAAGAAAAGATGATCCCTCTGATACCCACATAATACAATATATAAATGAAAAGGAAAATTGTATGCTGTACTCTGCCAGTGGAATGTCTGATTTTGATCATTGCAAAGTGTCAATTAAATACATATAATACCACAATAGATCAAATTTTTTAACCCTGTGTGGGTAGGTAACCTCACTACACAATTCTGTACTTAGGGTTTTTTATTCAATATGATATGCGTTCAGTGATAAAGATGTTTCTGTTCCCACCTGGTGGGAAAAGTGCCTAGGAGTGTATTACTGGCAGGCTGTTTGGTCAATCTGTAAAGCATCCCATTCTGAAGCTGATTCTTCCTTATTTTTCTTTCAAATATACCACAGGCATTTGCCAAATTTGTCTCTTTGACATAAAAGTAAAATGTTTCTTCAAAACATTTAAAAAGCCAGTTTCATTTTGGGTTTTTTTTTTAAGAGGCAGTGCAATAATAGGGCAGACAGAACAACAGAGAAGTCATGGCACAGGGGGAGGAGGGGAGGGGATGTATGTACGTGTACTGCCAGAAGTGCAGTTATCACAGAATAACAGAATAGCTGAGGCTGGAAGCGAGCTCAGGAGATCATCTAGTCCTACCCTCTGCTAATGTCCTACACCTTTCACTACGTACACAAATATGATTTGGTAGCTTCTATATGCTCTTAACTCACATCAGTCTAATCAGCCCTTTCAGAGGGCTAATGACAGACCTCTTATTGAGAGTACTTCAGCACAAAGTTTGAATCAATAACATTTTAATGGATTCTGTTTGATCTTTGAAAAATACAGACAGAGAACCAATCTGATTCTACATCATTTGAACACTTTCCTTCAAATGAGTGCCAAATACAGCCTCTGCTTTGGAAAAACTGTTCTAAAAAGTGTACTAAATATGTGCAGCACATCTGAGGCTATCGTATAATTAAAAAGGATGTTCTGAGACTGATGCATTGCTGCTATAGGCAGTTTTCTGGAAATCTCCTTGAGGTGGATTCAAATTTACATTTAAGAGCTCTGTGAATAAATTTAAGCATGTGAATAAAATTCCCCTACTTAGGAGTCCAGCTCAGTATTCATTCTACCTGAGCTTTAGGCATCTAGGATTTAGCTGTCCAAGCTAAGTTAGTTTACTTGGGCTCTTTTAGAGTCAACAGGAGGTATATGGGCCTTTCCAAATGACAATTTATCTGACCTATCTTACAATGACATAGATCACTTTCTGGGACATTTAAATTTGTCCATAGCCTATAAGAGGAGACTAGGAAGACTAGACTAGATGCTAGACTAGATTCTAGGAGCTTATGACAGGTTAGGTGAAATCCACTCTAGGTTTTAATTGTTCTAGTTGTTTAACGCTCTAAGAGGCCTCCTGCCCCAGGCAAGGTCAAAAAAAACAAACTAACACCTCTCTGGCAGACCAAACTTCAGCTTTCCCTAGTCAAAATGCTGAAGAGACTCTCCTGGACACCAGCCAGACTACAGACCATGAATACCAAGGTTCCTGTATACTGTGGTATATGATGTTTCCTTAGACAATCTATTTTCTATTGATATTTCTCCAAATACAAAGTTATTAGCAGAACAGTGTTCCCACAGATAATTGATTACTATTTTGGCTGGTTTTTCTTTGTGGGAGCAAAGTAATCTGGAAAAATTAATAATCAGTTAACCAGTTGACAGCAACTTTAAAGTCTTGTTTATATGATTTTGTTTATTTTAATATTGAACCTTGGGGAGAGATCAAAGGCATGAACATCAGTAATCTCATGGGAAGCCTGTCTGAAGCAAACCAAACCTTTGCCCCTTTTTCAGTGTTCTCATCAATTTTCATATATATACTTGCTAGCTATGCAGTAAATTCTGTTGACCATGTATAGGAAGGAACAAAATTCAGCTTATTACCTTATACAAAATTATCAGATCTAACAGGAATAATAAACAAAGCAAAATTACTTTTGTCACTTGCGCATGCAGATAAAATCCTTACAGACAAAGAAATGGATCTGCTAAGTAAAAATCTGTCATGTTTGTATAATTCCTTTTCTGAGAACAGAAATGCTATTTAAAGTCAAAAACTTCTGTGCATCAGAACACACTGGTGTGAGGACTCTGCTATACTTTCATTAATACCTATGAGATTTTCTGAAAGGATTTCCTGTACAATCTTGTATATTTCATAAAGCCTTCAGTGATCTTAATGAAAATTTATACCACATTGGATTTTTTAGTTAATTCTAAAGTGATGCAACCAGCATGCTATTACTTGTCTTTTTAAAAGACCAAGTCATGCTGCTGAGCTCTGAAGTACAAGAAAGAAAGGGAATGCTTGCCTTCCAAGGAAAGAGCTGTGCCACTTCCCACATCCACATGTAAATAGGAGAAAACAAAACTGTACTTCGTACTCAGAGCAAAAAACAGCTCTTGCTACACATTCATCATCCACAAAATGCTCATTTGGGAGTTCTCAAGAAATCTTTTATTTGGTCCAGAAAGGAGAGTCCTAAGCAGTTCAGAGTTACAAACAGCCAGTCTTCCAAGCTTACAAGCACTGCTTCTCATTCTCTGGATTCAGATCTTAGCACAGTCTAGAACATAGCAACAGAGGACTGAAGAAGACTACTTAGGTCACGGAATGATGTCCCAGGCAATCCAAGAACCACTGCAACAGATACTTCATCTTGAAAGAGCCATACAACTACTCCATGAACAATCCCATACCTCAGAGTGCACACACCGTTCCTGATTGCCTGTAGATGTGAGACAGAGAAAAAGGACAACAGCTGTACCTCTGGTGTACCATAAGAAGAAAGCAGGAGTGATCATTTCCCAACATCCTTACAATAGTAAGAATTGGAAGTAAATTAACCAAAAGAACCCAAGTTGTTCCAAGAGCTTCTAACACCAGAAGCAAGAGCAGTGCAACTCGCCAAGCACTAAGCCCACCACCCCCTCCCGACTCCCATAGCTAAGCAACACAAGTCCTGTAAGGGGAGGCTCAAACATTCCAAACACACAGAGTCTCCTCTCCAACATGCATTTGGGTACCAGCCCTACTAATAAATTGGATACAAAAGAACAGTTGTCTCAAGATTTACTTCTAACTTCAGAGTCATTCTTATCTTTTGTGATCCCCATCCAGAAACTTATCAACCTCCATCTTAAAACACTTAGAGTTTCTTATAACAATGTACCATTGTTGTCTGTCTTTTCCCAGGGAAATCTAGCCATGGGGAATACAACAGGAATCTAATACATTTTTTTCTATTAAATCAACATTAACTTGTGTGTTAACCCTTACTTTATTCTGCTAAATATGATATGTCTAAAATAATAGCAACCAGTGCTGCTTCCTGTAAACCAGGCTGTACCTTCCAGCAATGGAAGTAGGACTGATGTAGCCATGATCGGTGTAATCTGTCATCCTTACACAGAAAGGACAGCTGTTCCAGATTCTCAATTCATGCATAAAAGACTGATACAATTAACCTTGCAAATCCTGGATTAAGTGCAAAACATATAAAGACAGTTTTTTTCAAAGCATACTAGGTCTGGTACTCACCTATGCCACTGTGAACCGTGAGATGTGATAATGTTAGAGAGGGAAGATTTCCAGAAATTGTGAAGGGATTAAAGAAGCATTCTTTCCTCTCCCATTTTTAAATGAATTTGGGGAATTATATCTGCTCTGGATACTCGATCATCAGTACTTAATTTTATTAACAGTGGGAAATATATACATGATTTGATTATCACACATAAAATACTGATAGTATATTTACAAAGTAAATAAATACAAATTATTTACTTTTGAATAATGACAAATGCACATAACGATAGAAGTGGAAATTTTCTGCACTAAAATTACTTCAGCATATTGTTAATGCTGTTGATGATACCTCTGAAAACAGGAGGAATTAAACTGTTGAAAATAGAAAACACCATTATTGTTGACTTGGAAGTAAAAAGGAAGATGAAGCTTAGAATTAACAGGTAAACAAAGATGGAATTTTGTAACAGAAACATAGAAGAGCCTGTTCCAAGGAAAACACTTGAAGAAGGACCCTGATATCCATACAGATATTTGTTACAAGGCTGCTAACTCTGACCAGCATTAAGAACAATGTAAACTGGGCCTACACTGTACAAGGACTGTGGATGTCTCATACTAGAAGTTTGACATTAACTCAATTAATTTCAAATACATCTTCACTTTAGAAAATATTCTGAAGAACTTTGAAGTCTATCTATAAAACTATTTTAGAAATTATTCTAAAAGTATTTCACTGATGAGTGAAAGCATTTCCCATCAAAGTTTCATTTAAATTTTTTCCAAACATTTTAAATTTGCCTGTACCAAAACACTCCTCCATTCCCTTTGGGAGCTAACTGCAACACAAGATATCAGTACTAGAAGGAAAAAAACCATGATACTCATTATGCAAATGAAATTCTTGCTGTAAGAATTTCATTTCTGAGTAGGCTACAAAACCAGTGCTCATCTGTGCTACGCTGCACATTTTGAGTATGTGTATATATATACCCCAAGTATGTGAAGAGTAGCTAACTTGGATACCTCTAGTGATCTCAGTGTGACAGCACAAGGTCCATGCAGACTGAGTATCCTGCTGAGCCATGACCAAGTAGAGGTCTGGTGGATGAGATAAGAGGAGCTAAAGGCCACACAAGGATTCAAATCTACAGTGGCTTTAATAACCTTCTACAGGCTGATCTGCCAAGTTGCAATGGCCAATGAACCATTTGCTTCAGCTTCCTCCCTCTCAGCTCCCAGCCCTCTTCTTCTACCCTAACCCTCACATACTCTTCAAGGTAAACCTTTAATCCGACATCATTGAGCCATACTCAAGAGGAATGGAGAGATCTATCACCTGTGTGTGCTGCCTGTTAAATGCCTGGGGCATACAGCAGCATACAGAAAATTCTAATTTTGCTCACAGTATGCTATGTAAGTTCCAGCTACTGCAAGGGGCACTGTTTCCCCTTTTAAGGGACATAAAACTTATTGAAAACTTTATCATGTTTCCTTTCCTTTTAGTTGGTGGCAAGTCTAATGCTTTTAGGGGATTCCAAAAATGGAGACTATACCAACTGAGGAATCCATTTCCTTATCTTTCCATCTAAGTACAAACCCTGTCTTCACAGCTGTAACCAAGGAATGAACCATTCTTTGCCAGGAATGATGATACTATTGTTTCTGAAAGAGGTGCATATGGGCAAATCAGAATACAATTATTTAAGAGGCATGGGAATCACAAAGGCAATTTGAGTTCCACTATTCCATTTTTTCTCTTTGTTTCTGGCAATGCTTTATAATGTTCTCCAAACAATTAGGAAAACAATAAGGTTGTTGATATGTAATGAAGAAGAACTTAGAAGTATCACAGTCAAAAGGATGAATAGCTTTGAAGATGAATCTGTGTCTTCTTAATATCAGAAATAAAAGGGGGTTCATAAATTGTTCTCACTGTTCTTTTGTCTTTGCCCATATTATTCACCATTTTGGTAGGCATCATGACAGAATGGATTCTTCCAGGCAATTTGATAGCTGGAGTGATGCAGTAGAAAGCATTGTGGCAACTCTGGGAGAAAGAAAAACTGTATCCTGTCACCACTACCAGAAAAAAGAGGACAGGAAAGCCATGAGCAGAGGCAAGGACAGATGAACAAACAACAGCAGTGTCATACAAATCATGGAACGCAAAACCAACTATCTTTAATGCTGTGAAGGTACTTAAGGAAGAGAAAATTAAATATAATTAAAGCAAGAGGCATGAAAGATTCTATTAGTAGTTATACTTTTTTGAACTGCTTTGAGATGCCTGCTGGACATTGAGAAAGCAACAAATATAACAGGGGAAACCATTACAGGGCTGGATAGACAGGGTAGGGTTATATAAAAGCTGAAAACTGACCACCTACATGAATGAAATAGGGATGTGATGTGATGGAAGTTTACTTCAGATGACAAAAGCTCTTTAGATGCTGCCAGAAAGTGATTAGTACCTGTCTCATCCCTTACCTGATTTTCTTTTCTTTACTCAGCCACTCCTTAGTGTGCTAAATCAGCACTTTAGCACCAAAGCTTCTGAATAACCACCAAGAACTGCTGGTTTCCCACATAGTAACTCCATGTCGTAAGATGTGGCAAACATCCAGATTAAAAAAAAAAAAAAAGACTTCTTCTACTAAACATCTTGAAAAACTGATGAAACCTCTACTGTATCCTGTGTATCCTCTGGACAGCATGGTAAATGAGCTTGATGAAAATATGACTCCGAGGAGATGGAGAAAATGGTATGAATTGCACTATAACAAATACATGTGCATGCATGCACAGCTCCCCCCCCTTCACTTAGGGCAGTTCTCCAGCTAATGAAGACTCTTTAACTTTTCTGCATGCAAGGCACACATCCATTTATGGGAAGATTAGAAGTCAGGATGGTGAGTCTGTGTGAGGTCAGCAGGAACTTAATATAAAAGGTTGATTTTGAAGCACAATTGTCCCACCCTCTCACCCCCCATGAATGGTTTGTTTACCATTGCCAGAGAAATTTCTTCAGCACACAACTTGAAAAAGCACTTTCAGCTTAGCGATTTCAAACAGGACTCCGAAAGTCAGCTGTGTTCTGCATGTTCTGGCATTATTTCTGCAGAGCTTATAGAGATTCATAAAATATATTTTTGCCATCAGATTTCAGAGATGATTTTGAGTATGAGGATATTTCAAATTTGCTAAGTAAAAAGATGTGTGTGGTCATGTTCCTAAAAAGAACTACACTTAAAAAATAAATATGGATTTTATAATCACTTTGTGTGTGTGTGTGTGTGTGTGTGTGTGTGTGTGTGCGTAGCAAAGGTGAAAAACCACCATTTCCACTAGTAGTCATAGACCCTGATGTTTTTTCATGCATGAACTGGACGAAAAGATCTAGCCAGGTATGATTTTTTGGAACAATATCAGTGGGAGGCAAACCACATACATCTTAAACTGATTCTGTCTTTAATTTTCATTGGTGGATAGAAGCATGAAAAGCCTGGCCAGTTAGACACAAGAATTAATAAGCAAGAAGGAATGCAAAATCCTAGCTCCACTTAGGCAAGATTTTAGGTCCTTCCCTAAGAAATCAACTAGACTTTCCCAAATACTAATATCTTCTGAGCTTTAGATTTTGAAGAAACATATGAAAAGATGGGGCTTGAACTGCTACATTTACGGGTTTTTTTATTCCTTAGATACCTGTAAATTCAAATACAGAAACCAAGATGAATTTAGGTATTTTTTTTTGCAAGTGCCTGATTAACTACTCTTCATCACAGCGGAGGCAAAAGTGTCAGAGAAGACTCCATAAGCTCCATCAAAAGTTTTTTGAATCACTGAAAACAAGACCTTGCTGATTCACCTGCACAATCTCAAGGCAGAAGCTCGCTCTCAAAAAAAAAAGACCCAGGGATTTGTTCTTCCACACTCGAGATGGGACATTGCATACAACTTCTGCCAGCTATAGTAGACCACTGCAGACACTGTGATGTGCTTTAAAGTACACAAGATATATGACACTAATGTATTTTAATAGATAATACATATCATACCTATATGATCATAATATATAGCCTGACATTTCCTTATATTCAACCTAATTTCCATTCTCCCCTTTCTCTGAGTCTGGGGTTTGAAGGAAGACAAATTAGCTATGACCTAACCTGGATTATATTAGAGTAGTGTTTTCTGGCACATAAAAGCACTTAGATTAATAAAGCAAGGTGATTGGTATGTCATATCAATGAGGAGCTGTGACTGACACTTTAAAGGATGCACAATCTTTGGATCTACTGTTGATTGTAAAGTTCACAATGTAACTTGTGTCCCCTAAATTTTTTTGCCATTTACAAGTAAAGAAATAAGCAGGGCTATATTTTCAAATGTACATATTTTATCCACAATTTTGCTACTTCCAAGCAAGGTTACTGGGATATGCTCCTTCAGAAGAGCAATCCTGCAGTGAAGAGGAAGAGAAAGCAAAACTGAAACTAAGCACGGGAAAAAAAAAGGCAACTCTAAAGTGAGGAGAAAGAAAAATGTTGCATTCTGAATACAGTGCTGTTACACAGTTAAGGCTGACTTCCATTTTGCACTTCAGGTATGGAATATGGTACAGTCTCTGCTTCACATGAAATGCTAGTTTCACCACAGGCCAAGTATGTGGCAGAATGATCATCTCAGTGGGATTTTTTGTCATTTCTGGACGCAACCTGAGATGCAAAGTAATGATGCTCAGAGCCATCAGTGGTTTGACATCAGGCTATTGTGAGACCACTACTCCTGTCAATACCATATCTTTATGGTTGGATGAACCAAGAACACTTTTGTGTCCTTTTTAAATATGTGGATGCTAATTTTTGCAAAGCTTGTCCAGTGTATAATTTCTTTATCTTTTAAAAAGACTGGATATTTCTCTATATTACACCACACTGGCATCAATTTTGCTCTGCAGCACCTGAGCCAACTCTTTTCTGGAGTACCTCAGCTACCACACACTCATGATTGCACTTTAGGTCCATTGCCCATGTCCCTTTCACTAACAAAGCATATGGTAGCTATAGGGTGGTGTCCCTCTGCATGTGCAAAGCTTCACCTGCTTTGCTGAAGGGTTTCAAATCTGTTTGCTGACAGTAGAAAGTGAGGGATCTTAGATGCCATTCTTGATGCTGAAGGAGCTCCTGCAGCAATCATAGACTTCTCTGCCTGGTTCTCTTATGCCCCCAAACTTGGCTCTTCTGCTTTGCCAACTACTTTACCTGATTCCTTCTGTGAATAAAGCATCTTCATTCCTCTTGAGGTTAAGAAAGTCATGCTGCTTGCCTTCAGCTCCAGCTCCCAGATCAAACAGATAGAAAGCAAAAGGAAAACTTGCTAAACCCCTGCTGCCTAGGCATGAAGCAAGTTCATTTGTTCAGTGATTCATATACAGACGTTAGTCACAGACAGTAGTCTTGAGTAGTTTTAGATAATCAAAACCAGAGCCCTGACATGGGTTTTCCCACCAAAGTTTGATCCTTAGGTTCTCTACTATAAGAACTTCCACATGAAATGGTTATAAGAGTTTTCCTTTAGCAACAATGGCAAACAATGTATGTCTAATCTCACTCTTTGAAACAGCTAAACCATTTTTGCCACAACTATAAAAAACTGCTTCAGGCAGGCACCCAGCATGCTAAGATACAATTCAGTGGTGACTATAGTAAGGGTGATACACAGTGAAAAGCAATTGAGAATAGGGATTTATGATGGGATGTTTCAGACAACAGATGCTGGATGTTTTTAACAGTTGAAAATATAAATTAGGTCCAAGAGTGTGCTCCTTCTTCAAAGAGAATTCAGAGTCAAAGCTTTAGGTGGCAAGCTGACAAAATGTTTGCATGAATTTGCACAAATTAGCTGAAATAAATATTGAAAATGTGGTATTATTCCCAGAGCTTGCTTTTGCTTTTAATTAGTCTAACACTATTAGAAATAATTAAATATGATCGGAGTAATTGGAAAGAAACTAGAGGTTTTTCTGGCTTTTATGCATTTCCAGTTAAAAAGTAAAAATAAAATTGATTTTTAGAATTATTCATATTTTTGTCAAGAAGAAGTTAATGTGTACCAGCAGATACATTCTCAAAGCATGTTTCATCCTTCTAGTTCACATAAAAGCCTGAACTTGATTGGGACAGGAGATACATTCCACATCATATTGTTTGCTGGAGTGAAAAGAAGCTTTAAAATTTCATAACTGAATGAGAGCTTCTGATAATCTAGTTGGACTTCAATAGTATCTTAGGCCACTAATCTCCATCTTCCAACCTGCTCATCTCAATAATTTAGTCATTGAGTTCCTCAAGCTGAGTTGACCAGACAGTCTGTTGGTAAAGAGACTTTAAAATGTATTTGAATAAGCTGTCTGAACCATCAATTTTTGTTACTTTTAATTATGCTTTTCCAGTGTTAGGCAATGATGCTAGGCTTCGTATATCATCTTAATAGCCTTTATTTACAGAGTATGATACAAGCAACAAAAAAATTTTGTTTGAGGTATGCCATATCTGGCAGATTAATCACTCTTTTGTCCTACAAACTGACATGCAAATTTGGAATAAATGTGATCTGGAACGCACCTTAAATTCTTAGAAGTCATGTGCTATATTTTCCCAGCACATTGCAAATTAAAATGAGAAGAGCACTTGTGTTTGCATTGGGAACACTGAATGTCAACAAGTACTGTCAAATGATGAATCTCAGAGTTTAATTCTTTAAAGGGCAGGAGGAAGCAGCTTTAATTTCCTTCTCCACAAACACCTGGTTTAAAGATTTATTCAGATATGTAATATTCTTTTAAGACCAAATCAAGATCACTTCTACTCTGCTGGATAATTTTGATAGTTAATTACATCACCATCCAGATATAGCTTCACTGTAAGGCTCAGGTTTGCCAATTCCCTTTGCTTAACACATTTTTATTGCTGGGAAAGACTGGAGATCTAAAGGAGCTGTAAATCATAAAAGAATTTCTAGAGGTTTATTGCACAGATCATAAATGGGAAGAAACATGGTTAGTGAACTAACAAACACAAATTCGTTAGATAAATTACTTTTATTAAAAGACATTGGTCTTTATTGAGAAACTTTACCAAACTTATTTGTCAGATAAAGAAAATGTACTTAATTTGTATGGTCATACTAGGTTTAAACACCAAACAGAAAGATTCACTTTCTATGACAACTGATAGATCATTCTTTCTCATTAGAATAGATTACTTTTAAACAGAGCCTTTCATCCTAAATCACAAAACATGTATGCTACAGACATTACATAACAATATAGAAGACAGAAAATACATTTCCAATTGGTAAAGGAGTATTCTGTAACTGCGACAAAATGGGACTTACCAGGATGTTTGGTCTCTGCCCTGCCTTCATGAAAGTGACACTGGATCTTTAAACACAAGTCCTCAAGACTGCTGTTTTGACATGTTAGTGCCAATAGAGATAACATACTGCCCTCTTTGAGCACTCTGCATGGTTGTGTCAGACTTTAAGTAGGTCATGTGAAAGAAAATGGTTGCTGAGTATTTTGAACAACAGATCAGAGAAGAGAAACTTCATGACACAATCCCTGAAACAGATATGAGAGCACTCATATTCAGTTCAGCAGAGCTTATTTAGTAAGGGCTTCCACAGCCAGTATGAGATACCATGTCAGTTCTCCTACGAGTTTGCACAGAACCAACAGCTTTGAAGTGGGCGGTTTCTTCTACATAGTTCATATATGCTGACATTTTTGTTTCAACGTAGTTAAAACAATTACCTATGCATGTCTTTGTGGAGTGCCTGCTGTTTGAAACACTGAAAAGGTAAGCAAGCTGAAGTACCTATTTTCTTGAAAATCAAGTCATTATGAGGTTTCTTCCTTTACTGAGATGTTCTTACATTAGGTACTATATGTCAGCAAATGTAGCTAATGATACAACCCCTTTGCTTATGGATAATGAGAACTAGAAGTTTCTTAAACAGACTGGGGTAAAGGATGTCTCAGCAGCTGAGACATGTACTTCTGGGAGTAGTAATCATGAAGTTGTTAATTTTGCAGCTAATATTTCTTTTTCCTCACGTATGAAAGCAAATTAATTAAAAAGTAGTAAATAATTTACACACCTTTCATAAAAGCAATAACCTCCTATCATACGAAATCTGTAAGGATCCAAATTGAGCAGCTGTATAAGAAAATTCCTAGCCATAAGCATGTGAATAATCCCAGAAATAGTTGAGTTAGATGCATTAATATATCTTGCTGTGATATAAATTGATAATTTCTAAAATAGCAATCAACAAAAATAGGCTGACACTTAAATGCTAATAACAATTATGTTTAAAACATTTTATTGAAAACACAAACAGAACTGTAAACAGATGTCTCTCTATATATATCATATGCTAGATGTTGTGGAGCAGCACTGCACCTTCTGAAGACTGAGTATGTATCTTGGCTTTACCAGACAGCTATTTCCACATGCACTGATAGGTGGGGAGGTTTAATTGTTGCTGCCCTGGATAAGACAGTACAGTCCTGCAGAGTTTTTAATCACAGCGGAAAAAAAAACTTGTTACAACATGAGCTCAATAATTAGAAGACTTAGCTTACCTCATAAGATAAACTAGGCATAAAAATATTTTTTGTATTACTGTGTGAAGGGAAGCTGTAGATGAAACTAGATTGTTAGGTAATTCTTCTGTCTTGTGGAGTAGTTTTGAAGCACTGTTCCCTTTGCACACCTATCCTAAGTGAAAACACACCACTGAAATCCCTAAACTGAGAAGGGTCATGAAAATGGAGGATGCCCAATTTCAGATGGTCCCTGTTAAAACTCACAATCTTTTCCCCTTTTTTAATGAAAAAGGGAGTACTTTTAAGGGAAGGGCATTGCTATTCTGAGTCAGTCTGGCCTACTAAATTTTACTAATTTAAGAGAAAGGCGCTCTTTTTTTTTTTTTATTAACTTCAAGGCTATTTGAAAAATTTCCAGTAGAAATGGTGACTTCTGTCAGGAAGCAGAGTTAACTTAGCCAAGCTGTGAGTTTGTACTTTGTCCCAATTTGAAAGTTCATACCTGGATGTAAGAGGTACAGCTGTAAAACTGTGAGACTCTTGAGAATCTCTGATCAGAATGGTATACCTGACTTTTTTTGCCCAGACACAGTCCATAAGTTTTGATTAGACTACAATTAGACTTTGATTTGACTAGAATTAGAGCTCCCTGTAGTAAATAAATAAAACTTGCAATAAGCTAAGCTTAAAAAAAAATACAGTGCAGACTTTTTTTCAGTTGGGATGGAAAGGTGGGGAGAGACTCTGTCACTGGAGGCGACACCAAAAGCTGTGCACTGCAGTGCACGCTGATCCCCACTCGCCCAAATACTACTATCTGCTTCCCAGCTCCACAAGACACGCAGGCAACAAGGTTCAGGGGCGCTTTAGAAAATACTGACAGCTCCTTGACATCTGTGAACACCTCACGGAAGTGCTTTTCCCCCGCTTTTAGCTCTCCGAGCAAGGAAAAAAAAACAACCCCAACCCCAAAAGAAATAATCGGAGGTTTCTACCTCAACCGTCTGCTTTAAGCCTTCACTTCACACCCGGCCTCTCAGCTTTCAGGCGTGCAGCTGGTGAGGGGGCCGTGTCGCGACCCCCCTCACCGCCGCCACGGCCGGCGAGGGCCCGGCGCCGGCCGCTAGCTCAGCCCGCCGCGCGGGACCGCTGCCGCCGGCCTGAGGCGGGACGCCCCGCCCCGCCCCGTCAGGGGTAAAGCGGTGCTCGGCCACTGCCCGCCGAGGCGGCTGAGCGAGGTCTCCGTCTCTCCCCGCGGCCGTGTGGCCGCAAACCCGCTCCGCGCCAGGCGGAGGGGGCGCGGGGGGGCTGTGCCGGGGAGACGGCGGGAGGCAACCACCAGCAGACGACCCCCGACAACTCCCCGGCGCATCCCCCTCCCGCCCCCTCGCGGAGCCCCGCCTCCTCAGGCCAACGGCAGTCTCTGGGGCGTCGGAGCGGCGGGTGGCAGCTATCCCTCCACCCCGGCAACGGCTTCGCGCCTGCGCCGTAAGGCCCCTGTGGAGCCGGGGTTGGCCGCCCGTGCGTCGGCGCGCCTGCGCAGCCAAGTCCCAGCCGAGGGGGCGGGGCGGGGCGGGGCGCTGCGGAGGGTG
>JANZLQ010000078.1:29052958-29063312 GCA_026212715.1 Elanus axillaris | reverse complement strand
ATGTTGGCAGATGTACTTTTCTGAGGGCTGTGAGAGCTTTTGCAAAGTTTTTGCTGTGGGACCACATCCCTTCAGTACGAGCAACTACTGCTAAACCATGTTGGCAGATGTACTTTTCTGAGGGCTGTGAGAGCTTTTGCAAAGTTTTTGCTGTGGGACCACATCCCTTCAGTATGAGCAACTACGGGAGCTGAAGTTGTCTTGTGGTTGATTACTGACAGAACAAATGCTAGGCAAAGAGTGAATGTAAACGTTTGATTCTATTTGGAGCAAGGAAGTCAGAAGCTCTGCTTGTTTGCTTGATATTTCATGTGTTGTTTATTGTATGTGTTAAATTTTTATTAGGATTTGAGCAATGTTTGCTGAAAATTTTTGGAGTATGTCAAAGCAGCATCATGTCACATCATGTAGTGACACTGCTACTACCACTGTTATGGACACCATGTGGTAATGTTGCTTGGACCTTTTGTGTTTTCAGTTCATCATAATATCTGACTGCTTACTACTTGGGGAAGAAAAGGCATCTGGTATAGAAAAAATATCTGACACTTTAATCTTTCTTGATTAATCTCTTAAAGGTAATGAGACAGCTTTCTAGGGCAGGGTAATCTGTAATACTGTTTTAGCTTTGTTTACAGCAGAAAGTAGACTGTAAAGAAAAGTGGTAAGACATAGCATTGAAGATGTGAAAGATGTGGAACCATATTGAGTGAGGGTAACTTGTATTCTGAAAACATAATTATCCTGAAACCTGCTTGGCTAAACGTATTTGGTTAGATATTGATTCATTGAGGATGGAGCAGGGACATGCCTCTAAGGTGGGTTTTCATAGGTGTGATAAACGTACTGTGACCTGGGAAGGGAGGGAAATATGTAGTTGGACTTTTGAGTGCTTTGAAGTTGTATTGTGGCTTCATCTAGGAACATATAATACTGACGACATGTACAAAACTGCTCCACTATCCACCTGGAAGGGATAGGGAAGTGACAATCAGTACAAACAGGACTCCTCGTGAGAATTCTTTTGGCCAGAATTATTAAATTTTGGGGGTATGTTGGTAGCAGGTGTTAACTTGAGGGAAATTGGAATTTGTTATGTGCCTACCAGCTTTCACTGTATAAATAAACAAGATCAGTTAAAGGCATTACTGACCAAATGAAGTCCTTGCAGCTTGGTTTTCTGTTCTTACTAGTCCATGGCATTCATCATACACACTATTCTTTATTTTAACATTCTGTAAAACAAAAGAGACTGTAATTATATGGGATACTGTAATTTGGCTCTGTTCTCTTATGAAGGCATTTAAAAGGCAATTGGAGAGTAGATAGTCTAAAAAGTATTCTATGTCTTTGGATTACTCTCAATTAGTAAATATAATTTTCCTTAAACACAGATAAAGAATAGTTCCATTCAGTCAGCCTTTAATTGGCAGAATTAAAAAAACCAACCAAACAACAAAAAAACCCCAAACAAACACAAACACCTTTAAATGCTGTTTAAAAAGTTAGAGAAGGAAAGCTTTTTCAGAACCTGCTGCAAATACCTGTAGATTGCAGGATGGTTGCAGAACAGTTCAGGTTGTGCCTACAGTTCTTTCTAAACAAGTTATCTTCCTGTACTGGAAACTAGGCCCGATTTTTTTTTTTTTTTTAAAGTTGCATTTCTTTGAAGTAAATAAAAAAATCTGCTATTTGGCATCAGAAGTATTCTGTAGTAATATATAAATACATGTATTTGTATACATTCAAACATATACTATGCAAAATAATGTTTGCATAATGTACTTTTCTGTTTTCATAGTTCTCATGCTCTGCTGGGAACAGCAAAGATCAGATGTGTTGGGATCTGCAAGAAACAGTATTGTTAACAGTTGCTGCATAGGCTGTCAGAGGATAATATCCAGGAAGTTTCCCTAATTCTTCTGAAATCAATTTAATTGGAATACTTGTCACCTATATATTTTTCTGGAGTAATAATTTGGAGAAGAGTTTAAACCTTACAAGTACAAACACACAAATTCCTAATGCTGCACTGATGGTTTGCAGTGATGTTAGACACTATCTCTTTTCTCACTATGTTTTTGCAGTGTGTAATGGTAAATATGGTCCTCTAAAATGGTATTATTTCAGTGCATATAAATATGCACTTGAGCATGAAAAAGATCTGATTAATATTTTGTGATGTAGATGACTTGCAGCGTGTAGTGTAGCTGATTTGATATTTGTGAAGTTGGAGGCTTTTTGAAACTACAGCTGCTAGTCAGAAAATGTATAGCTAGTGTTATCTTTTCTACAGTGACTTACCTTTTTATGTAATGTGTTCTCAGTCTTCATTTTTTCACTTCAGGGTTACTTGGAACTTGTTATTTGTTTGTCTTCTGATATATGTAATGGCCTCAATCCTACCTGTAGAACGTAGGAATTTGAGGTGTATTTGAAGCTAAAATGAGTAATCAAGAAGGCTTTTGTTTTCCCTGCTGTGAACCAAGCATTCTGACAAACTTCAGCACCTTAGGGATAGTTTCTGTCTACTGAGTCTTGTGGTTTCTTGAGCATATTTACACAGTGAATGCTGTAATTATTTTTTCCAAGAGGGAGCTCATCCACCTGAATTCAAGCCCTCTCAGCAGATATGTGTTGAATCTAAAAAGCTTTGTTTGGTGTTACGCTAGATGTTATTAAAAGACAGATGGAAGGTCAGGCTGGGGAAGGGAATGTGGAGGGTGGGTAAAAGATGGAAGCTATACTAGTTTCTTTGCCAGAGAGGCAGTTCCAGAATATCCTTGAGAAAGGATGATAATGAATGACCATAGTGACCAGCAGGTCAAGGGAAGTGATTCTTCCCCTCTACTCTGCTCTTGTGAGACCCCACCTGGAGCACTGTGTTCAGCTCTGGGGTCCCCAACATAAGAAGGACATGGACCTGTTGGAGTGGGTCCTGAGGAGGGTCATGAAGATGATCAGAGGGCTGGAGCACCTCTCCTATGAAGACAGGCTGACAGAGTTGGGGTTGTTCAGCCTGGAGAAGAGAAGGCTCCAGGGAGACTTTTTAGCAGCCTTCTAGTACCTAAAGGCAGCCTACAGGAAAGATGGGGAGGGATTCTTTAACAGGGAGTGTAGTGATAGGACAAGGGGTAATGGCTTTACACTGAAAGAGGGTAGATGTAGATTTGCTATTAGGAAATAATTCTTTACTGTGAGAGTGGTTAGGCCCTGGGACAGGTTGCTCAGAGAAGTTGTGGGTGCCCCATCCCTGGAAGTGTTCAAGGCCAGGTTGGATGGGGCTTTGAGCGAGCTGGTCTAGTGGAAGGTGTCCCTGCCCATGGCAGGGGGGTTGGAACTAGGTGATCTTTAAGGTCCCTTCCAACCAAGACCATTCTATGAATTAAATTTAGGCAAAATGGAGCACTTAAAGTGAGTGTAGCAATGGTAACTGACCTAGGCCCCTTGTAAACCTTGCCTGTCTGCTTGGCTGCCGGCTAAATCAAGCTCTGAAAATGCTAAAAAAGTTGGAACTTTGTAAGATGAGCACAGTAGTTCATATCCTAATGGATTGTCAGCTGTGTAGAAGAGTGTTATGAAAATGTCTTCTTTAAAACAAAACAAAATCCAACATTCCTTTCAAAAAGCTATGTCAGAGCTTCCTCTTACAGTGTCTTCCAGAACGAGTCTTCTGTGAAAGGTTCCCTTCCTCCAAAGTGGCCTTTTCTTCTGCTTAAGGATATGATGTATGGGGAAATAGTTCTTGTGCTGACTGTAGGTGATCTGAATGTTTCTTTTTGGTTTGAGGTTTTTAACAAATATTACCAAGATGGAAGTTGTGTGATGTGGTATAAACTAGTTTTAATAATTGGGTTTACCAGGGTAAACCTGCTACCAGAGTAGAAGACAATAAAGGATTCTTAGATGTACAGACTAGGCATTGGCTTACCTTGTAAATCAACTAAATTGAGGTCATGTGGCAGAGTAGTTTTGGAGACCCATTTAAATTGCACTTCGAAACCAAATGTATTTAATTCAAGGCCTTACTTGTAGTCAAGCATGTGAAGATTTAGGCAACAGTATGTAAGCCGATTTCCTTGCTACAGTCTTCAAGTGCTTAAAATAAAACAAAAGATTGGGTTGAGACAGCATAGGCTACTTCTAAACTATATGAACAAACACCTTCCACTTCCAGTTCTACTTCCAGCATCTGGTTTTTAATAGCTCCTCTGTGTCTTTTTTTTTTTCCCAGTCCAAGCCATATATATTTGACCGTGTATTCCAGTCAAACACATCACAGGAGCAAGTATACAATGATTGTGCTAAAAAGATTGTCAAAGGTAAGGTGGAACAGCAACTTTAACCATAAGGAAATATCTCATACTCGTGTGGATTTCAGTGTTGAAAACTGATACTTCTTTTGCTGCCTTTTGCTTTCTGAGTGTTTAATAAGAGCCATCGTGCATCATAGCAGTATAAAATCATCCTGTAGTTGAGCTGATAAATTATGTCAACGCTTAACCTGCTGTTTCAGTCAACTGTAACATTTGATAACACTCACCTGTCATATTGGGTTTTTTGCAGTTCTCTGCAAAAGATTGTTTACAACAATTTGTCAGAAATTAATCAAAGTAACTCTTATGAATAGGTTTGTTGGTGGGATTCCCCCCCCCCCTTAAATTTATTGGTGAAAACATCCTGCATAAGTTTGTTCAGAGGAATGTAAGAGGGAAGGAAACTTGTGAAATCATGGGTATGCTATAGATCTTTTCTAAGCTGTTCATTTAATATGCAGTTTAAGGAGGATTTTTTTAATATGATTTTTAACTTCACAATTAAAACTTTAAACATAAGTTATTGCTGTGCATGTCAGGGTGTAGTTTTTCCAAACTTGAATTGTCAGAATTGACCTACTAACTTCAGAAAATAAAGTCTTATCACAAAGAAGATCGTACCACAGTAAGTTATAATAATCAGTGAGCTAGTTTTCTGAAAATAAAATTGATTAATTTTTTGAGGAGATCAGTAATAAGTTCTAATTGACACAACTTTCAAAATAACTTTAACAAAGCCTTGTCAGAAACCCCTGAAATACCAACTATTAGTGACAGGAGAAGGTTGGGTAAATGTAGGGGTTTTTTGATCATTAGAAAAGTGAATTGCTGTGGGGAAAGCCATGCTGCTGCAACTATTTAACCCTTTAATGAGTTAAATAGTAATAAGGATTAGATTAAAAGCCGGAGTTAATGAAGAATTGTTGTACTGCCACTTTCCTCCATCTAAAAAACTGACCTGTTTCTCTGTGTGGCATTCCTAGGCTGTGCTACATCAGGTGGCAAATGAGCTCTATAAGGGCGGTACAAGTAGATTGTAGGTATCACAGGGTGGCAAAGGCTTCCCTGTCTGGAGTATCTCATGCTTGTTCTTCAAAAATATAAGTTTGCTTGCAGGATGTGATTCTATACTAACTGACTTGTAAACGAGCTAACCCACTAGCCCCTCACCCCTCAATCTAAAACTTCCGGTTGGTTCATTCATAATTTGAAATATAAACTTACGGCCAAAGAGTAGGATGCTTGAAACTCACAGCATAGCACTTTCCCTTCACAATTGGACAATTAAACTTTCCTGAAGGCAGAAAATATTATAGCGTTCTTGTGTATGGTTTCTTCTTCTGAGTTATCAAAGACTTACCTATTCAACCTGGAAGTTGTATTGATTTCCTTTTTGTTCCTGATTCTGAAGTCCTGTTTTTTCTGGTTGAAGGAACAGATACTTCCAATACAGTAGACTTCTAAAACGTAGTCAGTGATGACTTAATGCATTAAAAGGGGTAAGGAGGAACACCCTCCCTCCCCCAACTCTAGGACAGAGTTCCCAAACATTGAATGATTTAACTTGCTGAACGTTTTGGGAACTGCCTGCTTGCATTCTGTTTCATTTGACTTTCCTTTAGAAGAAGGAAGTGAACCCTAATGAAAATACTCTTTCTCTTTAGATGTGCTTGAAGGATACAATGGTACAATATTTGCTTATGGGCAAACATCATCTGGAAAGACACACACTATGGAAGTAAGAAATCTTAATCTTCCTCTTAATGTCACTGTCATCTCTTTTCATCACAATAGTCATCTTTCTAGAAATAAGATGCCTACTTGTTTTCATCTTGCAATTTTAATTTTCTTTCCCTTTGCATTGCAACATTTTGATACCCAAAATGTTTTTTTTAGGACTGAGAATGGCAACTACTGTATTTTTTCAGCCCTCAGTAGCAGGTTGAGAAACACAAGAATAATGTTATTAGTACATTTTCACTTTTAGTAGTTTGGGAGATTTCTGAGGCTGTTCTTTTCAATCCTGGCAAATGCTGGGGCTAAATGGATGGTCAAGAGTCTCCTTTGGAAGTAAAACAAGTGCATTATACCTGTCAGCTTTATTATAAAACTAATTTGTCTGTTAACTGTTTGTTTTGCCTTTGGATACTGTTTGTTGTGTTGGATTCAGTACGAATATTTAATTTTATTGTTTTTTTTTTTCTAATAAGGGGAAGCTTCATGACCCGGATGGAATGGGTATTATTCCAAGAATAGTGCAAGATATTTTTAATTATATTTACTCTATGGATGAGAATCTTGAGTTTCATATTAAGGTAAACTTTTTTCTTTGTTACTTCTTTAATCTATGTTAAAACTGGAAGTAGTCTATGGTTAAATGGATGTTCTGTATCTGTTTCAAATGCCCGTAACTTGGAAAATCTAAATTTGAGTTATTTCTGAAGTAACTGACTCTTCTTAAAGAAGCATTACATTAACACTTTAATCTTGTTTCCATTAAATATTGATGATAGCTGTTCTGATAGCCTATGGCAGTGCTGAAAATGTTTGAAGCTTTTCATCAAAATAGTTTCTTGTTAAAGGTGTATTTTAGTTCAGCCTTAAAGACTTGAGTTACATGTAGAATTATGTGGGAGGTCATAATAATGATGCTGGGATCCTTCTGGTCAAAAAGCAAAGCATTTGTGCTTTCTGATGCTGTATCTTTATTACCCTTCCCACTTCTAGGTGTCATATTTTGAAATATACTTGGATAAAATAAGGGACCTTTTGGATGGTAAGCCTTTTGTTTATATTTAATGTAGAAAATTGTTCTGGAGAGAGATACATTAAAAAACCCCAAAACCTTATGATACTAAGATAGGTATGCAGTATGCTGATAACATATACTAAGGGTACATCAAAATGAGAAAAAGTATGGAGCTAATTTGTATAATATTACTAAAGCTGCAGTAGTGGTGCTTTCATGTATATTATGTTTTTATAAAGTGTTGCTGAGAAATAACATCTATGACTCAGACATGTGTTGTACACAGCTCATTCATCTTGAAAAGAAATATATGTTAGCTTTAGAACTTTCTCTCTTCCAGTTTCAAAGACCAATCTTTCTGTTCATGAGGACAAAAACAGAGTTCCTTATGTAAAGGTGAGCATCAACCTGATATGTTTTCATCTTTCACTCCTCTAGTGTCTGTCATTTCCTTTTGGCTTGTTGGTGTGGTGGGTTTTTGCCTTTTTTTTTCCTCTAAAGGGTTGCACAGAGCGTTTTGTATGTAGTCCAGAAGAAGTTATGGATACTATAGATGAAGGAAAATCAAACCGACATGTAGCAGTTACAAGTAAGTATTATCTTTTGTCTCCTTTTAGTGCTTTATCAATTTGCTTCTGGTATGCCTTAAAGTAGGGAAGACAAATATAGTGAGCTAAGTAATTCAGGTTTTTGAAAGGGTCTAGCATAAGCAGTTTCAGTCTGCTTTTCAGAAACTAGTATTTCAATTCATTTCTTGTTAGAAGTTGTTATTTAGGCTTGGAGCGAAAGGAGAAAGTAAGTGATCAGTGAGGAGCTCTGAATCATTGGAGAAAAAGGTGCTGTTCTGCATTAGGAATAGTACAAAATCCTAGTTTGTTTCAATTAACCTATGAATCCACAAGTAAGGCACTGTGGCTCGTCTACGGTTTGGCAATTCTGCTGCATATTCTAAGAAAAACTGGTCAGAATATATATTCAGGCATGCTGCAGATTTAAGCAGTGTCCCACCATCCCAAGTTTTTTAGCCTGTGGCACACAACTGCATTGCAAGGAGCCATGTCATAGGTCTCCAAATTCCCACAAGAAGCAGGATTAAGAAGTGACAGAGGGTTTGGAAAAAAAAAAAGACAAGGAAAGATGAGGTGCATGCAAAATAATACTTAAGTTTTTAGCAACTGAAGTGACTGTCAGAAATCTCTGAGAGCCAGTTTGAGGTGAGTTTCACAATCTTTCTGTGTCTAGTTCTTTATTGAGGAAAAGATAGAATATACAATCATTAAGAAAATAAGAGATTTGTCTTCTCATTTCTTTGGTTAAGGAACAAAAAATAAAAATATGATTATTCTTTTAAGGGATGACTCAGTCCTGCACTTTTACTTTATTGCTCCTAGGTACTAAGGTTTTGAAGCAGGGACCAGAATAATGGAGAAATAACAGAAATTTGGATAGAAGGATATTATTCTATGTTGAGCTGCTTCTGTGGCACCAGTAAGCTGGTGCTTTTAGACCTGTGAGGTATTTATGGTTAAAAGGAAGAAGAAATAGGCAGACGTTCTCATTCAGATTGCAGTCAGCTTAAATGTTGTTAATGAATTAAAATCGTTCTTTAAATTCAGTAAATCTTGTTTAGTCTACATGTTTCGCAGCACAGGGGGACACTAGGTATTTTGGCCATCTAGTTCAAATTTTCACAAAAGGATAAAATGTGATACATTGTAAATCTACCACCCCCAAACCCACTATGTTCTGGTTTCAGAATGTAAATGTGCTTTCTGTTCTAATAGAGTAAATTAAATGTGTGAAATCCATAGCTGACAGGCTAGCAAATCTTATCAGTGAGCTTATGTGTTATTAATAGAAGCCTAAGGAAGACTGGATCTTTGTTACTCAAGTAGATATTATTAGTTTTATTGTCACTGAGAGACTATACAATTTCATTAGCTTTAGATCTATTGCTTCACTGTGGGAAGATACTGTTTTGTTAAGTTAGTTTGGTTGTAGAAATATTTTTGTCAATTTGTATATTTTGGATTATAGATATGAATGAACACAGCTCCCGAAGTCATAGTATTTTTCTTATTAATGTAAAACAAGAGAATACTCAAACAGAACAGAAACTAAGCGGAAAACTTTACCTCGTGGACTTGGCAGGTAGTGAAAAGGTAATTCTAAATTTCTTTTTCTGCTCTGAAAAAACTCCTCTTATTCTTTACAATAAAGTTTTTTTGCATTAATGTAATACTGATGCTTCAGTTGTCATCTCTGAAGCGTTTTAATTTTGACTTTGAAATGCAGTTTCTGAATCGTAGTCTGGCTTGGCTATTTAAGCTGATCTGTGTTTCTACAGTGAGGGTTTGTAACTATGGAATAAGGTGGCGAAATAGGCTAGAGTTCAGTCTCGGTATTTGAGAGCAAAAAAGTGTACAGGTGTGTTGGCTAGCCAGATACTGGAATAAAAAAAGTTTTATGGATGTGGAATATCTGGATTTTCTTATGTGGTGGCACCAAGTTTGTTAATTTGAAATTCTGATTAACATTGTTTAAAATGACAGCTTACTTTCCTGTGTCCATGGTTTAAAGCGGAGAAGGAAATATGTACCATTTTGCTTATTCTATATCACTTCTTATAGACTGTAATTAGCCGTTCAGGAGCTAGATTTTTTAAATTCTTTTCGTCTTTGCTTCTGGGTTTATCACCATCTTTGTCTCCAGCTTTTTTTCACTCCTTTCTGCTTGCTGTTGTCTTTCTTTATGTCATTGTTCTATGGCCTTATTGTTGTCTCTGATCCTCTCTTTATTCTGAAATGTGTTTCTTAGTAATGGACAGGGGTTTTTTAATGCTTCCAGTTTCATTCTCGCTTTAACGAGAATGAAGTTAAAGGGCTGGGTTGCAGGTCTCCTTTCTCTGTAGTTTTGTTCCTTTCACTGTTTATTTCAAACTTTACTTTTGTGACTCTCCCAGTCTTCTTGAAATACATGAGGTTTTCTGATCCCTTGTCTTGAGTTGGTTTAAACATGGGCAAATAGAATTGCTTAGTTAGTCGTGATCAGAGCTTGGTGAGAAGAATGGTAAAGAGAGGGTTATAGGAGTGCAAGTCAAATTCAGCCCTTGAGGCAGAAGAGCTAAGATAAATAGAATGGTGTCAGGGTAGATTTTTTTTCACATTTCTGCTGATATATACTCAAGTTCCTCAAGCACTCACATAGGTCAGATTCAGCCTCTAAAATCTGTTCTTACAAATTCTTGCTAATATAGACTGCAGTATTCTCCGGAGGGGGGGTTGAGGGG
>JANZLQ010000078.1:29028055-29052858 GCA_026212715.1 Elanus axillaris | reverse complement strand
GGTGGGGTGTGCTGGTATGTGGTTTGTTGGGGGTCTTTTTGTTTTGGTTTTTTTGTTTGTTTGTTTAAGGATGACCTCTGGACAAATTATTCATAATGTTTCTTTTACTTGAAGGAATTCAAACTTTTTGACAAACTTAAAACAACTTCTTGAATTTGTTTATTTGATGGAAGTTTTTAGCTATATATGCAACTTCTATGAAAAGGTGTACTTTGCAGGGAAAATACTTCAATTTAAAAAAATCAGAAACATCTTCAAACACTGAGTTTTGAATGAAAAACTGATGGTGAATCAGGGAAAGAGTCTGAGGAAGAGTTTGCTTATTGTAATCCAGCTTGTTTATGAGTACCTGAAAGTCAGGGAGACTGACTTAAAAGCAGAAAAACTACTCGAGTCTTTATATTAAATGTGGAAGTTGTTTTTTGAAGATCCATTTAGTAATTTACTGAAATATTTCTATAGGTTAGTAAAACTGGAGCAGAAGGTGCTGTGCTGGATGAGGCAAAGAACATCAACAAGTCTTTGTCTGCTCTTGGAAATGTCATCTCTGCTTTGGCGGAAAGCAGTGTAAGTGGGTTTTTTTATTATTTTTATAGTTCAAAGTTAAAAGCTTGCATCTCTAAACGTGATGATATGCGGAAATTCTTTACTGATCTCAGTGATGTACATGGAGTCTTAAACTAATCCAATTGCATAAATGCATTGCAAATGGCTATTATATGATAAGTATTGAAGTTACATTTAATGTCAAAGCACCTAAGTATCACACTGAAAGCTTTCTTGTACTCTAGAAGTTACCAAACATAAAGAAGTACAATTTTATGTCACCCCATGTGTGTTCAGTCTTATGATTTATGAATTAAAGTAGAATTTAATGTCTTTCTAATTGTTATGCCTAGCAAAAGCATAGCTGTTATTTCAACAAATTAAATAATGTGTCTGAAAAAAACACGACTGATTCATTTAACTGCTTTCTTGGTAGACGTATGTTCCATATCGTGATAGCAAAATGACCAGAATCCTTCAAGATTCACTAGGGGGTAATTGCAGAACCACTATTGTTATTTGCTGTTCTCCATCTTCATACAATGAATCTGAAACTAAATCTACTCTTCTGTTTGGCCAAAGGTGAGTAAATGACTTCATATTTTGCTCTTAATGTGCTCAGAAAGAAGATTCCTGAACCAAATTAATTAGAAAGTTTACTTTCTTTCTGTAATTCTTCAGTGCATGCATGGCTACGTGTTGTGACCTATCTTATATAATATAAAAATCTTTAAACTGGGCAGGACCCTGAAGACTATGTATTTCAAGGACAGCATATGATTTGTTTCAAAATGTGATTTAATGTGTAGTCTTGGAGGATAATTAATACTTTTTTTTTTCTCCCTAAAGTGGAAGGAGGGAGGGAGGAAAGAGTTCTCCCTTGTTAAGTTGAATCCTTTATTTTCTGGGAGAACCTGTCCTTTGACACTCTTTCTTTGATAGCATGCTGAATTACATCTTCTGGTCTGTTTTCTGTATCTAGCATGCCAGTAACATTAGAGTTAATACTTCTGAATTCATGTGTCATTTGTAATTGAATCTATAAGTACCCATTTCAAATTTGATATCTTGTTAGGTATCTCTTCTTTGCCACTCCAATATTAAGGTTTCATTGTGATACACCAGTTCCTGACCACTAGATTTAATTACTTCATTTACTGCAGCACATTATGAAATCTGTCAGCATTTTACTTGGTTCTTGTGGTCTTCTATGTTAGTGTACCTCTTCCACTTTAGTTCAACAAGATAAGTTTCTACTGGTCTTTTCGGAGAAGTTTTTTTATTATGGAAAGTAGATCAGATGACTTCAGAACTTCTTAAAAATCTGGCAGAATATGGGTTGTTCATGGGTGTGGAGTAATGACTGCATTCTGCAGTAGTGGAGGACTTTTTGTTGTCTTTTAGAATCTAGGAGGTCTTTTCCTCTTAGTATTTCTTGAATGAGCTATCACGAGGTGTCTTCCAGCTGTAGCTCTGGTGTCTTCCAGCTGTAGCTCTGGTGTCTTCCAGCTGTAGCTCTGGTGTCTTCCAGCTGTAGCGCTGTAGTTTCACTGCCTCATGCTCTGCACTTCTTCAGGAGTTGACTGAGATAGAAGCATACTCTATTACCATAGTTAGTCTGGTACATTAATTCAGCCTTCTTGGGATGATACATTCATGCTGAAACACTAAGCTGTAGAAACTGAAGGCTAGATAAATATCATGTAACTGAGTGTGAAATTGTGTGTCTTTTGGTAGTAATAAGACTTTGCAGAAAGATGTTTGTAGAAGTCCTATCGGGGCGGAAGGGGAGTTTCTATCCACCATTAAGCTTTTTTTCTTGTTTTGATCATTGATGGGGAGTATTTGGTAGTAGGACACTATACAGAAAAATTACTGAGGTAAGTGAAGTATGGCACTGAAGTAAAAACTGTATGTTAACTTCATGATGATACGTTATTAGTGCCTGTAGTTTCATCTCGAAAGCTAATGTCTTTGGATGAGATTTGCCTGACAACGTAGAAAATTGCATCTGAACTTCATAGTTTGTATGCCTTTTTGGTTAACGGAGACCTAGTAACTGGGTTTTTAGGTTGAAAAGAGCTGTTTCTTCAATAAGCTAGATGGTTATACCCTAAAAGTATTATGCTCTCCATCAGAGAAATGTTTGCTAGGTGTGGTGAAAGTTCAGAGCTGTGCATTACTGTCTCGACTCGAATTCTTTCAGGTGAAAATATGCAGCTGAATTCTTCAAACTTAGCCAGCCTGAGATTTTTCAACCTTCCCGAAGTCTATTGTATTGCTCTGTCCATTAACAGTTGTATCAATCCAATTGAAAGCATAGTAAGTTGACAGGGAGTCGAAATAAACTTTTGGAAGAGGGGGGAATGTTTACATTTTCACAAGTGTTATGTAGAAATTTTTATTTAATAGCCTTATAATTCCCTTCTTTAAAAATGAAGTTTCAGAGCTTTTTGCTTTTTCTTTGTAGAGCAAAGACCATTAAGAACACAGTCTGCGTTAACGTGGAGCTCACTGCAGAACAGTGGAAGAAAAAGTATGAGAAGGAAAAAGAGAAAAACAAGACTCTGCGTAATACCATACAGTGGCTAGAAAATGAACTCAACAGATGGCGGAATGGTGAGAAGCAATTATATTTTTGTTCCGCAAACTTTATGCAAGACAACAGACACCGAATGAGTCTTCAGGATACCAAAAATAACTAAGAGCACTATGCAAGACAGTAATAAGAATATTAAAGCTAGCATATCAAGCTGACATTGCAACTTCATATTTATCACTGTATTGCAACTGGAACAACTTCTAATAATCGCATAATGACAGAAATGTCTGAAAGTATATTGGTGCTGGGTTCTTCAACACCTGGTTTACTAGCAGAGCTAGAGTTAACATGCATTCTAAAAAATGTTATTTTGGGGGAGAAAATGTGATATTAATTGTAAATGCAGGAACTGAGTAAAATATTTCCTCTGGTTTGGCTTTCTAATTCAAATCAATAACTTATAATCTTGTCCTCGTTTAAAGCTCAAAGATGTTAACAGGTAAAAAAACCCACCAAAACCCCAAAACTGCTGACAGTACAGAATATGAGCTCATTCTCTCTTCCTGAATAATTAACTTCTTACTGATTTGAAGTGCCTGGTAAAATGCAAGCTATATATGTAGCCTTAAATTCAGGAAAGGAGGAACATAGGTCAGTCATACTTATAGATGTGTTCTGGAGTTTGGCAGCTGTAGAAGGTGATTTTGCAGTCTTGTAGACAACTGTACCACATCCTGGTGTTAATCTGAGAAAAATGGGCTCACTTTAAGTTTAGTAGGATGTGATTTATTATTTTTTATTTTTAACCTTTCATAGAGATGGTATGAGGACACACCTGAAATGTTAAGTATCATTCTTACAGAATATTGACACAAGATACTGGAGTGTCAGAAAGAGCCCATACCTTCCAAGAATGGCATAAAATCTTTTGTAATAAGATGCTAAGGAATTCAGTTTAGTTTACCAGAGAAGTGCCTTGATTAGTGTGTGGTATTTTTTCTGTGTGAAGTTAATAAAGGATTCTCATCAGAAAAGGCTTCATGAACACAAAAGGATACAAGTGTAACTTAAAAACTATTTTAAATTAGAAGCAGAGCAATTTAAAAGTAAATATGGCTATTTAGCAGAACAGACTCCCAAGGGAAAAGGAAAGGGTTTTCTGTCTTCAGGGCAAGTTAGATGCCTTTTTAGAAGATAGTTTGATGTGAGAGATGGAGCTCATAACAGAGTAACTGGGTGAAATATACTGTTCTGTGATAAACAGGAGATAGTTTGGATGATCTAGTGGTCATTTTTTTAAAAAACATGTAATCATGGGAACTCTATTGCTTATTAACTGTGGAGCAGTACTGTTAGTAGGGAGCGTGTAATACTTCTCAAGGCTAACTTTGTGGAAGATACTTCATGGCTGACCGTGCTATAAAAAGTAAGTATATCCTTTTCTTTAAGGGGAGACTGTACCAGTTGATGAACAATTTGACAAGGAGAAGGCCAACTTAGAAGCTTTTGCAGTAGACAAGGATATTACTGTTATTAATGATAAACCAGCTACCACAATCGGAGTAACGGGCAATTTCACTGATGCCGAGAGAAGAAAATGTGAGGAAGAAATTGCCAAACTATACAAACAACTGGATGACAAGGTATGCCATTCTTATTTAATGTAAGACCTCTTGGAAATTTATCTTGAACTGTATTATGCAATATTTAATTTGCCAGTCTTCATTTGTTAGTACAGCTTGCTTAAGTATTTGCTGGGAGTGCCTACTCTTAACTCTGAAGCTCTGATTGAGAAATAAAAATTCCCTTACCTGGTGCTAAGTTAGTATCCTTTCTTAGTTGCTCTCCCTTCTTTGCTGAAAATACTAAAAGATGCCCTGAAAACTGAAGTATCAGTACGTAGAAAAAAAAAAGATAAAAATGAAAGATAAGAGGGAAAAGTTAATAAGAATCTTGAATGGTATTTCTACTTTCTGGGTGTAGAACATTCCTAGCTGATTGTTTGGAATAATACTATACCAGAAAAAGCAAAATAATGAGAAAGCAGGAAAATGAGTAATTTGAAGACAGGAGGTGTTTTCCTTCCATGTTTTGCATATTTTATTTGAACATAATTTTGAATTGAAGCAGTAGTACTAAATTTGGAGATGAAAAAAAAATCTTTTAACTAAATCTTGTTTCTAGGAAGTTAAAACAACCTGGAGAAGATTTGCAAAAGCACAGGTATAAGAGTTTTGTCTTTGAAGCATGGTGTTTTACACATACATGCCAGGTTAAGAACTAAATGGATCTGCCAGTGAAATCAAAAGGATTATTTTTTTACTTTTATTGCTTTCAGTTGTGTACCTGTCTCAGAATATGGAAAAGTTAGATGCCTAGCATCTGCTGTTTCTTAGATTAAATTTCCTGAGTGGTATTTGTAACTTTATTGAACACAGTCTTACTTCAACTGCAGGATGAAGAAATTAATCAGCAAAGTCAACTAGTAGAAAAACTGAAAACACAAATGTTGGATCAGGAAGAGGTGAGTTTTGCTTTTGCATCTTTATTCTATTTTTGTTTGTCTTTCCTTTAAAGAAATCGGAGATGTTCTGAATAGGTCACACATTATAACCAGGGAGTAGAATGACTGCTTACTACTGTACAATAGTTCTCTTTTATTCCTTATTTAAGTGTTCAGCCTATTCATTCCCCCCACTTACACTGTGCTGATGGCTAAACTTAAACCAGTTTACTTGAACCTTAAGTATTCACAAAGAGTAAAGTGATTGAAATACACTGTGCAAAGACATCAGCAGTTTTTTTCCTTATGTAAAGTTTTCAGTTTGTCAGAAATGCAGATACCTTGATTTACTGTAAGAAATCTGTTTTAAGGCTTACTTTTGGTTGGTTGCTGTACAGAGAAGGGAGCGGAGGGAAATGTAATGGCCCATAAGGGAAAAGGAAGTATCTATCTGTTACTTTAGACTGTACTTGCTAGAATATTCACATTATTTGTATGCATTTTGCCAGTGATGTAACTTAATTAAATGGGGGAAATACCTATTAATAATGAAATTGTTAACTTCATTTAGCCAAGATATTAGAAAAAATAATTCTTTGTAGTACAAAGATTAAAATAATAATAATCTTTGTGTGCCTGGCAAGAAGGAAATGGATCGAGGACTCAGGAAGTTGGAGCTACTGTTTAATCTTATTTAAATAAATAAATCTGCCTATTCAGCAACTGTTCACTTTGTCTAGTTACTCTTTAGCCACTAACACTGTTAAAATGCTGGAAGTTTAGTCCCTAGCCTGTTGACAATTTCAGACTCTCAAGTAGTATTAGTATTCAGTGTTTTTTTTGAGAAATTGCAATATTCCATGTGCATTTCCAGTTGCTGTCCTTATGTGTCTTGATTTGTAATCACTTCCATTTCGAAGATACTGTAAAAGCTAAAGAACTACGGATATAGAAGATAAATTAAATTTGTTCATTATATTCTCACTGTTCCTGTCCTTGGCATCCTTACTGGATGATGCTAGATAGCAAAAACATAGATACAAATTATTGTAGTAACCAAAAACATAAATATGATTCAACTTATACATGGAATTTTCTTGATTATTATTTTTTGTTGTAACTTTAAATAAATCTCTGTCAATGTTGCAGCTTCTAGCATCGACCAGACGCGACCAAGACAACCTGCAAGCAGAGTTGAATCGCCTTCAGGCTGAAAATGATGCCTCTAAAGAGGAAGTGAAAGAGGTGTTACAAGCCCTTGAAGAATTAGCTGTCAATTATGATCAGAAGTCGCAGGAAGTAGAAGATAAGGCAAAGGAATATGAACTTCTTAGTGATGAACTCAATCAAAAATCGGTATGAAATTGGGATAAGAAATTACTGATAGTCTTCAGTGTAACTTTTCTTGCCTTGCCTGTATTTCTTGCTTGAAGTCATCGGAGCCTAAGTCTAAAACTTCTTTAGTTTTAGCAGAGGATGATTTTCTAAAACCACTAAGCTTCAGAAAAATGCACAGTGAATATTGACCTTGATACCTCTCATCTTTTTAGTACCTGTGGCACTTTACTACCTGAAGAGTATTGAGAAAAATCCTAGATGTCGGATGTTAACACATTCATTACACGCTGGTTATCTGATTCAGTTTTGTTTCTCTTTCTGGTGCAGTTGGGATAATCCTCACTTAAGAATCTGCTCCTTCCAATCTTGTAATTGCTGTGAGCATGCTACAGCTTTTCTTGAAAGGAATACTTATTTGCATGCTGTATTTATGGCATGTAAAATAAGTTATCCTGATGCCTTCAAAAATAGGCATTTTGCTTTCTGAAAGGTATAGTCCTGAACACTGAGGACGTAATCCAAAAGTTTGCCCTGTTTAAAATACAGATGAATTGGTCCCACAGGATGAATACCATACACCTCCTTACATATGCATAGTTTCTGAATTGACTGACAGTTTTGGTAGCCAATTATTTGGCAGATGCCAGTCAGCTTTAAACAGTTAAAACTCTACCCGTTGTCCTAAAATTCTAAGTACTGGAAGGGATCAGCATGTTTGCTGGCATTGCAGACAATGTGTGATAGTGCAAGTCTCATTCTTCTCTGTTCTTGAAGATAAAAATTGAGTGGGTCTGGGTCTTCTAGTGAATGTGAATTTCTAGTGAAATTCTAGTGAATTTTCAGTTAGTAAGATTTGATTAGATAGAACACTGGCATTAAACTTGATGTTCACAAGATCATGAAACTTCTCCTTAAACTATTAAGTATTCTAAGCTAAGTAATCTTTACTGGTAACTTGTATCACTTGAAGGTTGGCTGAAAGTCAGATGATATCTGGTCTTCCTATTATGAGCAGCATTTAGAATTTGGTGGGATAGGCTAGCTGTATGTGTGTATGATTAAGTATATGGCTTGCTTTTTTCTGGTTTGTTTTTTTGTTGCTTGTGGTGTTGTTCTTAATTAGTTTATAGATAGCCAAGTGACTCTGCATACTATAACTAACGTCCATTGAGTGTTATGAATAACTCAATCCACACAAAAGCAACAAATGTTCTGAGATAGAGTAAAATTAAGATATTTCAATGTTCTCAGTCTGTGTAGTGGTTTAACCCAGCAAGCAGCTAAACACCACACAGCTGTTGGCTCACTTACTCCCCACAGTGGGATGGGGCAGAGAATTGGCATAAAAAAAACCAGTAAAATTTGTGGGTTGAGATAAAGGCAGTTTAATAGGACAGAAAAGGAAGGGAAAATAATAATAATGATAAAAGAATTAAAATACACAAATGATGCATAGTGCAATTGCTCATGACTTACTGACTAATGCCCAGCTAGTTCCTGAGCAGTGGCCCCCGGCTAGCTTTCACCCTAGTTTATATACTGAGCATGACATTCATATGGTCTGGAATATCCCTTTGTCCAGTTTGCGTCAACTGTCCCAGCTGTGTCCCCTCCCAACTTCTTGTGCACCCCCAGCCTTTTTGCTGGTGAGGTGGAGTGAGAAGCTGAAAAGTCCTTGACTCTGTGTAAACACTGCTTAGCAACAACTAAAACAAGTGTGTTATCAACATTATTCTCATCCTAAATTCAAAACACAGCACCATATGAGCTACTGGGAAGAAAATTAACTCTATCCCAGCTGAAACCAGGACAGTCTGTCACAGCTAACCCATGCAGTAACCATCCTTTGGCATCACTGGCTGAAACTTTCCTGCTGCAAAACTTCTGGTGTTTTTTTTAAAACTGGAGAACAAAGAGCAGACAACTTCTAAGTATGCAAGCTGCTGAGCTGCAGCCATTACAACCACAGCAGCTCAAACTAGCTGAAAAACTGCTCTAAAGTAAGTGTAGTGTTCATGAGCTCTCAGAACTGGGTGCTGTTTTTTGATTTGCAAGTAGGAGAGAGTTAAGAGCTCTGCAGGCAAAGCTGAAATTATTTTCTTTTACTAATATATGTCGAAAAGTGTTAGACTTGCTGTCCCTGTACCTTTTTCCTATAAATGCAATTATCTGCAGTATTTAACCATATATAACTCTGAATGCTGTTTAACAATGTTGATGTGAATTTTGTTGCAGAGTTGTAAGATTATATTTTGTGAGCTGAAGGCCTCTGTCCCCAGTACTTTACATTTCTTTCAGAAGAAACACTATCACTCTAGGACTTTTCTGGTTTTAAACATAAAAGTGGGACATTTCAGTAGGCAACCATAAGTTGCTGTATTTAAATAAATAGTATGAAACTAGTTCTAAAAGCAAGAGTGTGTTTTGTTTATTATAGTGTAACTTCTTTTACTGTAGGTCACTCTAGCCAGTATAGATGCAGAGCTTCAGAAACTTAAAGAAATGACCAACCATCAGAAGAAACGAGCAACAGAAATGATGGCCTCCTTACTAAAAGATCTTGCAGAGATAGGAATTGCAGTTGGAAATAATGATGTCAAGGTAAGGATTAGTCAGTGCAATTTTTAATGCTATATATTAGACACACACACACACATTGTGGATAGGTGGGGTCAGTTTTGTTAGTATGGTAAAAACAACCACCACAGGAAGCCTCATGTATATTAATAATATGGGCATAAGCTTATCCCTTGCTTATACTGTGACTTAATCATGTCCCAAACAGAATTTGATTATGTGAAGAAAAGGAGGAACATTTTTTTCAGAAGTAGCGTTTTCTTTCGTACTGTTAAACTGCTGTATGAAATGGTCATAATCAACAGCATTGTCTTGGAATCTAATGCTGACCTACAGTAGCAATCAGGATGATGCTGATATTAAAAATGGAATGAGGAACTGAAATAAAAGATATAAAGTCTAGGTAAAAGAAGATAAAGAAAGATAAAGGAAAGATAAAAGAAATAAAGTCTAGAAGATCACTGTAGGACAAGAATGTAAGCAGTGTTAGAAATCTGTAGTGAACTGTATTTTCCTCTTCAAGTGATTCATTTGTGCAAACCTCTAAAAAAGCAATTGGAGAACTTTTAAAAAAAAAAAAAAGTTACGTTTTGGTGTTTAAATGGTCTGATTATCAGTTGAGGTGGGGGATGTGTGCTGAGCACTAAGGTGCTCCAGCTCATCTTTAATTCTGTTTTGTTATCTGAGCTTTCTAAATGTGTCATTCCACACTTCTTAGCAGCCTGAGGGAACTGGCATGATAGATGAAGAATTCACAGTTGCAAGACTGTACATTAGTAAAATGAAATCAGAAGTAAAAACAATGGTAAAACGTTGCAAACAGTTAGAAGGCACACAAGCTGAAAGTAATAAGAAAATGGAAGAAAACGAAAAGGAGTTGGCTGCCTGCCAGCTCCGTATCTCACAGGTAAATGTTTCTTTACAGTGTACTTCCTACATGTTCTTTTGAATTTATTAACCTGTTGGGGGGTAAAAAATGTTGCAGTTTCTTCTTGATTACTCACAATGTACTTTGTTAGGTAACAGCCACAAGACTCAGCTGTATCCTCAAATACTCTCTTCAGTTTGGATACTTCTGAGTAATTGTAACAGAATGTCAAAATTTCTGCAATATGTCTGTAGCCTGATAATGCTTTTGTAGCAGCTGTAGTAAATACTAGCATCCATATGTTTTGCATCAGATTCCTTTACAAATAGAAGTCTTACAGGAGTGGCCAGTGAGCACTCTGCCTACTAATGCATCAAGTTGGAAGTGGGAGAGAGAGCAATAGCACAGTAAAATGACAGTAGGCTTGCATAGCAGATTAAATTTACTTAACATGTGAGGCCATTTTAATGTGATTGTTAGAGAAGATCAGTAATATGACTTCTAACACTTCTGAAAATTGTGATCTACGTATGCAATTTAAGTTTTCTATATTTTGTTTTACATACAGATGGTCATCTTTTCTTAAATCAGGAGATGCATATTTCTGTGCAGTTTTCTAAATACAGTGGGCCTCTCTTGCCTCTGATAGCATTTAACATTCAAAACATCTCTTCTCCCAGCCAAAAAACGTATTTCATTCCAGTTGAGAATAAAGACATTGTCTTACAGACTACATTACAGATCTACTTGAGTAGTCATAATCTTCTTAGAGTTTAGTTGGCACCATTTTCGTTTTGAGATCAGGTTACTTGTTTAAATATAAGTACAAACTGTTTATGCAGATGTAATTCTGTGACACCTAGTTCCAAAGTAAACAAATCTTTCCATTCTACAAGCATGAAGCCAAGATCAAGTCATTGACTGAATATCTTCAGAATGTGGAACAGAAAAAGAGACAACTGGAAGAGTCTGTGGATTCCCTTAATGAAGAATTAGTTCAACTCCGAGCACAGGGTAGGAACTGCCTCCCTACATCCCATCCACCACCATCACTATTTTAAGTATATAGTGATAAATAGGGAATTGATCTGTTCTGTTTGGATTGAAGGGCAGAGCTATAGAATGGCTTTTTGCTACTGAACATGGAGAATTAATCAACAGCAAAGCATGCTTGCTGTTTGAAAGAACTGCTATGGATAGGATTAAATTAATGATGTTACTGATTTAATTGATCTTTTTGTGGTGTGAGGGGATTTTGTCCAAATTTTAAGGTGTTGGGAAGGGAAAGGGCAATTAAGTACATCTTCCCTGTGATCATATAGTTACCTAGCTGAAATATGTTTTCCCACCTCTATCCCTACTAGAAAAAGTCCATGAGATGGAGAAAGAGCACTTAAATAAGGTTCAAACTGCAAATGAAGTCAAGGTAAGTTAATTTAATTGTTTTTAAAAAACCCATCATGGTGAAGTATGGTAACTTCTTAAAGCATATAAGACATGCTGTTTTTTCTAATAGCAAGCTGTGGAACAGCAAATTCAGAGCCATCGTGAGACACATCAGAAACAAATCAGTAGCCTAAGAGATGAAGTTGATGCAAAGGAGAAACTTATCACTGAACTTCAAGAGTAAGTAACTGTCATTATTTTAGTAGTGCCAAAAGTCTCTGGACTGTGTGAGTACAGAAGCACAGTATGGTGGTAAGAAAGTGGCAAAGGTTTTCTCCAGCACTGTCTTTCTAACTTGTGTTGCTTTACTGAATGTCCTGTCCGACAGGTTCAGTTGATATAATATTTACTTTCTGTGTTCAGCCAAAACCAGAAGATGATGCTTGAACAGGAACGTCTTAGAGTTGAGCATGAGAAGTTGAAAGCAACTGATCAGGAAAAAAGTAGAAAACTGCATGAACTTACGTAAGTGATAAAACAGTGCATAAAACAAATGTTTGTGGGAACATTTATACTTTAAAAACTAGTGACCTAATATGATGAAGTGGCTCTCACTGTATGATATGGCTATTAAAGAGAGAGGCTCCAGAGCCTTCTTGAACTTAACTTTTAAAAAACTTTGCACTGGCTTAATATTTAAAATTGGAAGTAAAATTATGAAAGGTAGGAAGGACACAACTTTTTCTTAATATGCTATGGGTTGGAGTAATTAACTTTGCAGCTGAGTATTGTGTGCTCTAAGACTGGAAGAGACTTGTAAACAGTTCCCTTTTTTTGGTTCTTGTGTGATGTAACTAATTAGGTGGTTCTAACTAGCTTATTCTTGAGATTAAACAGCTACATACTTCGAGTGATTAAATGCAGTGTATTAGTGAATTAGAGAATTAAAAGTTAATGCAAAAATTAGAACTGAATTCTGCTTGCAGTAAGTGTACATTGGTCAAGATGAAGAACAGTTCTCAACTTCTAGAAAGCTGACCATAATCTTCTGGAAGTGTTTCTAGCGTATCAGTAGTAAGCCCTTTCTGGCCTATATGAATTTATCTTTACAGAAGTTAAAAACACATTATACTTAAAACTTTTTCAAAAGTGCATGTTTTTTGGCCATGTTTAAAGGCACACAGTGGCTTTCAGGTTTTTATCATAGAATTTTAAATAATCAGAGTGAACTAACTGGTCTGTACTGGTAACCAATAAGTAATGCTTACTTTTTTCTTTTTTTTTTTTTCTTTTAGCCTTACTGTGAAAAACAATGTTGGTTTAACTGACTAAAATTTTAACAGTACTCTGGTCTCGTGAATCCATCTTAGTCTGATTTATTTATATGCCACAATGATTACAAAAGTTACATTAGTTACAATAGGTTTTCTTGTCATGTAAGATTCGATATGTATACTACATCATTGCTTCTTATTTCAGTTTGCGGGCTAAACTATATATAACATTGATCCCTTAAAGGTGCTTGCTATATTAGAAGCTTTCCTCTTCAAAAGACTTGCAAAGAAACATTAAAAATCAGTTTGGTATTCTGTGTCCTCCCCCAGCCTTTGAATCCAGTTATTTTCTATTGTATGTCACAAATGTGCATGGTGAATGACAGGCCAGAAACAATGCAGATTATTCACTTTTCTTTTTTTTGACTTGTAGTTCCAGGCATCTTATACAACTCTTTTTCCAGTGAGGTCTGGAAGATGGATAGGATGCTGAGATATTCTTTAGAATATCTTATTACCTCAAATGTTTAATCATTTATCTGTGAGCTACTAGTGGAACTGGCCAAGTGAGGAGAAATTTGAAGAAGAAAAGAAGCTTTTTGGCTGCTTAGTAGGAACACTTCATTCTCATGTAGTCCCTGACCTTCCTATTCCAATCTCAAGTCATAAAAAAAAGTCCACATTCCTTTTCTGTATCCTGTCATCTTGGTAATTGCACTGCCTTATAATTCTGAGAGAGAAAGTTAGCAGTGCAGTAAATGTTCTCACATTAAATAGGAAGGCAGAAGCTCTGTGATGAAGTGATAATCATTAGGTTATATTTCTGTAAACTGAGATTGTTGTTTATGATGCTAGCTTTGGTAAATGTGTTTGCGGTGAGGTGGTAGAACAAAACAAAAAAAATCTTTAATCTGTCATGTGATACTTATCTCAGCTGGTCAGAGCTAAGAACATTTGTAGCATAAGATCTCCCAAAGTATTCATCCTGAACCTGACTGAGAGTCTTTCTTCACATATTCTAGAAACTTAATGTTATGCATCTGAATGTACTTGTTTGTATTCCTTCAGTATTAAAAGTTCTTCTCTCTTTTCCTTCTCCAACTCTCTCACTTCCACAACTCCCCCCACCCTGCAAATCGATTTCTGTGTGGTGTCATCTGTTGGTTGTATCCTTAATTGAGGACTTCAACTGAGAGACATTTTTCATTTGTACTATAGTGTTTATCGACCTAGTCTCCTAAAGCATTAAAATTTCCAGTTTTGCTGAGATGTTTCAGGATGAATTTATTCTCTTTTAGGGTTATGCAGGACAGACGGGAACAAGCGAGGCAAGATTTAAAGGGTTTGGAAGAGACTGTGGTAAGATAGAATATATTCCAAAGCAAATGTTAATACTTGCCCCCCCCTTTTTTTTTTTCTTTTCCCTTCAGAGTTGTGTGTTGGCTTTGGGGTTTTTTTGAGGGGTTTGGTTTGTTTTGTTTTAATTTCTTGTCCTTAACTGTAGGCAAAAGAACTTCAGACTCTTCACAATCTTCGGAAGCTGTTTGTTCAAGATCTGGCTACTAGAGTGAAAAAGGTAACTTGGTGCTGTAGTGAAACTTGGTGTTTCTGAGAATGCTACATAAATTTCAGTTTAGAACTAAATTAGGAATTGGTTGTTATGTGGTGTAATTTGTCTGGCTTGATTTTAATATGCAAGTTCAGATTTGTACTCAGCCTTCTCTCTTCCTCCCCATGTCTTTGTTACTGCAGAGTGCGGAGATTGACTCGGATGATACAGGAGGCAGTGCTGCACAAAAACAGAAGATTTCCTTCCTTGAGAATAATCTTGAACAGCTTACAAAGGTTCACAAGCAGGTACAATGAGGCTTAATTTCAAGTTTTAATTAAAAACAAACTACTTAAGGCACTTTGTTATAGGAGTGACGCCATGCATATTGGTCATAAAGTAACTGTTTCATAATTGAATACTTCTACATCTTGAGTGTGTCTCTTGATATAAAACAATAGGCTAAAGTTTTCCTGTAATGTAAATTAATAGCTATTTTAAGTACATGTAATCAGTAACAAAGTAGCTGCATTTAAACTGAAGAAGATCCAAGTTAGTTTTTAGAGTTAGTGTATCAGTCTAGGGGATTCTTGCCTATCTCCGACTGAAGAAGAATGTAGACTTTTAAGTGACTATGTTGGGTGGCATGTTCTTCCACAGTAACTGATTTTCAAATTACCATCTTAGTGATGAGCTATTAGATTTACTAAAAGCTTAAGCAAAGATAATATAGTAGCCCTACTGCTTTGCCTGTTTAGGGACAGGAGGGTATTTAGTTGTCTCTCCCTATGAAAAGAGATACCAAGAAAAAAATCAATTCTGGTTTTGTAGCTGGTACGTGATAATGCAGATCTTCGCTGTGAACTTCCTAAACTTGAGAAGCGACTTAGAGCTACAGCTGAAAGAGTTAAAGCTTTGGAGTCTGCACTGAAGGAAGCCAAAGAGAATGCTTCTCGTGATCGCAAACGGTATCAGCAAGAAGTAGATCGTATAAAGGAAGCTGTAAGATCCAAGAATATGGCCAGAAGAGGACATTCTGCACAAATTGGTTAGTAAAGAATCCCTTGCCCCCTAAAACTTCATCTGTCTCCTGATTTTTTTGATCTTTGTGCAAGTATGCATCTTTCAACATTAGTTGGTACTGCATGTGTGAACGTGATATGTTTTCTACCATGAGTTATATTTTGGTTAATAGACCGTAAGTGTGGGTGGGTGGTGATGTATGATTGTTTGGTTGGGGTTTTTTTGTTTGTTTTTTTTTATTTGAAATGGGCCTCTTCCTGGCAGCTGGATTTTTGTATGTGCTTGGAAAGGCTTACCAACCTAGAATTCTAGCCTGAATGTGTGTTCCATTTCCTAGAACAAAACAATACACTGAATGTGAGTCTTAAGTCTGTAACATCATTCCAATTCCATTCCGATTTCTAAGGCTAAGTGCATGTTCCAAAGCAAGGAGAGAGATTAAGCCATCACCTTAAACAACAACAAATCATTTTGCTGTCTTTTGATCTTGTCAGGGAGAGGGGTGGACAGAAATGTGCAACTAACACCCTAAGTTCCCTAATTACCTACCTTTTCGGTTCTTTGTTCCAAAACATATAGTACTCTATAGCTCACGATAGGGGAAAAGAATGGAAAAAACAGAAATCTGTAGTAAGTAGTAGTCTTTCTTGCTGTGTAGTGGGAAGACAGTCATAATCCTTTGGTCCTCCCCCTGCCATTATGCTGTCAGGTGCTGAGGGCCAAGAGGGCGTGTGACCTGTGGAGGACTTAACTGTGCCTATTACCTTATGGTTATAGAAGTAACTGTTTTCCAGCCTTTTTGTTGTCCTGCATCAGGACTTCAGTAATTGATACACTTCTCTTAATGATAATGCAACTGAAATTAGCATTGCAGTTAAACTTTGTTCATATTCTGTAGGTCTACAAAGAGCTGTTGCAGAATAAAGTTATGATTTTTTTTCTTGGCCACTTCAAGTGGCGGCTTGAAGACAGGTGCTTTCCTGTCTTACATTTCTCTCAAGTGATCTCCAAGATGGCAAACAGGATTCTTTAGTGAGCTTGCCACAGCTATAAAACCTCTTGTACTTAAGTGTCTAGATGAACTAGTCATGTCTTGCTGGAGATCAGCTTCCTGTAAGGCAGAAATTCAGAAGTGTTTCTCTGATGCATTTGCTACTTTGTAGGTACTCTTTATCCATTCTTATCTGCTGAAACTTTAAATGCTTCTGTTTATTGTTACAGAACTTTTGTAAAGTCATACAGTTGTGTGTGTCCTGTTTAGTACAAAACTGATTGAAAATATAGTTTGTTTATTGAAGCATATGCAGCTTGTGAATGACCTGTCAAAAGTACTCGTTTTGAATTCAGTAATAGAGCAAGTTTTATTTTTATACGGTGGTAAGAAGTTGATGAAGCAATGTTATCTGTGGAGTAATCAGTATGCAGAACCACTTGCAGATCAGAGTAGCTAGTGGCTTATCAATCAAGTAGATGTGGGAGATACAGCAGGGTATAATGATTCCTTACACGAACAGAACCCTCATGAAACTTTTTCTAGCGATCTGTCTTATTTGAGTTCTTATTGCTGAGAAATAAGACTCTCACAGGGAAATGCGTTAGGTGGGGCATGTTATAGTTGGCACTAATCTGTTAGGTTCTCAGAATACCATCTCTTAAACTTTTCTTATTCAAAGTGCATTAAATTTTTGTTACTACATTTGGGATACTTTAGAATGAAGCATTAGTAAATTTGAATATTCAAAAGTAAAATTATGATGTATATATTTGTAAGTCATGTTTCTTTTCATGCAGCTAAACCTATCCGTCCTGGCCAGCATCCAGCAGCTTCTCCAACTCATCCAAGTGCAATTCGTGGTGGAGGTGCGTTCACTCAAAACAGCCAGCCAGTTGCGCTGCGTGGAGGTGGAGGACGGCAAGACAAAGTGTAAGTTTGTCTTGTGGGGTTTTTTTTTAAATGTGTGATTAAACTACTTTGCATTACAGTTCATTCTGTGGCATAAAATCACTCAAATAATCAGACTAACTTCTTTTTTTACAGAATTGTATACTTAGAGGAACAGTATGCGTATACATCTGACTAATGCTGTTACTGCTTTTGTTATAAAACTGGCTTTTGTTGTAAAATGGTAGTTCTGGAGTTGTTCTGCTTGAGTAGAACAAAATGTGAAAACACTCACTTGGAGATAATTACCAGTCACAGCCCATAGCTACTGTTCGGGAAAGGAGTGGACAGTTTAAATTCTTTTGGCTTGCTAGTATCTCTTTAAATATGGTTTTCTTCAGAAAACATTCAGCAGTGAAATAAAAAATGACCCTGTTCTTATATGTTGTTTATTTGCTGCTGTTACTATGTTTGCACACTGCTTCATGTGTCAATAATTTGGAAGTGTTTAACAGAAAAATGCATGTCTTCGTCTGGTAAATTTGAAATGTTAGCCTAGCTAAAATACAGTAATTGAAATTAATAGGTACACTTATTTGAAAATGTCTCTAATCTCCTAAGTAATTGCATGTAGTCTGGTACTTAATATGTTTTGGTTGCTCACAGAATCATGTCTCTTTAATCAATGTCTGCATTATAGTTGGTCTGTTGGTCACTTAACAGTAATGCTTTGTTGCATTCTCTGTTGTCATCCTGACTTTTGAGCATTTGTATAAATGTCTTCTAGGCATTCCCTTAGTTAAGGTTATCTGCATCTTCAGTTTGAAAATACTCCTAAAATGATTGTGTAGTGTTTGAATCCTGGGTGCTTCTCTTCTGAAGGGAAGAAGCAGTTTATGTTAATCTTTGTTTCCATTTGTTTCTTTTCATTAGCTGACTGACTTTTCAAAGCTTTCTCTCCAATTTAGAGAAAATCAGGCTGTGGTACTACTTAGGGTACCTGGTTCTGTTCAGTAGTGTCTCAGTAAATAAGAGGTTGAAGTGATAGGTACTTCAACCTTGAATAACATTTACTTTGAATGACTAAGGAGCTGGCAATTCATGGATTCTTGATTATGTTGATATGGTGAAATTAATCTTCCGATAGCTACTTCAACTACAAAAGCAGTCTAGCTCAGCTGTCCAGTGTAGAGACATTTCAAGGTATGGTAGACCCAGTTTGTTTTAGATGCCTACTTTAGCATGAGTTTGCACATGCTCTGACGTTGCCTACAATTCTAACTGAAGAGACCCTATTTAGTCTCATGCTTCTTTAAAAGTACTTAGAATAGTTGATACAATCAGCAATAAATAACTAAATTTTGAGCTTGCATCTTGCTTTGGAGAAGAGTTTTCATTGTTGGTCCTGGGGAATTTAAATAGGAGGCTTAGCACTTTGGCTTTTGGACTGTGTGTAGATAAATCATGAAGGAGTAGAAAATTGCTAAGTATTGGCTACCAATTTTAACAAACAAATGAGAACTCCTACATAATACACTTACAGAATCCCATAAGGAGTTGTAAAGCTTTCATATAATTCTTCTAATGTGAGCATGTTACCTGTTGCTGTAGAACAAAGCAGAGTTTAGCACTTAAAGGCAGGAGACTGGTTGCAATTTATTCTAACTTTCCTATCTTGTTTCTGGAAGAACCTGTCCCTTATGGAGGTAAAGGAACAAAACTTTTTTGAACTTTATTTTACTATTAAATATAAATGTGTTCTGAGTTTGCGAATACTTGGGTAGCCATTTTTCTCTGTAGTAATGTCTGTTATTCTTTTTTTGAGGATTAATACATATACTAAGCATCTCAACTTGAATTTAGAGAACTTCTAGTTCAGTAGGAACATGATGTACTGTTTTACACTTGGAGACCACTTTAACAAGTTATTCTAGAAACATTAACGAAATACAGAGATGGTAAATTGTTATTTCCTTATGCAAATCAAACTTTTTAAAGATTATTAATGCCAAATGATCTCTTCATTCCCATTTCATCTTCCCAAAATAGCAAAGTCAAAATTTTGCAGCAGCTGGTAGATGGTATCCAGACAGTTCTCACTGGCCCGGAAAAGTAGCAACAGTCACGGGAAATGGAACTGGGTTATAATTGGCTTGTGTTTGTAATGTTTACTCTGTTTAGGCAATCAAAATTGGATACCCAGTCAGTTTATCGTGCTGTAAATTTGTTGGTAACAGACAGCATTGCTTAAATGCTTTGTCTTGTGTAATTTGTTATTCTAAAGTAGATGTTTTATTAGCACTTATCTGGGTGGTCTAAGAATTGGGCTCTGAAAGGCTATGTAAATAGTGAATATGGTCTACTGTAAATATAACTTGGCTTTTTTGACTTATGAGGTACAAGCATGTAACTCTGCTCTCTTTCTCATTTACAGTTGCTGAAAAGTGAATGCAACACGAGGAGGATTGGATATTGTGTAGAGGGAGTCATTCCATGACAATAATCTCTCCCTTTGGGGACTGTAGGATTATTTTTTTTGAAAATGTATAAATTATACCTGGCCTGTACAGCTCTTCCCCCTTCTACAAATTCTGCTAACTGATTCCCAAAAAAAACCTAGAGTGCAATTTTGGCGTCTTGAGAAATGACATGTTACTTAAAGTGTAGCTCTGCTCATTACACAGTTTGTCTTTCATGTCTTAAATTTAGTCTGCACTGTGCCAAGCTGAATGTACGTTGAGAAAATCTTAGTTCAAATTTTATAGCTTAATTTGTGTACATCTTACTGTCTTGGGGAAAGTGCAACAGTGTTAAAGTATACTTTCATTTTTATCACTTCACATAACACTACATGTCCCACTGAATTAGAACGGCACTCTAGATTACACTTTTCTTTTGGAATGCTACATAGGGCATTGGAACTAAATTTATTTGTACAGTGTAAGAATACTGAAGTGTGCTTACGACAACTGCCATAAGGCACTACGATTGCTACACCACAGAACTAAAGAGTTCAATATGAACAAGGCTGTTTAACTGTTATCTGATTAAATACCCGTTTATCGGGTAATTTAGAATTAAATATTGTACAGTAATAAGAGTAAACCTACGTTTACAAAAAAGACTTTGGCAATGGATTATCCCATCTGTCCTGTTCCTGATTCTACACACAGTACAGTCTGGTGGAGTGAAAACATTCTGCTTCATTCTGATGAGCCTGTCTATCCATTTGTCTGTATCTGTGACAGCTCACTTTTGCTATTTTATAATAGTGAAATGAGCACAATCTCAAATTTAACTTGATATTCTACTGCATATATAGTACTGGAATTTTTTGGCTAAAATTTTAACTTTTGATTAAAAAATTTTTTTCAGCAACTGGCCAATGAATTCAGATACACTAATAAAGGATACACCTTTTTAAAACTGATGTATTGTGAAATCCCAGAGACAAGTGTTTAAAAAATAATAAAATAAAGTGCTACCCTGAATTGTATTTGTAATCCATTTGTAAGTAGGTATATGAAATGTCCAAAGTAGCAGTTGTTGAATATTTTTCTTCTCTTTGCAATAAAGTGCTGTAAAGTGGCTAACAAAATGAAACATGGGGGTTTTTGTTTTGTTTTGTTTTTTGAGCTCTAATACTCCCACTGAGCTGACTCTGGGTTTTAAAATTTTATAGTATAATTTGCCTAACTTATTCATAGGGTTTAGCCACTATAATTTTTAGAACAGCCGCCTTCTGGATAGAAATTGGTTACTAGGTCTCAGAAAGAAGGAACTTAATATTACTGAAAGAATTCAGTGAGATTTCCAGACCCAGCTGGTACCACTTTGTGTGTTGGCTTGAATTTTTTGCTGGGTATTTGGTTATTGTGGAAACAGTAGAGACTCTATGACTGTTCAGACAGCAAATCACTTTCAACTTTTATATTATAAATAGACAAAATATTTATATTATGATGGAGCGTAGGCAGATTTTAGACCTTGAACCACTTTTTTCTATATCTACAGTAGTCTGAATTTTTAATAGTTTGATTTTTAAAGGTTGAGTGTCTCAGTCAGAAATCTCACTATTTTGGAGTTTTCAGCTTTTTAAGACTTTTGTTCATTAAGGCTGCCAAACACTCCAAACTTACAGTTGTTTTAGAGCATGATTAAAGAGAGCATACTGAGGAAAGAAAACTAAATGAACGGCAGACTATCTGAATGAAATTTCTGATAATTGAAACAGTACTGTCTGTTATCTTTCTCAGTGTTAACTACAGGTTATCAGACCTTCATTTGTTAATATGCAATCATAAAAACAAAAAAACCCCACTTTCTTTAAAATACATTCAAATGAAGCAGGATTTTTTTTCTCATGCCTGTGAATGGGGGTTTCATTTCTGTAGGTAATTGTCATGGGGTTTGGTGCTGAAAATTGCTGTGTTTAAAAAAAAAAAAAAAAGTAACTAGCCTGTAGCTCAGTGTACATCACCTTTTTATATTTAAACTTTTTTTTTATTTTAAACCTTTTATGAAGTTTACCAAGAACTGCCTCTTAAAATGTAAAAAAGAAAAAAAAAAACAACACAACCAAACAACTTTTTTTGTTTTCTGGTTTGGCTGTCATAGATCAGCTGGACAGGACAATTACTGTTTTTTGTAAATTAAAATATTCAGTCTATACAGGGAATGTTCAACACTGCTGTTTCAACTTGCAGTCTTTGAATGGTTCTTATTTTTATGTTCCTCTAGATCATATTTTTAAAAAGATGATTTAGGATAGGAACTTGGTGAAATAATATTTATTTCTGGTGAACAACTAAATTATTTACATAACTTAAATGCTGACTCACTGCTGTGTGTATCTCTAAATTTGACATGAGGACAAGTCTACCTGTGGAATATGATTTAACTTCAGTACACTTAAGATGCATTAAAACAATTGGTTTGGGGAAGACGCCATATAGTTTTAACTTACCTGCATGCTGTAAATGTATTTGTGTTTAAATAAAGAGAAGAAAAATCTTTGAACTTCGTGCATTTATTCAGTCTATGCCTGTTTTTTACATTGTGTCTAGGTAATACTTTTCACTTGATAGGTTTCATGACCAGTTATCTTTATGTAGTGATCACTTGATGTCTTGTAACTTATTCCAGTGTTTGTTAATACAAGTAAGCTTTCTTACAACTATGAATATTTAAGTCTTAGTCTTCAAAAGACTGTCCATGATGGAGAAAAATACACAAACAAAAAACCCCAAACCAAACAGAAGAAAAAAAAAACCAAAACAAACCCCAACTGTTTCTGCCTGCCAAAATGTACAGAAATTTATTACAGCCACAGTATATCAGAATTTAACCCTCTCAATCTGGGATTACTTTGATGTCTCCCAAAGGCATATACTCCATGTAGTTCATAAATACGCCAACTTAATAGCCGTTTTTAATGGCTTCTCTTGGTTGTGTATGTTTTGGGGTTTTTCTTTTAAACATCAACTTCCACCCTATCTATCTTGGACACAGTAAGTGACACACTTGAAAGAATTCTCCCTCTCAAACAAGGTGTAGACACAGCATTCTTTCTCTTAAAGGAGAGATTTTATCTTTTGCTCAAAGCAGCTGTTTTGTTTCCAGAGCACTGATCCCTGTTGTAGTATTCAGCTGCTTTTCAAAGAAAGAAAAACCAACAAACCCAACCCTCCTCAGGCTATGCCCACATGTAGTTATTTCTTAGCTGTAATTGGGAGTTAGATATGCATAAGATCATTGCTGCATCCTATTTACCAAGGTATTTCATTTTTTTTAAATGATTGCATTCTAGAGTAAGCTGAAGTCAGGTCAGTCAGCTATACTTTCTTCTTTCCAGGAGCAGCAGGAAATTTAAGAACTAGAGGAGGTTGCTTTAATTCAGGCCTACTGGCAATTGAGGAAGCATAGATGCACTTGTATTCCACACTTGTTCTTTAAAATGGAACTTTGAAGTGAAACAGTGTAGAAGCTGATCAAGGGTTTGGGAGCATGATGTGCATCTTAAGTCCAACTTTAAAGACTTACTAAGATGACAATGCATTTATCTGTTTTGGGATGCATGAAGAATGGGTGCCTGCTTGCAGTGGTTCGGCCTGTAGATGACAAATTCTGAAAGCTGCCAATTCATCTGTAGCACCTGATGCCCACTGCATTTTCAGCTTGAGCTGTAGCTGCTTGTTCTTTATGTACTCCCAGTTAGCCAGTGAAGGAGGGAAGTGAAATAGCGATCTTGTCTTCTGCTAGTCTGACAGAACAAATGGTTGGTTTGGTTCAGACTAAGAGCTCATCTAGCTAAACCTCTCTCCAGAGGTGTCCGATATATGTGTTGCCCAGAAAAATCAGTCAAACGTGATGATTCCTCTCGATAGTATTCTCTAGATGTGTCACCTCAGGGGCTTTCCTGAGTGTGGTGTCAGTTGTCTGTATGGTCATGCTCAAAGTTCTTATTTTATCCACATACTTAGACAGTCTTCTCTGGAATCCATGTAAACTTGTCTTGGTTTCAGTTGGAGAGGAATTCCCCTGAGTTACCACTTGCTTCATGAACATCTCTTTTTTTTAACTTGGCTCCTGCTGATTTGGTGACTCCTCATTCTTGTTTGAAAGAGATGAATCCCTTTACAAAATTTCTGTGCCACCTAGACTTTTGTAGACCTCTTTTCTCTTTTTGTTTCTTGGGACTCATTTTCCTTTCCCAGTAATCTGTAACAGTTGATTCTGCTTTTTTTCTGAGTGCTATTAAACTGATGTTTTTTTATGGAGCAATCTAGTTATATGAGGCTGCAGTCATCTTCTGGATAATTTTCTCAGAAAAAGATGTAGCTAAATTTATAGAGCTTTGATATAAAAATATAAAAAAGCATAAAGGAGGTCTAGATTTAAGTATGTCAGTACAGTTACAGAGAAGAAAATATCTCAGGAGGAAGAAATTGCACCTGTAAAACTGCTCAATAATGAGCTAATCTGATGCTATCAAATATTTCATAGTGTATCAACGGAAGATGGCTCAGTCACACCAGTGAAGTGCTCACTTTTGAATTGACCTGTGTCTGCTAAGGGATGACCAACTCAAGCCCTTTTAATTGTACACAAGGACTAAGGGATGCTCAAAAAGGCAAGTAAATCTCCTTTCACTCTGAAGTTTCTTATGAGCAATGGTGTATTGGGTCTGGCTGAGATGGAATTAATTCTCCCCATAGCAGCCCTAATAGTGCTGTGTACTGCATTGGTAGCTGGAAAGGTGTTGATAACACACCAGTGTTTTGGCTACTGCTGAGCAGTGCTGGCACAGCATCAA
>JANZLQ010000078.1:28999341-29027955 GCA_026212715.1 Elanus axillaris | reverse complement strand
AACAGATATTCCATACCATATGACGTCAGCTCAGGTATAAAAGCTAAGTAAAGGGAGACGGAAGGGGGGACATTTTTACATCTGCCAGAGCAACCACTACGCGTGCTGGAGCCCTGCTTCCCGGGAGGTGGCTAGACATCGCCTGCTGATGGGAAGTAGAGAATAACATAATTTGTTTTCTCTCTGCTTTTCGCGAGCGATCTCTGCTTTCACTTATTAAACTGTCCTTATCTTGACCCACGAGCCTATTGTTATATTTTCTCCCCCCTGTCCAGCTGAGGAGGGGGAGTGATAGAACGGCTTTGGTAGGCACCTGGCGTCCAGCCAGGGTCAACCCATCACAAATGGCATGACCTGAAATGACCTCTGAAATTAAGAAAAAATACTATTACATCTCTGAAAAGGAAAAACTGCAGTTACCTGCACTGATAATCTACAAACTGCTAAGGAATTCATTGACAGAAGAATTTTTTTCTGTTGGCTGGCTTGGGGTGGCTTCTGTCTTGAATGTACCAAGAAGTTGTAACACCAACTTAGGAAGTATCAAATGCATTACTGTATTTAACATGTGCTATGTGCAGACTGTCTTGAGTCACTTCAGTATGTAATATAACTTCTCTAAATGACGTAGAAAACATGTGTGGAAGATGATTACTGAAGAATGATGGGTGCATCAGAATTTTTGCCTATGGAGTTTTGAGCTGATGAGTCTTTCTGAATTTCCTGCAGGAGTGTTGATCATTTTGTGTTTAACCAGTCCTTGCTGGGGGGAATGACAAATGAAGTGGGACTGGGCAGGGAGAGTAATTTGAGCTGCTAACTCCTTTTAGTGTGTCATTATGAAAGTTGAAGGTACAGAGGGTATCAGTCAGCTAGGCTATCCAGTGTGGTGAGAAAAGTTACCTGAAGAAGAAATATATAATGCAGAAGAAAAAAAAATACATGCAAATATGACTATTGTAATAGACCATATTTAGCCTATTTACTTTGAAAAGGGAAATAAGAGGCTAATGACTATAAAGGGGAAAGAAAGAGGTGTTGCATAGGATGGTGTGGCATATCTGTACCCTTGATGCCTTGTGGGTGTACATTTCAGCAGCATACTTCCTCTAGGGTCTGTCATGCTCTACAAGGTAGGCATGCTGGTATTGAGGAAGGGAGCTCAATCCATCCACTGTCTTCACCTAAGGTACGAAGGGAAGTGTTAATATGTACCTCTGGCAAGTAAGGAGAGCAGCATAACCCGCATTCTCCGCATTCCTAAATCAACAAAACTGGGTGTGGAAATGACTCGGAGGTGCCCCCAGGTGTGTGTTTCAAAGAGCTACTTCCACAGCGTCTGTTTTGAGTAACAAATACCTGGGAGCCCCTGTCTTGTTCTGAAAGTCAACTCAAATTGTCTCCTGTAGTTGGAGACAAATACACTTCACAGCTGATGACATGGTACTGGAGCTACCTGCAAAACTACTTACTCTTCCAGTGGATGTTTGATTTGGCTTTTGTCAGCAGCAGCATTAAAAATCATGTTAAAAAGTAAATCAGCTGAGCAAAACATAAATGTCAGTGTTATCCTGTCTACTTATTGCTTCCATCAACAGGTCAAGTTCCTATCAGCCTGGGGAGCGGGGACTGTTGTGCTGCCAGGATAGGTGTTTTACACAATCATTCAGCATCCTGTTAACGGGCAGGTATTTGCAGAGTATTTTGCGCTGGTCTTTTCCTGAGAGGGTGTAAATGATTCTTTAAATGCTTTTGCTGCAAGAAATACCTGTCAGCAGAAACCATGAGAGATCTTAGACTGCAGCCCAGGAAAGCTCATTTCAACCACAGCTTACTGCAAGGCCTTTTTGGTTTTTTTTGGTGTCAGCTGCGTGCAGCAGCCTGGCGACCGTCTGTGTTTTCTAGGGCCTGGTTTGCAGTGAGGACTGCAGCGGGGTGACCCCCCTTCGCCCTGCTGATGGAAGAGGGAAGCTCCTTTGGGCGATGGTGTCCTCTCACACCTGCTGTGGGAGCTGTGCCTGGCCGGATTTCCATGTCCTGGTGGGTTATTTTGCAGAGGCAGAGCAGCTCCCTTTGTCCGCAGCAGTCAGACACAAGTCCTGGTCCTGCTGCCGCCTCAGCCCCTTGCGCCTTTCCCCTTGAGACCAGAGGGCTTCCACCTGGTACCCTGGGACCTCGGCGTGAGTAGTGACTTGTCACGCTGCTGGGGGAAGGGAGGAGCTGCCTGCTTTTCCTGAAAGAAATTTGTATTCCTGCTCCTACAGGCCTGTTTTCCTCAAAGTGTGAGGCCACAGGGCCATGTAACAGGAGAGGAGCTGAAGCTCAGGTCCTCAGGTGGAAGAAATACAGGCCGAGCTGTGGAGTAATAAAAGCTTTGCTTGGTGTTTTGTTTTTCTAGGTCTGAAGTTCAGCTTATAATAAAAAAATGAAGAGTTCTTCCTCTGTCACTGCTGAGGTCTTTCTAGCTGCCCATTTTGTTGATGAGCCTACAAGGTCATGAAGCGTGAGCCACGCTTGTCATGTCACTACTTGGGGCAGTAAAACCAGAATTGCCCAGATGGGGTAATAATTTCAGCTATGCAGAGCTAGTTATTCACAACCAGAAACTAACCTGCTCGGTGCAAGACCCTTCTGAGGAGACTTTATTAACCCGAGACCTCACGGGCACGAGAGGGAAAGGAGAGGGCTGCCCCGGGGGAGAAGGGATCTCGCGCACTGGGAACTGCTGGTGCAGGGATCCAGCCGTTGGAGGTAACGGCTTCTCAAATCCCCGCTCTCTCCCTTGGCTTGGGCCTCTTTTCTGCCTTTGATCTGAACCCCAGTTTGGCAGCGAGGCCCTAAACCTGTTTGGAAGCTAAAATGGGAGCGGCGCGCGGCGCGGCGTCGCAGCGCCCCTCGAGCGGCTGCCGGCGCCGCTAGGGGGCGCCATGGGCCCGCGGGGCCGGGCGGCGGGCGCGCGGCGGGAGGGGATCGCGCCGTTGGGGGGCGGGCGTCGGTTTGCACTTCAGGCGTTAACCGCCGCAAATGGCTGCTCGCGTCGTTTGCGTGTAGCGGCTTGGGGCTCTTGGGCGGTACTGCTTACCCGCCTGTATTTCCGTGTCCCTCTCCCGCCCCCTGACCTCCCAAGCTGCGTTTTCTCACATTCAGTACCCGGCGGGCCGGCAGCGGCCGGGCCACAGTGAGGCCCTCTCCTCAGGGCTGAAGCTTTACTAAGCTCTCTTCAAGTTGCCGCCTTTAAACGTGTTTTTGTTTTCTACAAGTCCTTCCCATCCCACAAACCTCTTCCCCCTCTCTGATGGCAGAGGGGACACTTCGCCAGGTAACAGAAGAACTGGGTTTGGCCTCCTTGGCACCAAGTATGTGAGAACACGATCTCGCTCCCCGGGGCCTGCTGGCCTCCACTTTCCAGGTGTAGCTCAGCAGGCAGTTTGCCTTTTCCGCGCACTGTTGGCTTCTACAGAGCCTCGTGTCCCCTGAACCCCAACATCCTTTGCCGCAGGGCTGCTGCTCAGCACCTTGGTTCCCAGCCAGTCCTGCTGCATCCACCTGCCAGTGGGGAGAAACCCCATGGACTTTCTTCAGATGTAGTATCACTGCGGACTCCCAAATGTGTGGCCTTTATCAAGTCACTTAAATAAAACCCATAGAATTCATACTTACACTAAATACCTGACTAGCTCCACTAGCACTGTGCAGAACAAATGCCATTTGTCACAAAGAAATGCACTAGGAGCAGATCCTGTGTGTCTTTCTATATCATGACATGTAAAGTGGCAACTGTAAAACTTCTGTCCCACAGAGCTGCATAGAATTGAATCTTGAGATTAAAATATTGTGAAAAGCTGCACATTATGTTTCTGAATAAGTACCAGAATATTCTCCTAGGCATTTTTCACTCCTTATTTAAACCATTTTTTTTCAGAAAGATACTTCAAAATGTCACGAAATTTGGTATCTTTATTTGAGCTGCAAAACAGTGATATAAGATGCATAAAGTCAGACCTGTGCAGTGGGTGAATCATTATCAAATCCACTCATAGATGAAGCTTTGAGGCATTTTTGTATTTTTCTCTCGTTTCCAGCTGACTTGCCTCCATTGATCCACAGACACATGAGTAGCACAAGAGAGGCAGTAAGAGTCATTCCTGATGAGAAATGGATTTTTTTCCCCCCAAGCTCATTATTGTAGAGGACTGTCAGTTTCCCTTGGCAGCCCATACAATGGGCCTGCTCTGTAATAAATGCAGATAGCATTAAATTAATGTTTCATTCCCATGGTGACAAACAGTGGCATCCAGTTCCAGCACAGGATAATTCAGTGAAAATATGGCAGCAAACAAGTACCTTGCCTGTTATGAGCTAATCAGAGATGCAGAGTATTCGAACTGGACTCAAAGCATCCACCATCAAAGCTTGGAATGAGTTTATTAACCTGGACACACACTGTTGAAATGAGCTGGGAATGGGGAAATGAGAGAATATGCGTTTAAAAAAAGATCCAAAGCACATAAAAATAAGTATAAAAGCATGAATCAATTTTAATAAAAATTTTCATTCTATTCTGCATCTGGCTCTAACTGGAACCTGTGCAGGAGCGTAAGTATGTGTGGAGATGAAAATGAAGAAGAGGATTCTTCGTTCATATGCTTGGTTGATGAAGTTGGTAGAGATTGGACTGCCAGCCTGATGAACTGTGGAGTTTGGCAACCTAGGATAAGGCAAGGCTGTAAAGAACCAAACACAGAGGTGTTTGGAAACTGTTACATGAAAGAGCTCTAACAGACAAGAGCAGATATCCACAGCAGAGAGATTCTAAGGGCCATTGAAGCCTGAAGGGTGACCAGAGCCCTTCAGCACCCTGCCATGCTGCTGTGAGCTGCTGCCACTCAGGCAAGACCTGGCTCTGAGGCTGCCCTCTCTGATTCTCTGCTGATTTTGTCCTCTCCTGCTGGATGCATAGCTGATGGGCCTTCATTAGACCCAACAGTGAATGCACCTTTCTTTTGAATTATAATACCTGTGGGCAGATAATCTAGAGGGAACAAGATACTGAGCTCTTGACACAACTTGCAAAGAAAGAGCGATTTTGCAAGGACAAGGAATTCAGCCTTCATTATTATGACTTGCTCTGGGGTTTTGTTCTGCACATCAGGAGTTCTTCAGGAGGGGAAGGACCAGCAGCAGCCTCTTAGAACAGAGAGTTCCCCTTTCATTTGCGCTCAGCTGTATGTCCTGCATGTTTCTGAAAGGCTATTTTGCTGCATGTGTTCTCAGTGAGAGCAGTGCTTCAGTTGGTGCTTGGGATAAAATCTTATGGGTGCTAGTTGCTTTTTTCTTTTCATCAGATTAGTTATTTAAAAGCATCTCATTCATGTCCCCTAGAATTATTCTAAAGATTCTCATCACATTTGTTTTGTTTTTTTTTTTTATTAATGAAAGCTCTTGGAGCCACATCTGGCATGTTTTATTGATCATAATCTCATGGCTGGAAGCTCATTTTGGTAGCTATAGCAACAGAACTTTTTTTCAAATCTCAACATAACTCCACAAAAAGTGGAATAGGGGAAGTAGATAATTTAAATTACTGAGCAGCTAATAACTCTTTTTTCTGTAACCAATTCTGAGATTTCTAATTTGATACAGTAAATAATGGATAGGAACAAAGTCTTTTGACAGCTACATCTGCTGTGGAAGCTCATGAAAGAGAATAACATGGATGCACATGGTGTCTCGAGAATCCTTTTTGCTGGTTGTACATTGCTCCCATCCTCCGCTGGGCTGCAGGCATCACGGGCAGGCTGAGGGCACGGACCCTGGAGGACCAGCACTACGGAACACGTATTCACAGCCCTCCCTCTGCTACCCAGCCAGGCAGGGGTCTCAAATGCTGCCCACGGAAGCAGGGCTTGCTCCAGCTCTTGGGGGCAAGAGGCACTCCTGAAATGTGCCTAAGGGTTAAGGTGAAATGATATAGACTGAAATTATAACTTTCTGTAAGTGCATTCTGATGCCTAAAGACCCCTGTGAGGTTGGCACCACCAAGTTGTTCTTATCAGAGACTTTCTCAGGTATGTCTACTCAGGCAGAAGTTACCTCTGAACCAGAGGACCTGCAGGTAACCTGGCCTGCATTGCAGGATGGCTCTTTCCTCTGTTTTCAGCTCTGATGTTTGGCTTTGAGAGCATTCAGAGCATATCCTGCCTAATAACAGCATCCTGCTTGCACTTGAAAATGGTGATGCTGGGACAGTCAAATGTAGCAGTGGGTGGATGCTGTTGCCTTCCTTGCTTTCCCTTAGGGCTTTCCAGAAAGGCAAGTGGAGAACCGCCCTCAGCCTCCAGCCAGAGCAGAAAGTCAGATCCAGCTGTGGCTGCCTGCTTTTTTCAGGTCTGCAAGAAACTACATATAGGTATAAACTATATTTCTAAAAAATTCCTAGAGATTCAACCCTTGACATCATCTTTTCAGCAGCTGAAAAAAATAGCCCTTTGGAAGTGCTGGAGATCACAGCCCAGAGAAAATTGCAGAGAGTAGGCTCCATCAGCTCCCCGGTTGGTGATCCGTGCAGAATGCTTTGGTGGCCTTGACGTGTTCCCCCAATTGACACTTGCCTTCCCCAAGTCCCACTCCCAGCTTGGGAAGTCTCCCTGGGGCACGTAGCCTCAGGCAGGGCTGGGGTTCTTGGCAATAGCACACAAAGGGCCTATATTTATTATTATTAATTATTGAAATCAAGCTTGCAGCTGGAGGGCAAGTCATCCAGGGGCTCTGCTGCTCTAAATATCATCACCTATTTGACCCCCACTTCTGTGCAGTCCTCCCTGTAGCCCCACCAGCAATGCGATGCAAGGCTTTCCCTGCAGATGCCCTTTCCATCCAAGAAACCCCATAGATCAGCCTGTTCTTTTCATCCTGCTCAAAACCCAGGGTAGATTTGGGCTTTTTTTGTAATGTCTTTCGTGGGTTACGTTAAATGTCCATCTATCCAGTGGATGGCTACGACCGGGTGTAAGTGGTTGGGGCAAAGGCACAGGCCTTTGCCCCAGCCACTTACGCCCGGCTGCAGCCCCGGCATTTTTTCCCTGTACAGATGATGCAGCCGCTCATGCGTGTTAATCCCAGTGCCAGGTCACTGAGTGGGAACAAGGCAACGATTGTTCTTCTGGAGCCCAGGGTAAAGCGGGAACACAAGGCATGGGGAGGGGAGAGGAAAGATATGCCGCCCCATCCCAGACAGCAGCAGAGGGTGAACTGTGTCTCCGTTTCACTCCGGGTAAAACCAAGGGCTGGTTGCTGGAAGAGATGCTGGAAGAGATGCAAAGAGCTTGTTGCTGATGAATAAAAGGTGAGTTGGCGTGGGTTGGCGCTGACTTGGTGAAACATGTTTCTCCTGTGCTGCACCCACAGAGCACCCCGGGAAAGGAGATAACCATCGGGAAAATATGTAGCTACAGTGCTGCCAGGGATTTGACGCAGCAAAATACTTCTGCTGTTATCGGTTTCTGCCGGTTGAAGCGCACATCCCTGCCAGGGCAGGTCCCTTGCTGCTTTAATGCTTAGAAATTTAGGGAGGCAAGGTGGTGGGTACAACATCAGTGGGAAGGACCAGTCTGCCGTGTGATTAAGGATGGGCTTCGTGATGCTTTGCTTCTAGTTCAGCCGGTCAAGTGCATTGCTGTGAAGAGTGCAATTTTATATGGTGAGAGCAGAAATGGAAGAGTAAAGTATGTCCATAAGAGTAGACAAAACCAGTGTGCCTGGAGAGAATTTCAAAGACAAAATGGCTCATATAGTTGGGAGAAAGTCAAGGGGACTTCTTCAGAGAAGTGGGTGTTGTGTTGGGCTGGAAAGGAATAAAGGTGTATAGAGCTTTTCTTTCCTCAATTTTATTTCTTCCTCTACCCCTACATTGCCTGAATGCTATCCTGGGAAAAACCTTTCACCTTAAGCAAATATTTTCTTGTATTTGCATAGCTTAGGGCCTCTAACAGAGCAGAGCTGGAAGAGTTTGCCTGGTGCTGCTACTAGCAATAGGCAGCGTCATTGACAGGATCATCAACAGAAAATTCAGTGTCCACTGGGAAGTTTTGGGCTCATACATACCTCAGATATTTTTGAAAAGATTTATGAAGCCAGCTTTTATTTTAATTCCTGTTGTATCTTTACAGCAGTGACTTGGTGGTGGTGATTACATACCACCACAGACATCTAAGAGGAGCTTCAGACAACATCATAACCCAACATTTAGGTGTATTCACAGCAACCTGCCCTGACCCTGTAAAGATCTAGTTCTGTTACATCCTGCTTTTCCACACATGCAGTCATCAAAGTCCATACTTGTCTATACCCTCCCAGGCCACTGCAGCCAGGAGAGGAGAGGTGCTGACCCCTCTTACACCCAGATTAGTAAGTCTTGGTGGCAGGGAATGTGCTGCAGGGAATGTTTCGGTATTTGGTATTCAATAATTACAGGAGCGAGGATGGGAAAGGGCTTTTCTGCCTCTGCTGATGAGTGGTGACCTCTAGGCCAGAGACTCACTCTGACTTGACCCAATAAATATTTATGGGCTCCGTACAAAAAAGGGAGAGCTTCCGCAGGTGGAACTGAGAGGGCAGAGAGAGCCTCCATCTGCCCTGGGGCAGAGGAAGGGGCTGGACCAGAGTTTCCCACATCTTGGCTGACTATTTCAACCACTAAACCAGTGGCTGAAAGTAACAGCAATGAAGATCAAACCCAGCTCTAAATAAACCAAAACAGAAAGTCATGATTCACATATAGGTCTACAGAGAGGATTCCCTACTCCCACTTCCTACATAACTTCAAAGAGCTGAAAAGCCTCCCATTTCTTTTTTCTTAAAGATGGGGTTAGAAAGAATATTTGCAAAGAAGTGTTTCAGCCCTCGTGGGGAGTGGGCTCTACCCTCCCCAGCAGCTATTCCAGTGACTGCTTGGGGCACGCTGCGCTCCCTGCACTAGCTTTTTCATCTTGCAGGTAGGTACCTATCTCTTTTGTGTCCCCTGTGTAACTGGGATGTTATGAATGCTAGCTGAAAAGTTAAATATCACAGGGTGCTATTGCAGCCTAAATCATCCCTGTGACTCTAGTCAATATTTGCAGCTAGTCATGTGTGATGATTGTAGCAGGATTGTTTTCTAGGCTTGGAGCCTGAAAATGCCAGAGAAGGAGAGCAGGGCAATGCATTTAGCTGAGGAGCTAGGTTTATCTTCTGTATATATTACTGATATGATAATTTGTATTTGACTCAGTCAGTGTTCATTTAATACACATGCATTAACAAATACTCATTAAAGTCAGATAGAAGCTGACTGCTGTCTGATACACCAAATAACTCAGGCTACTCTCAGCACTACACAATGTATGCAGTATTTATTCAGGTATATATGTAAAAATACATCTGTATGTACACATACATGTGTGTGAATGTATGCATGTATATATATATATGTTTGGGTTTCTTATTCCTTGAGACAGTTACATTCTGCTGATCCTTTGATGCAGAGGCAGTCTTGTGGATGCTCTCCAGTTGAAATGACCTAATTCAGTTTACGCCATGAGTGTGGGGTTAGGCAGGGCCGCTCTCTGCTGCACATGCAGCCACAGCCCACAGCCTGAAGTCATCAGCAGCTCCACCAGTGCCTGGGGATGCTGTGGCTGGAGATCCTCCCACCCCAGGGAGCAGAGCAGCCAGGGGCGAGCATCTCCAGCCGGCAGGAAGGGAGCAGCTACCCTGGCCCAGCAGGGCATTAGCTGCATAAACCGACTTGGCGCAGATTGGGCCTGGTGCCAAGCATCAGAAAAGCTCATGGTTTATTTAATACGGCCACTTCCAAGGCAGAGCCTGAGTTTGCAACAGTCCTGCGTTGCGGGCTCCCTGCTGTGAACTTGCTGCCCACTCCGCATTCACTAAGGAGCACACGGCACCCTGAAAAGGCATCGTGTCATCCTTATGCTGTGGCTGGTGGTACCACCATTGCTGGCAGCAGCACTGCGTCGGCTGCTCATGCCGGGGCAGAGAGAGGGGGCAGATGGCAATTCAGGCGCTATTAAGTGGCATCCATGGTTGCTGCCACTTCTGCACCAGGTGTGATGGTGGTAGGAAGCTGCTCGCTGCCATCTCTCTGCACCAGCATCCCCAGAGCAGCAGTAAAGCGGAAGATCTTGTCCTGTACTCCAGTTTACTTGGAAAAAGATATGTCACTAAATATTGACTCTCTGCAACGAAACTAATACTTTCCAAATAGCTGCATGTCTCTCCTACCCTCTGAAATATTCTTGTGGGGGAGTGATGTGGTGTATGTTCCTCTCTCAAATGTTATTTTCATTTGATGTGTATGCTGATGTGTGTGCAATACTGTCACTGAGATTACCACAGACTGTCACATGTTGGAGACTGTACAGTTTGTTTCTATAATGGCACTTCTTACTGATAAACATTTTAAACTATTTTTTAAAAATGAAAAGCAGACAAATATTGGGAAAGTCTTGCTTGAGACAGGGGAATCGGCTCCTGGGGGAAAACCATTTTTATTGCTCTCAGTTTATGAAACACTTCACAGAGGTCAGAATTCTTTTCTCTGTAAAGATTGCACATGGGGTTACAGAATGATTTTCTGAAAGTCTCATAGTATGTTAGTGACAGAGGTAGAATATCTGTTATTAATTAGGCATTAAATAATTAAGACGCGGATGGAGGCGATGAAGTGGTAGGGCTGTGTTCAGGCCAAAGCACCTTGCTCTTAGTCTGCCTCTTAAACTGCTCTGAAACAGACTGATGCAACACCTTGCCTCTACCTGTACGATTCAGTTGTGCTAGCTGAGCTGTGTCCTGGCCCTCCCGATTTCCCCTTGCAAAGGAGGGCAGGCCTTTGCCCACGGGAAAGGGAGTATTAAAAGAAAAAAAAACAACCCCCAAACCTCAGGAAAGGGCACTGTGCTTTGAAGGGAGCCAGCCGGCTCACCCGCTCCCCGGTGACTCACGTCCTCGGTGGTTGTGAGCAGCAGCCACAGCACGAACCTGAATCAGGATGTTGATGGATGCCAGGGGCAGCCATGGGCATGTTCAGACTAAATGGGAGGTTCGGGTCTCGGGTAGCAAGGCTGTGGCACAGATCGCCGCTGTTCCTGTCACAAAACAGGCTTGTACCAGACTTGGCACCGGCGTTTACGGACACTGCGTTCGCTTCACAGGCACTTTTTGAGTGCTCCTGGCTGTTTGCGACAGCGTCCAGCGTGTCACCTGTGGGAGAGCCATAACCCTAATTGCCAGATGGTTGGGTAACTCCGGAGGCAGCGTGCGGGAGGAGGTGTTTGGCAGGGAGGACCCCACAGCACCCTGGTGCTACAAGGAGCGGTGACTCAGTGGAGCGTGCTGCCGGCCCGAGGCGCCCGGCTGCCACGCTCCTCCCTGGATGGAGTCTCTGCCTCTGTTCCTCTTTAAAAATGAGGAAATTAGCTTGTTTGGAGGAGTGTTACGCATAGTCATGTTTCACTAGATAAACCTCCAGGTTGGGTGTGATGCCAGGAAAGGTGCAAGGTTAATGAGTCAGGGCGTCAGAATGTGCTCTTCCTACTTGACAAATGCATGTATGAATTTCACTCTCACACCAAACGCATGTATGAATTTCACTCTCACACTGTGACAGGGGGATGTACCTCCTGCTGGCCCTCAGCCTTTTTCTGGCTCTACTTGCCTAAGGTTCATTGCAATTTTACACTTCTTGAATGACTGGCTTAGATATATCAAACCTTTGATGTGTTCCTTCCAACACTGTGTTTGCCAACAGGAGGAAATATAGGCACACTTGTCAGGACAACAGTAATTAGTTGCAACTTCTGAATCTAAATGCACAATTAATGCTGTGTCGCATACCGAGTATCAGTCATGCAATGAGAGGGTTGTGATGGCAATTGCTGTGCCAAAAATCCCACTCAGCTTATACAAATTGTCCTGGGCAGTATTAATTCATTGTGCAGCATCAGGCAGAGGGACCATTTGCCCCTCACAGTAACTCTTTTGCAATCTGAACTCCAAAGTGATGGCAGTTCCTCTGTCCTGGAGCACACCTCTGGGTGATAAAGTAGCCCTGAGCCCAGCTGAGAGCCAGCTCTCCCCCTGCAGAAAACAGCCAGTGAATATTGAAGGTCCTCCTGCTCACCTTTCTTTGCTTGAAGTCTCCTATGCAAACTCCAAGAGCCCCCTCAGGATCTTCTGCCCTTCCATGGAGAGTGGGGAGTGGACATGCAGCCCAGGGCTCCAACCCGCTGACCCATCGAAGAGCCGGGGCACAGTGATGGCAGCGCCCAAGCAGCGCTTCCATCCACCACAGTCACCAACCAGGTTATGCAAGTATTGCACACACAAGACTGATGGTGAGTGTCTGTCCCTGACAGCACCTGGGAAGGGTGCTCCTCCTCACCTGTCCTACAAACATGGAGCATGGGGAGCCCTGCAGGTCCTGTGCTTTGTTGTGCTGGAAGGGCTCGAAGCCCAAGAGCTTCACAAAATCATGTTTTCTTGCTCTTGGAGGCAAACAAGCCAGTTTTACAACCGCCAGCATCCCTTACCTGCCACCTACCAGTTTGGGGAACAGATCTCAGACTTGCCCATGCCATCAGAGATGTGTGAACAAACCTGACCTGTGCCTGCCTCAGTGCCTGCAGCTCAGCAATGCTGTCCACTGAAACCACTGGGTTACGCAGCTTGTCCATGGGTGTCCTACCTTCATTGTTACACACCCAAAACACCTGTCCTGGATTTGAGACACCTTTGCAATGACTAAGCTCCTGAGTCGCCTACCAATAACATTTGCCATTGCAAAAGACATCCTGAAGGACAGCTCTGCCTGGCTGATGACACCGCATTTGACTCCTGGTCCTGTCAAAGGCTTCCAGCATCCCAGAGGCACGTGTTTGGTTTGGGGACCCAACCTGGGATTTCCCAATGTTAGGGTTTTCTCAGTCATGGTGAATGTTGGGGCATTTTCATCATCACCTCTGAATGCAGGTAAAGGCTGGGCTAGCTGCCTACTGAATAATGGGGGGACAAACAAGTGGTATCCCCACTGAAGCTGTAATTTAAAATTATGATGCTTTTAATGTGTTAAGGCACTTCATAAAAGAGGGAGCTTGGTGCCAGTGCAGACAGCGCAGCGCCCCATGCCTGCCAGAGGGAGGAGAGGGAGGGGGACAGTGAGCTCCTCAGTGTCCCCATTAGCACCACTCCTGCTCTGTCTTTTTGATTTTCAACAAAGCAAACTTGTTTTTTCACCAAATGCCTCCCGCCTCTATACCCCAAATTCTTCATGGCCTGTTACCGGTTTTCCTAAAGCACTTTGAACTAAATGCTGCTTTCAACCCTGTCCCCCAGCCCTGCTGGTACTGCTGGATCAGCTTTTATAACCTTCCACCCCTTAGCAGTCCTTTTACAATATTTACTGATCCTACTTTGAATAACGGGAGATTAATTTAATGCTGCATCTTTTTAACATAATAATTGTTATTAAATCTCTGAATCTTGATGTAGTATTTTCAAGCGGCTTCTACCAGCTGCTACAGCAGTAGGGCTGGATCCACAGACCACTGATTTCTTTCATTTTGTGGAAGTCGTAGAGGACTCAAGAAGAACCAAATACTATTTTTACTGCAGAGTTTCCACAGGTCACTAAACCAACTGCCATTAGTATTCTGAATGGGGAGGTGGCCCCATTCCAAGAATATGAACTGGTTTGAGAAAATTACTGATTTTTTTCAGTTCAGCACCTGAACCAAAATGTTAAGGAAAGAAACAAAGAAACAAAGATCTCAGTGAGCAGTATGTAAAATTTGCAGGTGTTTTTTTTAGGTTAAAAAAGCTTTGTCCACATAAACCATCCCATCTGACCCAAGCAAAACATTTTTTTCCTTGCATTTATAAAAACAAAAATAAGGAGAGGCTCCATAAACAGCTCTGTTTCTAGACACCCAAATTTATCCCTCACCAATAGTACCTCACACAGCAGGTGGAAAAGATGGTAAAATAAGGGAAAATTAAACCCATATCTGCCATTTAGGGTCAGCGGAGACTTCCCTGGAGTGGGCTGGCCAGAGGGGTTGGGAACAGCCATATATTTGGGGGCCAAATGCCTTGGGAGAGACAGTTGTTCTCTGGCTCTTCTCCTCCCCCACAGCAGGTTTCCAGGAAATCATGTGAATAAAAGCCTTTGTAAGGAGAAAGGAGAGAGGGTCACGGAGACAAGCTGGAGAGGACGATGCCAGCCAGCGCCATGCTGACAAGTCCTCCCTCAGAAAGCAGCTGTGCTCCCATTGTGCTGGGTGAATGACAAGGCTCTGCCAGGATGTCACGCTGACCCAAAACGTTGCTGCTGTGTCCAATTGACCAATAAATCATGTCTTGTTCGGGGATGCTCTCCTGAATAGCTGGGTAATCGTGGTTTGTTGGCTAAATGCTCCCTAATGGGTGAGGTTTCATTTGGATTGAAGATGTGAGTCTCCGATGCCTAGGGGTGAGTGTGTTTCAGTGGTTCGAACTGGAAGAGCCTCTGAGCGAGCAGGGCCACAAGCACCCTGCAGCATCCCCCTTCTGTAGCGGGGAGAATTGTCACCAACAGTTAATCATGTTTTTGTTTGTTGCAGGCTTTTTTCCCAGAAATAACTATTTGAGTCAAATTTGTGAACAGTTTTGGGATGACTGAATTATTTCTGGGGCAGAATTTGCAATTTCCTTCTAAGAAACTGCTGAGAGCTACCTGCTAATTACTATTAGCATCTCTGAGGATCCTTTGGGCAGGTGGAGACCATGCAGAAGAGACAGAAGTGAGACAGGCCATTTTCCAAGCAAAGATATAATTAGGGATTAGAGAGACTGATCCTACTGCATAGTATAATTAGGAGATTATGGTGTGGCATTGGCCTGGATTAGACTTGACAGAAAAATCTCTATCCTGCTATATAAAACCTTGCAGATTTTGAAACGGAAACCTGTGAACAAAAGGTCCTCACTGAACCTCATGTCCTACTGCAGCCTCACACTGCTAAGGCTTGCATGTTGAGCACTGAATGGAAAATTGTGTGGTCTCCTGGGTTTGAGGTAGAGAAACCCCTGACAGGAGGTGACCACCAGCACTGTCTGCTGCTTCCCCTTCCCCGCAGGGAAACTGGTCCCAGCTGAGACTCTTCTGCTGTCCCCAGCCCTTCCCTGCCAAGCCTTTCTCTGAGGCCCTCCCGGGTGTTGTCACCACGGGGCAGTGGGCTTAAGGACTCCCTGCTCTGGCTTCTGGGCAGGTTCCTGCTGGGATCTCCCCTCGGGTTTGGGAAGAGGCTTGCAGGGCACCCGCCACCCCCCCAGCCCTGAGCATCGCGATAAGTGGGGCCAAGGAAGGCACCTTGTGGGCCGGTGGGCTGGGAGAGAAGAGAAACTCGCCTGTGCACAGCCCTGGTATTGCAGAGTTCTGAATCAGCCAAGCCAGCCCATAAATCCAATGAACACAAATAATACTGTGAGAATCAGCTACACAGATTACAATCCTTTACTTCTTACTCTAAAGCATTTCTAAAATCAGTAACTCAAAAAAAAATAAAATTAAATCGTACCACTAAATGGACCACCAGCAGGATAGGCTTGGTGTGCTTTTGGTACGTTAGTTGGTTAATTCTTGCTAATAGTCAACAAAACACTCCAGTGAAGCATCCCGCAAATCAAGCAGTAAGACCAATGCTGCCATTCAACGGCAGTATTTTTTGTGGTGCCCAGAGCCATAGATTCCCCAAGGAGGAGAGGGGAGTGAGGAAGCATAGTGCCCTCCTGCAGCTCCGAGCACTTTGCCATGGGTTTCTTGGTCATGAACTACAGTTGCAGCAGTAAAGCTGTCCAGTTCCCATGGCATCTTATTCTCCCCCTGTATCACTTTTTTCTTTTATCTGGTATTAATTCTTCAGCACAGAAGCCACCTTCTTACTATGTTATATCTATTACTTTTTCATGGCAGTATAGATTGTAAATGCGAACAACTCTGAGCACTTCCCTCATTATACACTCTCCAGGATACAGGTGGATAATAAAATAATATTCTGCATCTTATGGCCAATTAACAAGAACAAAACTATGGATGAAATGCATGTGACAAAAGCCTGGTGTGGGAAGGCCCTGCAGACTCCACCAATCCGTTTCCTGTTTCTCTTTCTGATGCTCAAAAATCAATGTAAAGTAAAGTTTCAACAGCCTTCATATGTAAGTGCCAGATAGTATGGGAATATCTTGACCAAATCAAAGGCTTCTTTTACTTTGGGGACCATTGCTTGTAAAAAGGTCATTTGTCTTTCTCTTGCCGTGTAATCATAGAATGAAAAATTGCAGAATTTATAGAAAATAGAGAGTCATGAGCACATCATCTTGTCAGACTATGATTTATCTGGAAATGAATGACTGACAGATTTCCTCAGCATAGGAGGGTAATCTGAACACTGTCTATGGTCTAGTAATTTTGCTAAACTTCCTAGCACTCACACTAAGACAAATACTCAGGATGCTAAAATGAAGATATTTAAACGTGTGATTTTAATGAAAAGTTATTCCAGAGCAAGTTCTTGGATTCTCAGATCCATACTCTTTTAAGGTATTATTTAGAATTGTTTTGCAAATTTTTCTATAATACCTATAAATCTTTGTGATACACCATAGGCTTGTCTAGTAAATGTAATTGTCTCCCCTCTACTTTGTATTTTCCTTGATCAAGATTATTACCCCCTTGAGTACCTTACTTAGCCTTTTGCTACCTGACAAGCCAATTAAAAAGTTATTTGACGTTGTAAGTAAAGAAGTAAAAGAAGATTTAGAACTATAAAAAGTAATCCGTATACTTCTATAAAAGCACCCATCTTGGGGATATTAAGTGACTGTGATGTACAGTCAAGAATAAAAGGTAACACAGCAAATTGGAGATGTCATTTCATCTCCTCTTCATAAGAGATTAATTAATTTTCTTTTGACAGTGATAGCAGTTGAGCTTCAACATAAAGACACATGATAGGAAAGCATAAAAGCTTCTTTTAAAAGTGCATGATAGTCATCTGCCTGGGATCCTACAAAGTACAGTAGATTTTTTTCCCCACATTTGGCCCAGCAGGACCATTAGGTGGTTTGTCAGAGACTGCAGAAAGGCTCAGGAGCTTCTGAAATCAGAGTGCATCCCTATTTTCAGAGTGGTTTTTTGGTTTTGTAAGATGTGTAAGATCTTACTGTTCCTAAAATACCTGCTTGCTTAGGGGAATTTTAAACGTGCGCCTTCTCACTTGTGTTTGGTTTTAATTAACCCTTGGGAGAAAAGTCTTGTATGTTTAATGAAGTGACCTGAAAAGATCTGTATTTAAAAGAAAGAATACTAATTGTGTGACAGCCCAGTTCCGCGTAATAATCCTGTCGCTGCTGCACAGCAGTTGCTTTGGGGTTCACCCAGCGCCCCTGAAGATGCCACTTGCGCTGCAGCCAGCCCCAGCTCACAGCTCAGCCACCCAACTTAAGGGGCCTGAGTTAACTTCCAGGAGCTGATATGAGTTTCTCTGGCAGCCCACCCTGGTTTTCCAGCAGATGGCAATAACCCATAATGGGTGAGCGGGAGGGGGGTGGGGGGGCTGCGCAGTGGTGGGGCAGGAGCCTCCCCAGCAGCCCTGCCAAATCCCGGTGGCGGGAAGAGAGGGGAAAAGCGGGGAAAGAGAGAGCAAGCCAATGAATAATAGATTACTAAAATCTAGACAGCTAGAAAGTGCATACACAGGAGAGGGGAAGAGTGCATAATTCATCTATAATTGCTCAGAGGGGGATTTTAAATAAAGAAAAGAGTTGCACATTCCCTTTGTTTCTTTTTAAGTTTTCCAGCGGTGGAAATGTGTTTTTATTCAGCCGGCTTGGCCTTAGGGCTCAAAGGTGACCCAGCTACCATCCTGCCATCTGTCAGGTGGTGTGGCTGGTCACACACAGGGTGCCAAGGCATGCCTGAAGCATGACCTAAAAATGACTGTTGCCTGTAATATTGCAGGCAAAAAGTGGTGAGCGTAGAGGATGTACCTTTAAAAAGACAGTGACAAAATCCTGGTACTGTCTTGACAATGGCTATTTCATAGCTCCTGAAGATACTCTGGAGGAATTTCTATCTTGTGACTCACCATTAATTATCCTGCTCACTTTGCAAACCATCAAATTTATGTGAGGTTGGCCTTTGTCACAGCAAATGGAAACCTTTTTAACCTTCTTGTGTTTCTCCAGAATAAACAAGGGAACAGGAGAGAACAGCACAGGTTGGCTAACCTGGAGTCTATAAAGGATGGTTCCCTCGGAATTGAGCATGTTCATGTCTAGAAGTGATGATTTTATTTGATAAACTTGCACCCTGCATTTGACAAGATTAAACACCTCAAAATTCTTACTAGCATTACAGAAAGCAACAGAAGTATAGACCCATACTCTCAGCTCACAGGTCTGTTTGTGCCAACGCCCTGTCTCTGAAAGTTGTAAAAATCAAGCTTTTCTGGAGGAATAGCAAATGAGACAACATGCCCTGGTTTCCTATTCACTTGGGGGGGAGGTACAAAAGGCTGGTCTATGCTGTAAAACCCAAGCACTTGTAACTGCCGCTATTCCACGGCTACCTGCGTAAAGCTCCTTTTGTCTTCTCATCTTGCTACACTCTTGGCCTCAGTGAAAAACTTTGGCAACAAGTTCCATGTTCTAGTTTGTGTGAAAACCTTTCTCAGTTTCCACTTTGCAACATTTCAAGATCACTGAATGTTCCCTTCTTTTTTCTTTTCTTTTTATGAAAGAGCACACTTAGAAACTTTTGATCTGCTTTCTCCTTACCATGATGTTATATTTTTTCTTACAGTGTTTCCTTGTACTGGTCTCTTCCAAAGATAACTTTTTTTTTCAATCTCTTAAAAAAGGCATAATGGAAGTGGGAAGAATGGGTAATGCCCACTCATAAAACATGCAGACAAATACTGAGCTACTTTTATAAGAAAGGGCAATCCTTCCATTTTTATGTCTCCCTCACTCTCTTTCAAGAAGCACATTAAAAGGGCTGAGGAAGATAATTGTTTTGGGTGGGTATGTGATTGAGATCCTAATAAAAATGTAATTGCAAGAGCAATAGTTGAAGACCTGTATCTGTTAAAAATTAGTAACTATTTATTATTTACCCACCACTGTATCAGTGGACCTGTTTTAACCTCTGCTGGCATGACAGCTTCTCAGCCTCCACAGCAACAACCTGCTTCATGCTTATTTTTGAATTATTGTGTGTTCAGCACCTAATGAGACACTCAGTTTGTGGCATGCATGGAGTATGCGGTCCAGATTACCAGCTCTGCGTTTATTTTGCTATCCTGTTATGACAAAGCTGATGCAGGGAGGTGAGCGCTAGCATATCATTCAGTGCCAGATGGACTGGCACAGATAACTGCCATTTGAGAGACCAGCTCAGAAGTAACTGTCTTGTGCTTTATTTGCAGATCCAGAGGCAAGATGCCTATAGAAACTGTGTTTCTTTTGGTGATAACTTGTGGTTATTGATGTACTAAACAATTTCCATTGAACAAGAGCAGGAATGGATGATATATTTCCCAGTGAAAAGTAAAATCACGACAAATATGGTCTCATTCATTCAAAAACTTCATAGACTGGATCTGAATTCATTTGAACGATGCTGCCTAGGGAGAGCAAAGGAAAAGCAATGTCACCGTATTCCCATCACGGAGCTGGGGGAGGGGGCTGTCTCTTTGAACATTCACTCTCAGCAAGAAAGATGCAGGTTCAATGCCTGCTTGAGGGGATTTAAGCCCCCTCCACCACCTCTATCTTAGTCCGTCATCACTAACCGCCATGCCATTAAATATTCTGGAGTGCTTGCAATCCTGTTGCTGCTGTTCCACTTAGCATTAATAATTAAATCGTTACTGGCAGCGGGACTAAGCTTCAGATATCCTCCATCCTCGAGGAGCGCTCCAGGCTGAGAAGCATTCACGTCCTTTGTTGAAATGACTGCTCATATATTTTCCACACACCAAAACTGTGCCAGCCAGAGGGACTGAAGGTGGCCCACTTTAGACTAGTTAGAATGCTAATCTGAAAGAGATGGTAAACATGATTTTAAATCCAGTTTCTGCTTCAGTTGAACTGAACTACAAGGTCTTTGTTTTGCTATAAAACCTCTCACATTTAAATTTGTTTTGACCCAAGTTGGGGTCTGGTTTTAATCTTGTTCACCCCTTCCTTTTTTTTTTTTTGTCTCAGCAGGAAGCCTGAGAACTCTCCCTCTCTTTTCATTAATTGCAAACATAATGATAACAAAACTCTGAGCCAGTGAACACCTCTCACTTGGCTTTGGAGTTTATTCATCCCTAAGGTATAGCTATTATTTCATAATTGGAAGCACCTTCTAGGTATTCTTTTATCAGTAGTATAATAGATACCTACAGCTCTGCTATTACTTCCTTGTGAAGCTGCCTTGGTGTTAAGAGCTTTTATCTTGGCTCAGCTCTGGGGCTCCTCCCTTCCAGGACATAGTTTCATCCTGACCGAAACCAGCATCCTACACAGCGTCGCTCTGTCGTTAGGGCAGACAGGTGCTGCACCATATTTCTCCCACTCTGCAGGAAGAGATCATGGCCTCAGTTATGTAAAACAGCGTATGGAGCATACATATTATGTGCTGCTAAAATCATGACCTAGTATGCACAAGGCTTCTAGACTTTCTAATTAGGAGCTGAGCTAATTGGAACTGGCTAAAATGTCCATATATTGGACATATTTTTATTTCACAAGCTTCAAAAGCTATATAAGCATCTCCCCCTTCCAAAAATGTTTATATTTGCCACCATTTTCACTAAAGGTTTAGCATTTATTAAATTGAAACCTGACTTTTCAAATGAAGTCTCTGGTTACATGAATAAATGATTTTGATGAAAATAAGAGAGTTTGGGGATTGGCTTAATGACAGGTAAGAAGTTTTCATGAACACTTTAGGGAGTGCCAGCACAGTGAATGGCTGAGCCTGGGGGAAAAAGCATTAGACAACAGCTATGGTGAAGAGGCACAGTCCAATGTCAAGCTAACGTGGTCTTTCTTTTCCCCCTTTCTTTAACACAGAGCAATTGTAAAGTCAAGTTATGATCTACCCAAAATGTTCCAGGAGATCCTTCAGATCAGCCTGTGGTGAAAACTTAGACTGGTCCAGCCAAAATACTATAAATTCCCATACTTTCTAATGACAAATCAATTTTACTATTTAAAAAACACATACAAATAATGAAGGCCCAGCCAATCCCTTTTTGTGAGTTTCTCCCATGGTTTGCTCTCTAGTGAAAAACTTGAATGACTCATTTCTGCCTAGAAGCAGCTGAAACAACAGAACTAACGGCAGCATTGACTGCATCACCTACAGCATTATTGCTACGCCAGCCTTAGAGCAATGTCAGACTTTTAAGGGTTTCTTTTCCTTTTTCAATGAAAAACAATTGGGCAAAGAGAAAGATCAAGGAAAACTACCAGAGAAACTTGCAGGAAAGCAAATGTAAGACAAAATGGGGACTTGGATTCCTGAAGATAACTCTCTTTGAAGGACTGACAGGGTTGGAAAGGGTTTGGTCCCTGAACTCCAGTGACTCCTTGGGAATGGCTATGATATGCTGAAATTACTAAGAACTCTGAGCCAGCACATAGTTTCCTTCATACCAGCCCACTCAGGGACTTGAAATAACTTTTTGTCAGAAGCAAAACACAGAACTAAAAGAAACACAGCATGTCATGGAAATGTCATAACCTTCTACCTGACTCTTTCTGCAGTAGCTATTGGCACAGGTTTTTTTTTCTCTTTTATAAAGAAGAATTAAATAGAGAAGAGTTGGTGCAGGGGCTATAATGAAACGGAGGAATTGGAGAAGGAAGAATAAAAGGTGGCATCTGTGCTAGTAAATTAAACATGGTCACAGGCACTGGAACCTGATCATCTATACTGTGAAATTGTTAGAACAGTCCTTCCCATGGTTTGGTCAGAGGCTAGCTTGCCATCTTTCCCAATAGGTAGTTTAGATGTAAACACCAGATTTTGAAGAGTAAGAGTTCTATGACTGTGGGCCCTTCTGGGCTGGTTGGCCTCACTGTCTGAGGCATGTTCAGGCCTGTTTAACTTACTGGTATAAGCACAGCCATAGAGAATTCAAGGACCTTCACATTCTTCTTCCTTTGACATAAGCAACCAATGTTTAAATGTCTAAATGTATAAACAGCATCTTGAAGAAAGTTAAGATTTTTCCTGATTCTAGTGCTCTCTCTCTCGCCATTCAAAATCTCTACCGTCCTGATGTCAGGGGGCTTTAAAAGAAATGAACAAAAAAAGGCCAATTTGCATCCATTTTGCTTCTGTTGGTGTTTCCCCTGACATTCCTCTATTTACAGAGAGGAATAAAAAATCCCTCTTCACCTTTGTTGTGTTCAGGTTTTTTTACCCTTGCTATTACTGGCTATTCTAGTTCTTATAGGTAGAAAGCACCTCCTAATTTCCAACTCACATCTCTTCACATCTCAAATAGGAGAGCCACCCTGCACGTACAGTATTTCATGCAGCAGCGGCAGCCTGGCCAGTCACGCAGCCAGCCCTGGACATGAAAGCTGTGCCTGTACTAGTAAATGAAACAGGCTAGGGCTGTCTTCTGGCCCTGGTGAACTGGCAGCACCCATCAGCTAAACTCTTTCACCCTCAAAACCAGAGTGGATGCATCCAAAGTGCTTAATGGGAACAGTCACTGGTCCGTGCTAATTCTCAAACTGCTTGAATGTGGAGAGATTCAGTTCAGCCAAAACCATGTGCCGAAACCATGCCAGGGAGCATGCTAACAATTTAACATGGTGGGTGGCCCCATTTGCTTACCAGCACAGCCACAGCCTTAGACTGTGATTTGCAAGAATGTTTACTGAGTTGAGTATCACAGTTACCAGATGAAATGTTTTCCTGAATCACTGAATCACCGTAGAATGAAACCTCTTCCATCAGGATTGCTCTCTAGCTCTGTTTTCTTCAAGACCAACCCCAGGGTGACCAAGCAACATCTTTAAGAGAAAACATCATGCTTACAGAACCACAAATTTCAGATAAAAACAGAAATATAACACACGTATGTCTATTTTTTTCTGAGAATAGGTAGGATTAAATTTACTTTGGGCAGCTGAAAACTAAAATTCTAAGCCACACAATTTTTTTTCTCACTAATTCGTCTAGTTCTTTGTGAACATGAAAACTTTTGGCGTTCACCAGCTCCAGTAGCAGTGATTTCCACTGTTTAACTACATCAATAGGCTCTAGCGTGCAATTGTTCTGATCACATACGGGCACCTACTTTAAGATGAGATGAATTATTCTCCAGACTCCTTTGGCTGTAGCAAATACAACTCCACTGATTCTCAAGGGAGCTTAGATATCTACCTTTGATGTAGATACATCCTAATAGACACCCCAAAAACATGGGCAGGATGAACCTCTCGCCTACTTTTAGCTATGCCTGGTAGGTGAGATGAATCCCATCCAGTCTATCCATTTCTGCTGTTCCTCAGAAATAGCATTCAGTATAACCTGGACAATTACATATAACCTCACTTTGGCCGTCCACTGGGAACTTCACTGGACCTTGAGAAGCCTCTGTAGTTGCATGGGATTAGCAACGTACAGTATGAGTTTGAACTTCCAGTTCCAAAGCGCCTGGAAGCGAGCACATTGCTTGCTGAGCCACACCAGGCCCTTGCATTGGAGCGAATTCTGAACTCGAGTGACTTGGGGAACCAGAAACTCCCTTGTGTACCTTCAATAAGCCTGAATGTTGTGCAGTGTAGTAAAATGAACTTCATTATGAATAAAACATTTAACCCACGAGGTTTTATTTCACTCTTTTTGCACAACTCTGTAATAGCTTTATTTTGATTCCGCTTATCAGTGATTCATAAACACAATTCCCTCCTTTTTATTTGACAAAAAATAAGCTACTTAGAAATTAAAGACACTGGTGCAGGACTCTTCTTAATTCCCCAAGGTATAAATGGACATTTACATTGTGCTTTTTTCAGTATCAATACCTTTCATTACAGGTTTATCCCGGGAAAGAGATTTTATTTAAAGGATTAATTGTGTCTTTTCTATGTTTTTTCTGTTAGCTCAAACCACGGCTAGATCAAGACATGATTAGTTGTGCAGAGCTGACTAAGATTTAGCTTAGGCAAAGGTCTTAGGTCAAGGTAGCACAAAGAAATGTCCTCCTTCACCCATTGTCTACTTTAGCATTTCTGTCAGAAAATTATTCAATACCTTTCACCACTTTTAATTCTGTGCTGTGACTCAAGAGGTACATTTTCATGCTCAACATAGAAGCGATACAGTTTGGAATATATGCTCAAGAGGAGAAAAGCGATAAACAGTTTAACTTCACAGGTAAATAGTGAGCCTGGTCTTGGCAAGAGCAGAATTAAAGGATCAGTTTGACCAAAACAAATCTCACTTTGTTCTTCAGTAGTGCTGGCAATCAGATAGTTGTAAAAAATTGTTCTTTATTTGCAAACTGAGACTGCTAATACAAACAACAGGCACATTTGAATTTTTGTCGCAGCTTCCATTGGATGATCTCAGAGAGAGATGCAAATACTGAACCCCACAATGACTGTGTGGCAAATGAACAGAACGAAGTAAAAAAGCATGCGTTGACCACAGTCCATTCTGGCTAATACGATTTACAAAAACAATCTGCTAGCAAGATGGAAAAATCTTACAAATTCCTCTCCAATTTTTCACAGTAAAACAAATTATCTTCTCTGAACTGTGGATGAAAGTTCCTCCTTAAGGCAGAGAACATCCCTTTGTAGTGTCATAGTGAAAGAAGTTCTTCACTGAACTTCTGAGAAATCTGTGTTCCTTTTTCTACATTCTTCACTTTCCTTGTTCCCTTTTCAATTGATTTTCCTTATAATGCACAGTTATGTAAATAAAAATGGCTCATCTGTTAGTTGAGTCAGGAGATGGGGAGTAAATTGACAAGTTCATGCAAAAAGCCCACAGTATCTGCACTTTGTTAAAAAGTGCTTTTGTAGCAGTGAGAAAGAACAGAAAGGAGGAATTGACTGTATGTATATGTGTAGGTGGTAAAAGAATTTTTAGGTAGAGGTGAGAGGCTAAAAGCTGTCAAAAAACTGAGAGTAGAAGCAGGGTAGACAGGAGATGCCCCAGGTGATGTGCTTTATATCAGGCAAGTTGAACCATTTTATAAAATACACTTGTAAGTAGTATTTGAAGTAAAATAAAAATATTTTCTACTTTATATCAGAACTGTTTACTTAATTAAGCACATTCCTTTGTCTAAATTCAAAATGGTTTCTCTAGTGCATATTACTGCTGAGGTTGTAAGACCAAACACAGAGAAGAAGTCTGAAAAAAGGAGGGAAACCCCAAGAAAACAGCAAAAAGGGCAAGGTGGATTTTTGCAGTATCTGCCTGTTGGATGTGAGAAAGCTTTTCATATTTGCCTTCTCAGTTGTTTCTGAAAGAAAGAATCAACATTGTTCATAATGAGATTAATCTGTTTGGTAACGGGGGGGTGGCAAACAATGAATAAACAACCCGGATTTAATACCGATCATGTTTTAAGTAGCACATTTCTGTTGGTTACCTAACGTCAGTCCTGGCATTATGAGTAACAGGACAGCAACGTCCAATCTGAGATACGCACTTCAAATTAATTAAACCGTGACATGCATCTAGAATTACTGCGACTGAGGCATAAAATAATGGACAGCTGAGTTTGTGGAGATTTGAAATAGAGGAGTCAGAAGGAAAAAGCCAGCAAAATAGTAAAATGGGAATTTGCCCTTCAAATTTAATAGGCTCAGATTTTTATACACATGACCCTGGTATTTCAGAATTTTGAATCTAAGGAGAGAAAGCATCCTTTCTGCGTCTAATTCAAACACCAAAACCGTATTTTTCCAAGACTGGATTTTTATAACTATGAAACTTGTTTTCTATGAATTTGTTTTTTACAATAGATTGTAAGTATTGGGTCAACTTTTTCTCCACAGTTGCAACATTTATAATGTCACTTTCTTATGTGGCATTTCCTGCACCTCTATACAGCTGCCTGCTTTCACGAAACGTCAAGAGCTTAATTACTTTTGAGACAACTCCCTTTTGGCAAACATAGTTAAACTTCAACAAAGGTTTTGAAAGTTTGGTGTAACAGGACAGACAAACACAGTTCAAACACTGACTTTTCATAAGGCATCAGTTTACAAAGGCAGAGATTGATGTCTTTGTGTGTGAGTTATGACATAAAACATTCAAAACGCAACAGATACATGAGTTAAGAGCCCTGTAGGTTCTACCATAGCTCACACATACTACATAAAGCAATTGTAGCTGGCAATTCTTTCAGTCTGAGATCCATGAAGTCACTACGTGTACTGGATCTTTCCACCTAACCTGTACATATAGTCCCATCTGAGGTGTCAGTATGACAGCCATCCTACATCTCCAGGGAAAACAAGTCACGGTGAGGAAAGGTTGCAAACTCTAGCTCTTTCTGCTCCAGTGAATGGTACAGAAATCCTTCACAGGCAGAATACGTAACAGATACTAAAATTGGAGCTTGGGCCGGACAGTTTATTTGTAATGTGGAATCTTTCATGACTGCACTTGGGCAGGGACTCAAAATTACATATCTTCTGGCACCTTTGGCTCTATTATGCATGTTGATATAATGTGGGACCATTGGTTTTCAACACTGACTCAGAGGGAAGAGTGCCTCAGATTGAATCACTAATGCCATATCCTGCAGCACTCTAGTGAAGCCTTGGCAGCAAGGTAAGATAATTACAGTGTGGTTACTATGACTGATTTTTAGATGCTTTTATGTATACCTCAGGCATCTCAATAGGTAAAATGCAGTCAGCTTGCTCAGAAATATCCAAGTATCCTAAGCATATTATTTTCTACCGCAAAACTGGACATGCAGATAGAATCCTATTAGACAAAAACATCTGGCTGAACATGACACCCTGAATTATTGTATATCTTTTTTCACATACATGTAATCTACAAAAGAATAAGTATGAATACAAAACTACTGTCCTTTTACAGGCTTCTTTTGCTTTTTAGTAATAAATAATGGACATCTATACACAAGATGTTGTTTCCCTCGCAATAGAAACACTAGTCTCTAGTCTGTTTTTCCGGACTCAATGCATAGTTGCGACAGTAGTATCAGCCTTACAACACCAACAGTTTTAATAATATGTCTTGTGGACAGACAGCTCAAGGTCAAATGATCCTCGGTGTCAAGGGGACATTTTCACAGGTATTCAGGCTAAGATACCCAGAAGCAAAGCTTTAAGATATCTGCAGTGTTTACTACTTGTCTCGCATGTTGTCACATACCAGCTGATATGAGGCAGCAAGGAAGTATCGATATTGGAAATATCATTCAATGGGAAAATGTGTCCACATGTTCAGCTACACCTGTTGCTGCTATTTTTATCTTTTCCTCAAATAGCATCTCTGTTTTTCTCTTGATTGCACTCCTCCTCAGGTCTCTTCCCATTGCCTTTCTTTCACTTCAGCAAACCTGTTCTTCCCACCTTTTGAGGATTTTACCATCTCCTTCTTTCTTCCATGTGTCAAAATAATCAAAGAAAAAGGGCCAACATTAGTCTTGATTAGACAAATAGAGCACGGACAGTTTACATGTCTCAGTGCCATTGTTTCAGGATGTTTGCAGATTCATTCAGATGCCACTGTATCAGTTACAGTCAGTTCATGCTTTCAAGGTTATCTTTGCCACCATGAGGACTAGATACCATTTTTTTTTAAAAGAGTAAGATAAGATTACTTACAGTTTGAAAATGCTGTGAAGGCCGCATAGATGTTCCCAGGCTGGAGGTTTGACAACTTTAACACAGTAAGAAATAGCAAGCCAGTTAACTTGGAACAACCGAATAGGACTATTTCTTATTATTTCTTTTTGGTCAGACTATTAAACACTTGCGGTTTCTTCAGTTACCAACTATTAAACAGGCAGACAGAACCCTGGTTGCAGCGAGGAAGGGGTGCGGTTTTTGTTTTCCATCTGTTCTTTTTCTTACGGCCAGAAAGGCCTAGGTATTTCACATTACCCTGTGAATTAGAAAAAGATCGCGCCAATCCGGCAGCCGCATCGCATTCCTTTACCAGACTACAATGCAGACGGACGGCGGGACGGGTGGGCTGACCCGCGCGCTCACCAGTGGTGGCCGACACCCCCCGGGAGCCGGGACCCGCGCTTTTCCCGTGGGGAGCAAGGCCGCCGCGCCAGCCCCCCGCCTCAGGCAGGCCCCGCCGCGGGGCGCCGCCTCACCCGCCGCAGGCCCGGCTGCGTCGCCCACCCAAGACCCCGGCCCGCGCCGCACGACCCTCCGCGGGGCAGGAAAGACCCGAGCGCCGCCGCTGCGCTGGCCGGACCGCACCCGACGGCACCGGATCGGACCGAAGCGGCGGGAACCGGCGCGCGCTGCCCCTGCGCTGCTCCCCCCACCCACCCC
>JANZLQ010000078.1:28934391-28984328 GCA_026212715.1 Elanus axillaris | reverse complement strand
CCACCCCACCCCTGATGATGATCTATTAACACGCTTGGCACTATCCATATCAATTCCTGGTTATCTGCATCCAATTCGAAGAGCTAATAGATGGCTGTCATGCATAACTGCATTGTGCTTTAGACACAAGGGACTATATATGTGTGTATATACATATATTCTCTCTATATAATTATATATATAAAGATACACAAAAGGCAGGGGTCACTGTTCTGTTTCTTGATAGCACTTTGATCTTGATTTGCACCTCATATAGTTCAACTACCAACTTCACGCTCCTTCACAAAAACTTCATGAGATGTACTCATCAGTATTGTCCTTTTTCTCCCCTCCCCGCTCTTATTTTAATCCTCCAGATGAGTCCATTTTTCCTGGCTGTGACTTTGTCCTTATCCTTCCTCCCAGGTGCCGCACTCTTAACTTTTAATGGCATCTTCACACTACCCTAAGGCCCTATGCTTTTCGTAGCTTAATGTGTGTTACTCCTTAGTGCTCGTGGCCACACTTCTATGCCAGAAGACTTCATTACTTCCTCCCAGGCATACTTTTCACAGCCAGGCTCTGTGGCTGCCTTGCTTTAGGCACGGAGCTAGAGCCTGGGCTCCCTGGAGAAGCTGCAGCGTGGCCCTGCCAGTGGCCCTGCTGTCACACAGTTGCCCTTCCAGCCCTTTGCTCATCATTCATTCACTCGCTGAGCTCAGCCGCTTGCCCTTGTGCCTGTGGCAGATCCTAATCGCTCGTCCACTGCAGCCTTAGCAGTAACCAGCTACAGCCTTCGCTTTACTTGCTTTGCTTCCTCTTGCCTTTGCCAGCCTGAAGGGTTATGTACTTCATGTGACTGCCTGAGAAGAGAGGACATTCAGGGTGAGGGAAGTAAAACTCTCGAGATATTTTTTCATGTTCTTTCATGCTCTTCTCACAAGGACAGACCTGCCTCAGTTCCTTTTCTTCCCAAGTTTGACAGCACTTTTTCCTACAGCAGGTTGTGGGTTGTGATGTACCAAGGTATAAATTTTCCTTGAAGTTTGTTTACTTTTTGGTTAACTGTATGCGTAAAAACTGTATTGCATCCCTTTTTGCTCTTTCCTAGTTCCTCAGTTGCTATTGTAACCATCAGTTGAGCAAAACTTGGATATGTGCTTCTGCTCAATGTTTTTTAATCTTTTATGGAAAACTGGAAAAACCCAAATCCCAAGTGCTTTGTGAAAATCTAGCTCTAAATTCTTTTTTCATTCTTTTCTTGCTTTGTAAAGCTCTAAACCCTCAGCAGATTTTGTCCAAACTTACAGTGTGATGATACCCCATACAGCGTTTGTCAGGGCTGCAAGACAGAGTGCTTTCTATTTGCTGCACGTCTTTGGCATGCTGTTTATTAAAGCAAATAAAGAGGATGTTGTGGGATAAGAAAATGTGCACTGACAATTTATTTCTTTGCAGTTAAGTTCCTGAGGAAAGTTTTTGACTGTAGCTTGAAGGGCTGTATTTAAATACTGTGTCCGTAGGTGATCTTGGGAATTCCATATGCTTATCCTGCTCTTGCTTCATCTCACAGTGCCTCCTTACTGGCTGTCCAGAAATTGCTGCTTTGCTTCACCATGGATTATGTTTAAACTGTGATTTAAGCACTGAAGACCAGGCTTCTGTGTTGTCCTTGGTATGGCTGGATCTGGGCTTGAGTGCAGCCTCAGAATTGTTGTAAAGTAAATAAAATTCGCCAAATACTAAATCTCTTTATATCTTCTTAACTGTCATCTGAAATAAAAAATGCTGGTTTGATATCTCATTTTACTGACGTGGTAGTTGCAGACTTACTTTAACATATGTTTTAATGTTGAAACACAAAATTAAGTGACAAAAGTATACTTATTTTCTCTGGACACTGAATTGCAAAATAGCTGTTCTTAAAAGTGAAAGAAATTCTTGCTAGTGTAAGGAAAATAAAGGGGAAGAAAGAGTGCAGATATGCATGGCTGAGTGTTTCATGCTTTCTGCCCTGAAACTGGGTGCCAACAAACTGTCTGCAAGTAGAGAGAAACAAACTAAGAAATATAGTCAAAGGACAAATACATCTATTTTTAGTTGTTGTAGGGGGGGATATGCAACCTGGTTGAGATTCCCATGAGAATTTTATTGCTTTGCTTAGTTCTGCTGTAAGCAGTCTGTATAGCATATTGCAGAGTATTTCTGGGATTTCGAGATAGTCTTTAACGGTACAATTGTGTGCTTGCCTTTAGCATTTAAAAAAAACAACTTAAAAGTGATCTTAAAAACAAACAAAAATCCCTCTAACTTGTTGAAGTTAGGCATGGTGGGTTGAATGTATTTCTAAAAATATTCATCGTATGATTTGGTACACTTCTGCAAAACAGAGTCATGATGTTAAAATTTGAGTGACTGTAGCCTATTCTAGGTCAGTTAAAAGTTGAGAAAAAAAAATATCTTAGAAGTACCATGGCATAATTACTTACAGCCTTTTTTGTGTGGTCTCAAGCAGCTACTAAAAGAAATATTCCTACTTTGATCAAATTTTGAAATAACTCTTAAATAAATGTGCCAACTAGTAACATTTATTTTGTTCATCCTATTATGTCTTTTAAGGCAGAATTTTAAACTGAACTCTTGACTTACTGTTGTGTGTGTCTTGTCTGCTATGAGACTTGCCTTTCTATTTTATCCTTCACTACCAGAAAAAAATGTTGTGCATGATGTAATAGTAGATGTTCTTTGTTGTAAGTCATTAAAATATGTGAGTTTGAGGGGTTCAAGTAGCTCTAAGAAAACTTTGAAGTTTTGATTGTGTGCTGGAGCACATATATTGTGGAGGCAGCATCTTCTGAATTTAGAAGGACTTGTGACATTTTTGTCTTAATTCTTCGTATCTCCTCTCCAATATAAATGATGGGTGCTAATATATGTGGGATTTTTATGGTTTATTTGGAAACTTTAACATACAAACTAAACCAAGTAGGTATATATACTGGAGGTGACAATACATAAACAGCCAGCTTGTGCTCCTGTTAAGAGGCCAATTTGTAATAGGAATTAATTTTAAAATGCTTTTCCAGCTGAGCTGTGAACTTAATTTCTGTAACTGCCCAAACCAGAAGTATTTTTCCTGGTCAGAGGGGTTTTAAACACAAAATACATCTAAAGTATTGGAAAACAAAGAAATGTATTCATTTCAATGCCAAAATTTTTTTCCTTCTTTAGCTTTTTTGCCTGAAGGTTTGTTTGCTTTAGGCAGGCTGGTCAATATCTCATTCCAATGTACTGGGAGACAGTAAGGATGTCAAAGAAATGCAGTATCCTAAAATGCCAAAGACTCCTCTGAAAATTAAATTGCAGTCTCTGATCTAAGTTGTTGTACAGTGACTTTGTCTTGCACAGAAGCTTTCTGTCTGTCATGGAATCCACTAATTATATTCAGCGTTACACAGTAAACGTGAGAGAATACTGGACCTGAATGTAGATTTAGTAAAGGATAATCCAGTACAGTGACTGGTGGTTTTTAAAGGCAGCAAAGTATAATCTGTTCAGCGTTGGTTGAAGCCTGCTAGGTGAAAATGAATTTTGATGTTAAAATAATGAAATTTTAGATAATCTATTTTAATAATGAGCTAAATGAGTAAGTAGGAACCTAACATCTAATTTTAATTTAACCATTTAAAAGATAGTTGAAATTATGTTTACATATGTGAAAAATGGCGAATAGTGTGTGTAAAATAGTGTTTGTATCATCTAAGCTTCAGTGGTGCTTGAGGGAAGGTTTATGTGGAGAAAGAAGCCTATAGAAACAAGTTATCAAAAACATATCAAACAGCTTCTTGTTACAAATCCTTTTCAAGTTGGGGGATCTTCTCATGTTAACTTATTGTGCCAAGCATCTCAAAGGCATGCTTTATGACAAGAGTGACTTTTTTTTTTTTAAATTGATTTGTAACTTCTTGCTGCTATTAGATCCATTTTGTTATGTTATGCCACCATGGCCAAAAGCTCTGTACTGCCTTGGTCAACAGTGGCATAAAACTTGAGTTTCTGCTCAATATAGATGATTCTATATGCTAAAATGTAAGTATGCCCATGTGCTCTTAGCAGAGTTTAGCAGTTTAACATATTCCTGTAACTCTTGTCCTGCTTTTCTCTGAGAGGAATGAGGGCTGAGAGGCTCATCATACCTTGAGGCTTCATTGCAGGTTTTGTTATGGTTGCTGTACTGTTGCCGTCCCAGATTATTTGCTCATCCTCTAATCCCCCATTTCAGTGGCAATCTAAAAAGCATGGCTATTAATACCTCCAGTAAGAGTTATTCAGAAGATACAGCTAATCCCCTTATATACTCAATTGCTGCTCTTGTGAAGACAAAAGCATTTGGGGTAATGTTAGTCCAAAGCCTATTCCGGTATTTAAAATTTCCCAATAAGCTTTAATATTTCTAATATAGCTGTTGTACTAGATGTGACTGAACGGCAAAGTCTTAACACTCATCAAGCAGAATAGGTTCTGTTCATTGTCAGGAGTATTGCAGGAAGCTTTCTGGGCAGCTGGCTGATCAGTGTGCAGCACTGTGACTTCATGGACCTTTGTGGGACATGGAGCTTCTACAATGCCTGCAGTTGCCTGTAGTTCAGCTTTGTAGAGAAGCTCGGTGGAAATGTCTCTAGAAAATGGCATAGAAACCAATGGCAAAGTATTCTTTTGAAAATTTGTATACAGTAATTTTAAATACATAGGAAACCTTGTTTTTTGGTCTGTTTTATTCTTGGCAAATTACTGTTTTTTCAGAAATAGTAAGGCTTTAAATGCCACTTAAGTTTGTGATACTCTGGTTTAGCTAAATCACCAAACAAATGCAGCAGACACATAAAGGTGCATCATTTACTGATGACGACAGCAGAAAAATAACATGCCCTTTACTCTAGTATATATTTTTCTTGGAGAGTCCCAGAAAATTCAGCTTCCATTCAACCTGTGTTTTCTGCAGCAGAACAGCTGCTTTGCGTCAGCTTTCAAGAACAGCTTTATGTGCTGAGCTTTGCTATATACTTTTGCATAGAGATTTTTAATGCATACATGTCCTTAAAAGCATTTTATTTTCAATAGCTTGGCAGATAGTGCTGCAATACTTTATTATACTTGTAGTTTCAATGAGAATGTTCTCTAAAGGCTGGTGGCTCCAGCTGATCCGCTGAGTGCTGAGCACAGAATTGTAATTCAGCAGCATGCGGGAGGGCTGTGTTTGCCGTAGCCACTCGCTGGATGTTGCTTAATCAGCATGAAACTATTAGCAAGTTCTTGCCATCTCAGCTATAATGTGCTGCTAATAGGTTTGCTTTATTGCATAGGATAGTCGAAAAAGCCTGAAATGTTTAGGTAATTTTAAGTAGCATAACATTCCTCTTAATGAAGTTTGACAGTATTTTCTAAACTCCCTCACGCTCTATGACAGGAGTACCATAAATGCGTTCCATTTACTAAGTGCTGGTAACTTATTTGTGTCTTTTCCTAACAAAAGTTTTCTTATGTGAAAGCTTTTGACACAATTTTACATACCAATGTCTTAAAATAAGATTCCTGGCAGTGAAAGCATCTGTATAATGAGTCCATTTTAATGTACTCTCTTAATTTTGTCAAAGTTTTGTATTTGTCAGAAGACTTTGTAAATCTTACTTCAGTCAAAAAAAACCCAAACCAACTTTTGTGAGGTTTTTTTTGTTGTTGTTGTTTGTTTTGTTTTAAATTAACACACCCCCCCCAGTATTTTAGGATGTGCTTTGTAATCTGGGGTATGCAGCAATTTTAATCTTAATCCAGCAGTGCTGCTCATAGTCAGAATGGCTCTAGTTTGAATGTAGTAACACACATGGGAAGACCAGATGCCATCTTTATGATCAGTGCATCTTTAGCAGACCCTATCTGGACTGATCTAACTGTGCCAGCAGGCCTTTGGAGATGGAGCCTGTACTTGAAATATCAAAATAGTGCTTCACACACACCCCACCCCCCCGCAGCAGGTCGTACCTCTTTGTTTCAGCTTTTTATTAGAGGTCTTTCATCCTACAGAAAACTTTGTTTGAGAAGGACCTGCAAACAAGTGGGGGGATTGCTGTTAAACATTTAATTATGATTAGTTGTTGATACTTGCCTGAAGGAATGAAACCAGTACAGAAAGCTGGAATAAGTGTGTGGTTTGGTGGTTTTGGGGGTTTTTTTTGTCCTGTTAATTACACAGTTGGCTTCTACAGAAAACACAGCATTTTATGTTGAATAGATAGTAAGAAATTTCAACTTAGCATGTCAAATGTTAGGTAATGGGCTGATATTTTTATTTTTCTTCTTGAGTTATCAAAGAACTCAAAGATGTTGCAGTGAGGGATAATTGTAGTGACTTCATAGTCTGATTTATACCAAAAGTTGTAGAAAAAGTTAGTGAAGCAAAGGAAGTATTTCTATTGACCATGTTAATTATCAGTCTAATCTACAAATGTTTTCACCTCAATATACCCCCCTAAAATGTGTGCTTAAAAAAATAATATTCTGAACTATGTTATGGGGAACGTGGCTGACACGCTGTGCTGTTTAACCTTCCTTTGTTTCAGTTTTCGTACCAGTGTACAGTTGGAAGTACTGAAGGGGAGCTGCTTCCTATTAAGTAGATCTGAGGAGTGAGAAAATAAAATATATATTTTAATTTCATTACTGAAAGCTTGATGACATGTTAATTCTCAGAGCACCTAGTTTCTTATTTAAAATCAGGTAGCTTTTCTGTGGAGTGGGCCTGTAACATCTTGATATTCTCATGGTGCTTGACCACTAATCCATATGGCTGCCTGTTCAACAGTAGTCATGTTAGCCTGGCAGTGGAGGTACTTAAAGTGTTTTGTTTATGATTTTTTCCTTTGTCATAATTTTAGGTGGAAGTTAAGTTTTATTTTTATTTTTTATATTTTTTAGCTTGAATTGCTCAGTAGTTCATGTAGGACATAAGGGACCATTAGAACCTGTTCTAACACCTCTTTTGTAATGTGTAGTAGCGAACATCATACAATAATTTTCTGCGTGAAACCTGTAACTGTTATGTTTAAAGATGGTTGTTGGAGGAGGGGAGATACTCAGATGTAGTTTGGGCTTTTGAGGGTGGATGGATGTGCCAGCCTTCTGGGGATAGGCTTAGTCTGTTGTTGAGGAACCCATTTGTTATTATTTGAATATTCTGGCATACACTTTTTTTTTAAAGTAAGTTTCTAGACCATGTGATGTCTCTTCACCAATTCTTTTATTTAAGATGCGATAGACATACCATAGACTGTATGCTCTGATGCTATTTTGTGGTTATTTCTCAATTACTGTAGCATACAATCCACAGAATTTTTTTTATCCTAATGGTCACATTGAAATTATTTGAACTGCAAAAATTACAGCTAACTGCTTCTGAACAGATAAATATTGAATTTTAGATTGCACTGCAGAAGCTTAAAAAAAGCCAAGCAAAAGTCCCAAAGCCCAGTTCACTTAGTTTGTAAGACTTCTGTTTTGTATTACAAAATGCAGCTTGTTTCATCACTTGCTTATTTGCAACTTCTGAGGGAACACAAGTGACTTGAAGTTTCCTGTCAGTGTTGCAGCTGTGAAAGTGAACCAGGGGGGGAATGGCCGCAGGTCTCAGTAAAACTGCTCTTCATTAAACACGTGGGGCTTGCCATAGAACTTACAACAGTTTGTGGTTTGTTTTTTTTTTTTGCAAATTGCACCTGGAATTGACTTACTAGCTCCATTTCTGAGGGCTGTGAAGTGATAATTCATAGTCAAAGAAGAATAATTGAAGCACAAGTATTTGGAACGTTTCAGGATTTTGCTTTGAGTGACTTAAAAAGCTTTCCAGCATGGAATTTAGGCTAGAGATGATTTCACTGCCTTTGTGATTGTCTTTGAACACAGTAGTGGGTTTGGCCAGTGTTGAATTTACCTGCTCTGAAAAATCTATGTATTAATCCCACAAAGTGTAGCACTGTGTATATTTTCCTGTCTGGTTTATTTCGCGTTTTACTAATTCTTTGGGTTAACCACCTTGGTGAACAGGACAGGAACCGCTATGGAGTTGATGTGACTGAGTGAATGGTCGCATGTCCTTATTTTTCTGAAATCTGAGAAGCTCAGTTCTCTAAAACTCATCTCTCGGATCTGTGGGAATGTCTGAAATCAGAAGCATGACTAGATCCAGTGGAAACTTCTTGCTTTATCCATGTTAGTTTTGCTATAGGTTGAAGAAAATTGTCCTGAGCCTTTTTTTGGGAGTGGGTAGGGTGGGAGTGGGGAGGAATCTCCCCTTCCCTTGCTGATATGTTTCTGAACATTGTAACTCTTCTGGGTTGTAATTTAATTTTTAGTATTGGTATACCCTTGAGGTTTGCAGAGGAGAGGAAAATACAGCATCATTTCTTGCTTTAATTGATTAAGGTGTTCCCACCATACCTGACCCAGGTTTTTCTACTAAAAATTAATATTAGTAATACAGTTTTTTAATTAAATTTTGCAAGAAGTGACTATAAGCACTCTGAACAATATACTGTTCCTATTTTTCTTAAAAATAAAATAAAAATTGAGAGACATAGCAGTCTATATTAGACCTTTGCCACACTGAACTTTCCATTCCATCTCATTTGATGACAACTGTGGCAAAATTATCCCTTTTCTGCCTAATTCTGTAAGGCAATGTATTAGATAGAGTGATATGCTTTTTTTGTGCTTGTCCATGCAGACTGATGGAAGATCTTGAGCATTGCTAGGATTGGCAAATGCCTCACTGGTGAGTGGGTAACTCACACTCTATCTAGTCTGTGCAACAGCTGAGTTCCCTAGATGTGCTTATTTTGCAGTTACCTCGGTGTACCTGTTGCCTGAGATAGTCATAATGAGTAAAGCTTATCATCGAGTTTTATTTTGTAGGTACATCAGGCATCAGTATGATACACTTTTTCCTGCAGTTGGGAGGGCTTGGGTGGCTGTGAGGAAAATGTTTTGGTTTATATTGCATATATAAAGTATTGCATGTGTTTATATTTTGTGTTAAAATAGTTTTTCTCAAACTACTAACAAAAAAACTTTCTTCAGAGATGTTTTTTCACTCCAAGTGGAGGACTTAAGCTAGTGAGCAAAACTGTCTTTCTCTCTTCACTCTTATAATTCATACTACTATTGTGCTCTGTACTCTGAGGTGACAGGAAGAGTTGTCCTTACTCAGTTTAAAAATCCTTGTTATTCTTCGTCTGAGCTGCTTAAGGTACTACTTTCTTCCTTTGATGGCATGCGGCCTCTTCTACTTCAGGTATGTTCTTTAATGCTCTGATCACTGTGGTACTATATTGCTCATTCTTATAGGCTGTTGATTTTTCTTACGAAAAAGCAAGGATTTAAGCCTAACATTTTAGTTGTGCATAGTTGTACAATAAAACAGCTTCTTACTGTACATTTTTAATAGCTTGCTCCATTTCTTTCTAACTTCAGGTGTGAATGTGCTGCCTTTCAGGATGAGGGTTACAAATATGTGAACCTATACAAAACCTTGTAAGAATAATGAAAATAGAGAACCCCCACAACATGGTTCTTTCTCGCTGCAGAGTGACAGAAGTAAGAATCCCAAAAGTGCTGTTGAAGGTTGTTGACTAACCTGCCCTCAAGGAAAACTCCTTATTTTCCTGATCAGGCTGTTGCAAAGTTTCATTCCTTGTATCTTGCTTCCCTCCATACATAAGTTAACTTTTTTCTTAATTTAACCCATTTGTTGTCCCTGTCCCCGGCAGAAATAGACACCTCTTGACTTATTATTGTCTCTATAACTGATTACGTTTTAGACATTTGAAGGTAATGCCTTTTCCTAGCCACCTTTGGAGTTTAATGATGCATCTAAGCCCCCTTAAGAGCTAACAGGTTCTGAAGGAGAAGGGTCTTGCTCTTCTGTCTAAGTCAGTCCAACACTTCAAAGACATCTCTGACTGACCTTGCAGTGACCTGTAAACACGTAAAGGGTCTAAATATGTTTTTGTCTGTTGGTTTTTGGTTTTTAAAGTCTCAGTGGGGTTAATTTACTACCATTCTAGTTTCTTCCATCAGCTTGCTGAAGGGGTCACATCAGCATTGCGAACAGGAAGGGAGGTGGCATTGCTCCTCTTTCTTGGTAGCAGTTGGCTAGTAGACCAGCTTAGTTATATCTTAAAACTGTATCAGTAGTCTTTTATTTTCTGAAAAAAAAATTGTGTTTTTTTTCTTGTTTTCTGAACATTGAGTTGTTGGCAGAGTCCTTTGAACTGTGTGCTTTATTAATTTGGTGACATGAACTGAATTAGCAAAAGAATTTGCTGAACCTCTGGTATAAGCAGAAGTGTTAATGTGGCTTCTGCTTTTCTGCACAAAGGAAATTCTTTGCTTGTGTGCATGGGGAGTTAGGGTAACTAATTCATTTAAAATGGCAAATCACTTTTCTCTTGGCTTCCCCTTCTGCCAAGGTGAGCAAACCAGTTTTTCCAAAATGAAAAAGAGAAAAAAAAAATTCTTTTTTTTTAATAATAGATAATCTAATGTGTTAAAGATAGCTGCTGAAAAATCTGCCTGAAATTAGAAATATAGAAACAATCAGGACTTTGTGTGGACAGACTTGAGAACAATTACATCCTGAGATTCACATTTCCCTAACCCAGGTCTGTTTTATGTTAGAGTATGAATAAATTACTTGATGAACAGGTTTTGTCATAATCTTTTTAGACTTTAGGTATCTAATTTGATTTTTGGTTTGTATGACAGTATGTAAAACATGGTTCTTCAAATCATATATTTTGAAACTGTATAGCTGGTCGGGATCCCTAGAGCATACTTTTCAAATGTTGCTCTTGGTTTATAAATTGGGCAGTATTGAAACTGGTTTCTCAGGTTTTTAATAGAATGTTTATGGAAGTTAGTGTAAATAGCTACACTGGCTGTCTTCTGAAGGGATTGCCTGTTTAGTCCCAAGTGGGATATTCTAATCAAGGAAACTACCTACTGGAGATTTGGGGCATGCAAGTAGTGCAGTACCTTGGGAGTAGTAGTTGCAAGTAATGAACTCAGGGAAAGCTCTTGGGAAGCAGATGTGGATGGTAGCAGCTGCCTGGGTGTTCAGGAAAGGGTAGAGCCTACCGGTTGCATCACAGAATATATTATTGTTAATGTATTAGTAAGGCAAGCCAACAGAAATTACTCTAGTATCTAACTTCATGCTATACCATGGTTGCTTCCTAGGTCAGTTAGCTGGGTTATTCACTGGGGTTTGCTGCCTCAAGTTATTCCTGTAATGTTATTTCCAGTATACCAGTAAGTGTGCTGATACATTAACATTGTTCATACTGTTTGAATACAGGCGATGTTCTGCAGCTGTATGTTATGAAACACTTTAAAGTGTTGCAGTTCATAAGCTCAATAAGATATTTTGAAATTGTTCTAACACCTAACAAAGGAATACTAGCATAACAAATGCTTGCAGAATTTGCTGCCACAAGCAACATTTAGTGAAGCAGAGTTTCACACAAGTGAAATCTGCTTTTACAGCAGAGTAAAAGGACAACAGCTGTAAAATGCGTGGGAGTTCTGCATTTTCTTGTCAAGTGTTTGGCATTAAATACCCTTTCTGACAAAACACATATCTGATTGCTGCTGTATTTTAGAACCATCTCTTGCAAATCGTTCTTTATTTAAAAAAAACCCAAACAACCAATTGCTTAATATTTGGAAAGTAAGCCATTAATGTACACATATACAGGTTTTGAATTCTTAATTGCTCTGGCTTCCTTTTCTTTCAAATAGTAGAGCAAAAAATTGTAATATTCTACTGAGTCATGGGTTTTCGGTAACTTGCATGGAAGTAGTTAGATTTCATTCTGTTTGATCAAATGGTACTCGAGGTATCTTTTAGGCTTTTGAGCTTGCCCAGTAATACAAGTTCAGTAACTTTTGAGTAACTTGGGAATATTATCAGAGGCGATGTTTACTTTCCCATCTGCACTTTCCATGGGTGTGTGGCTTTACACTGCTTTGTGTAAGCACTGGATCCTCAAAAGTACACTTAAATGCTATGGGATCTGTACTTTGGAAAATTTAAAGTGTTGAAAAAATTGCTATTCAGTTTGAAGTGACTTAAACTAATGGAAACTTTCTTGACATTTAAGCTATTATGAGTTCAAATAACACCATTCTATCCCCCCAATTATATTTCATATGAGCTAACTTTTTAGATGTGCTGTGGTACTGTAGTGGTGACACCGAACTGTTCCACAGAGATGTTAATAATCTAATCTATCTTAAGACATACTTTGATCTCTCCCAGGCAAATGAGATGTACGGCTATACATTAAAGCAGTTAACACAGTAAATGGCTTAAGTGAGGGCTTTCCAGTACTCCTGAAACTTTAAGAGATCATTCTGCTGGATCAGTTATTCTGCTGTAACACTTCTAAAACAACTGAAGAACTTGTGCTCTTGTGATAGCCCTTCTGAAAAGCAGTAGCTGTTGGCATGTTATAGGACAGTTTTCCACTGGAGAAAGCAAGTTCGGTTTTCTTGGTGTGTTCTTAGTGTTCTATCTTAGTTTTTATAGAAAATAATCTTTGAGAGATATCACAAATGATTCCCAACAGCTTTATTCTTCACAAATCTGCATTCAGACAGGTACTGCAGGTTCCCCAGAGGTCAAGAATTGACAGCAGTTAAACTAAAACACAGAATAAACTTGTTAGTGTTTCTACTACTATTGTTGAGACATCCTTATTACAGAACCAACTAGATACCACTTCCATGAAGGTGGAGGAAGAATAAATGTGTAAATCTACTACTGTACGGCATGTCCAGGCTGCTGAAGATGGCTAAATTTCTGAAATAGGTTACAGATACAACATTGTCTGTTGAAAGCATCAGTGTTTTATATGGTGAAGTGGACAGGGTAAAAAAGGAGTGAAGGAAATCTACTGGCTGACTTTTCAAGATTGTTAAATTTGGCCACTTTCCTAACTGGGGTAAGCTTGCTGAGTAAGCATGTATGAAGTAAAGTGTTTCATATGGTATTTAAATTTTCTACTATAGGAAAAGCAGCTTTGTATATATCCTTAGACAAAAGCTTTTTTATGGAAGGGAGAAGCTAGATTGTGCAAATGGTGAAGTACAAGTACGGTAAACACTGTCATCTTTGTGCATGTTTTACAAAGGAACCCATTGTAAGATTTATTTCCATTTTTTAAAACATTTGGCATCACTGTTGCAATCTCTTGATCAATCATATACTTTTATTGCGATAAACTTCTGAAGTTCGTATGTAATAGTTTTGCTCACTGAGATGGTTATGAGCACTACAGAAATGTGCATGGGAAATCTGTAGAGTGTACAGGAAGAAAAGGTTTTCATCGATTTTCTTTGATAGGTCAGTTATGATGGATGATCTGGGAGTGTTGTCTCTGGTACTGGAGACACAGCCAGCTGCTCCCCTCTGTAGCAAGGCAGGGCCTGCCAGAGAGCCGTCCTGCTTGCTGCAGCCGCCTTCCATGGCTCATTGTAAGTGCTTGTGAATGTGACAGAAGCAGCCACCTCTTGGCTTTCTGTGCTGCAGGATTTCTGCAGTACAGTTTCGTGAATCATTGCCTTGATGAGTATGAAAAAATTTAAGGCGCTTCTTTTGGGCTACCGAGAAAAGGGAATGTATTTGGTTTTAGAGGCTTTTTGCTATGCATCTAGATTTAATTTTTTTTTGTTATTGATAAGGCATTACAGTATCACCAGATGAAGACTTATGCTTTTGGCAACTTTGGGATTTTTTTTTTTGTGTGTGTGTGTGTTATGGGAGAGCTAAAGTAGAAGGGAACTTAAGCGGCTGAAATAACACAAGCACATTCTGGCAGAACACGATGTCCCACGACAAGACTTTTTGTTTCATAATCTAGTTTCATAAAACAAAATATTAGTAGATTTATTTATATTAAAATTAATTGTATGTAAGTATCTCCAGAAATAGAAGAAAGTAGTAGCTCAGCCTGTAATTCAGTGTAAGTAAAATGCAAAATTGACCAAAAGACAGAATTAAGGAAAGTAAATCAGATGCTTAATTTTCCTGTTTTCAATCTGATGGAAAGTTATTGACTAGCCATTTGAAACAATTACTTTGAGTGTATCTACTTAATTTTTAAATGGGACATTTTAAACATTTAACTGTTGAATGGCCTTTACTAGGCAAACTTATTTGAATGCTTGGTACGGGATGATTTTAATTCTGCATTGCTTTGTAATGTAGTTTATTTTTTCTCACCACTTTATAATGGCAAATCAACAGAACATGAGAACTTCAATGCATTTAAATATTTGCACTACTATAGCTGGTCTGAAATTTATAGTCAACTGTTAATAGTTGAATATAAATTATATAATATTACATAAAATATTATACTATTTACTATTGTCTTTTTATGCATTCCTTAGACTTGGAGAGTGAATTGTCCAGTTAAGGTTGGAGAAGGTTAGTGGATTAAAAAAAAACGTTTGGGTTCCTGTTTCAATTTGGCTTGTTAAATTAGTTTGTTCTCTTCACCTCTGACACAGTCGAAGGCTTGCTAAAAAATCTCCCTCGTGGATTTTTGGGTATCACAGTAAGTTTTAAATATGCCTGAATATGTCAGAAAGTAAGTAGCATCCAGAACATGTTTGTGAAAACATAAGCCAAGAGCAGAAAGAGGAAGGAGGAGATGAGCTAATTATTGTAGTTGAAGCTGTCACTTTGTGAAAATGAAACTATAGAGTTTTTGAGATTTCTTTATTCAACAGGAATAATATAAAAGCTGGTATTGAAGTCTTAGGCCTTCCTAAAAGGACAGTGGCAATTCCTTGGCAAGAAGCTCAGTTGTTGAGGGAACTGGGATGCTTAGTTGCCTGTCTTGGGATGCTGTCGGATGTGCCTGTTATCTTTTCTTCAGCTTGCTGCTGCAGAGAGCCAGTATTCCTGTGTTTTCCTTCAGTGTAATGCTGTTCTTTTGCATGAGTATGGACCATTTGTTGCTTGTAACTTCATAAAAAGTATTAAGATGAGATTTGCTTTTTTTTTATTTTTTTTATTTTTAGCAGCTGGCTTCAGCAATTGGAATGCTGCTAACGAAGTGGAAGCTTTTAATTTCAACTTCATAACACTAAGAAAAGCTGCAAACAGACACGACACTAAAGCAATTTAATTGTAAAGGACAGAAAATCACGTGTGGTAGGTTGAGTTTTGCAGGCTAGCATTGCAGTTACACTCTAGAAGTTTTTGTCTTGGGTTTAAGTGCTGTAAAAGGGAAAAGGTAATTGCCAGTTTTAAGAAAACTGTTTTCTTTTAATTGATGGCATCCTTGATGCAGTCCGTTCTCATTACATGAAAATAAATAAGCCAAAAGCATTTTTAGGTGGTGGATAGAGAAGAGATCTGTAGTCCTTGTTTCTCCCAGCACTGCAGTCTTACCCTGTTGGAATGCACTGAACCTTTTTTTTTAAGTTTGCTTTAATTTTGAACACTTAAACAAATACTGTCATCTGAAAAAAGCCATTTGTATAAGGTAACATTAAAATTTAAGGTATCCTCTGGGAAGCTGATACATTTTGGTAATGGAAAGTACCTTGTGAAGTATAGTAAGTTTGCTTTTCATTGCACTGTGTTCAAGCGCTCAGAGGCCTGATAGTGTATCTGTGGCCTTTGTTGAAAATGTTGACTGTTCATTCATGAATGATTAACAGGTTGTTTTATTTAAAGGCACGTATCTGCTTCCTACTGTGCCAGTATAAAAACTATGTTCTGAAAAAGCTGTGTGTACAGTCCCTGTTTGAAGAATGTAGTGTGTTGAACCTGGAAACTTTGTCCTGCCTGCATGAAACTCTTCCTTATCAATTTGCATGGATTTAGTGCTAGCAGACTTTTCTGTGAGACTGAACTTATATATGGCAGATTTCTAAAGTATTAAAACAGAGAGCATTACTGAGCTTAGGGAGAGGTCCTTATATTCATAAAGTTGTCATAGTGCTTAATAGGCTGTACCACTTTCATTCAAGTTGTAGCATCCTAGAAGTACTTCTGCTTTCTAATTTTTCTTTACCACTTTTCTAGCAAGAGTCCTTCGCTGTTCTTAGCAGGAGAAAGCAACATGAAAATGTCTGAAATCCATATCAAATAGCAAATGAATGTTGAAATGTTTTGAGTAGAAGGCGTTTTGTGTGTGCACGCATGGGCCTGTTGAAGGACATGTTCTTGTGATTCTGATAGTAAGAAGACAAAGAGTCTCTTTTGGTAGATTTAATTCCATGTTTATGAGCATTTGGAGCTTGTTAGTGCGAAAGTGAAGCTCAGGGAGTGAAGTTCTATCTGGAAGTCCTCATGTACATACAGAGCTGTTTAGTGTTTAGCATGTGTTTAAGTTTCCCTTAACGGTATATGTCTGGTTTTGGGAAAACAGCCACGGAAGTGGTCAGAAACTATTTTGATCTAGGTAATGCTTTCTCTATTCAGATTTATACATTGGTAATGAGTAATGGGTTTGGTAAGTGAAAGGAATACAGTTAAATTAATATGCTTTTTGGCTTGAAACTATTAAAGGTTTTTGCAGAACACAGTCTTGAACTTAAAACAGTCACCTGAAATGAAAGGAGATGGTGGAGGGCCAGGGAGCTCTACAGGGTCCTGCTCTAGCGGGACCTGCTGTTCTGCAGGACTCTCCTTCCCAAGCTGCTGGGGGGAGATGATTGACCTTCCTGCCAGCACTGATGTAGAAAGAACGCTAAAGTTAATTTCAGGAAACTTTGAGCTTTCTAAAAGCTGTTTTTCTCATCAGTAAATGAGAAATTCTTCACAAAATTACCCTTGTTAAGGTTGGGTGCTGTTGAACTGAGCATTATCGTAGATGTAACAATGTACCTCCTTGTGTGGCTCAAGGTATGAGGAAGTATTATTTTATGTTACGTTGTTATTTAAAATAGTTCCTGGTAAGAAAGCTGTATCCCTCAAAGACTTACGAGCTAAGCTGCGTGTTATAGTTAGATTGATGGCTTTGCATTTTCTTATGCTTTGCTGAAAGCAGTAACTTACAGGTGCCTTCCAAAAATCCTGCAATTCTCCCTGAAGAATCTGTCAGAAGAGAGTGCAACAGGGAATGGAAGTAGCTGGAGGCTTGGTTGGCAGGTCAGTTAGCTGTCTTGTTTGTTGTTCACGACAAAAGTTCTGGCTTCCCTTGAAAACCAGAAATTGGTATATTGAGTTCGGAAGTGCTGAGCATTCAGAAGAAAACCCCTCATTATGCTTTCATATCATGTTACTGTTTTAAGCTTAACTGGTATGCTGCTTGAATTATGTGGCAGTAGGCTGGCTTGTGAGCTTCCAATATTGGCTTAGCATGTACATGTCCTGCAGTTTCATCTGGAGTTGTTCTGGTTATAATGCTAAAAAAGTTGAAAACCTCAGTGTGAAATCTCTGAGCCATATTCCTATGTGTTGCTTGAGAAACTGTTCTAAAAACTAAAGCACTCTGTGTCATAGGCTTTCTATGTGGAAAACACTTTTATTAATACACAGAACAGTTCTCTTAATGGCACTTCATGTCTTAATTAAAACAAAAAAGCAGCTGTCAAATGCAGGCCAGATGACAAATCCTTCTTATTGCCTTGTGTGGAAGAGCATTTGTCAGAGGATGGGACTGTTGTGCAAGCCAGGGTGCTTTTGCCAGTTCCTTGAAATAGAGGAAGAACCTGAAGGTTTGTGCATTTGCTGCTGAGGATGTATGTTGTTGCTTCAAATGACAAGCTTGGTGGTTTAATGGCAGGATGATTTATGTGGGAAATGCAGCTCTGCAGGCCGATTAGGAAATGAATGCAGAAACTGCCTCTAGAAAGAGGAGACATCTAGTTTGCTTTTCCAGCATCCCAGGGAATTGAGGTCCATCCCTGATAGACAGTGGAATGATGTTTCATTCATAGTAGCATTTTTTATGCTGTTACTGTTCTCAGGAGCAACTCCACCAAAGGCAGCCATTCTACCGTTGTCCTCCTCAAAAAATAAAAAAGCAGCTGGGGGTTGGAGACTTGGGTAGTAGAAAAATAGTCTCTTACTGCTCATCAAGTTTTGTAACAGATTTTTTTTTTTTCCTTTGAATTAGGTAGAGCAGGATACTAATTGGTTTTGGCTCTCTTATTTTGCCAGTGCTGCAATTCCCCCCCGCCTTGTGGTTTGCCTTAAATATACTGTACTTGCTATATCTAGTAAGCTGTGTTTTCTCTTTTAAAGGCACACAAAACAAGTCCATGCTTGTTTTAATCTCATTAAGTTCCTCTCTAGTTGTTTCCCTTTTGGTTGTGGGTATTGCCCATATTTGGTTCTAGCTATGGTGCAATCAGTTTGTATCTGATTGTGTGGTATGCTAAGCTGTCTTGCCTGAGCAAACCCCAATAATTTATGATTAGATGTGGCCTAGATTAGCAGCTTATGATTTTAATGTTTAAAAGTACATTATAAAAGATCTTTTATGTAATGCAATGTTATTTTTTCCTGTGAAAGGTGCAACAAGAGGCACAAGGACTTGCCTGGAGCAAAGCTTCTGAATTAAAACGAAGCATGGGGAAGGGATGGTATAAGTTGTATAGCTCCTTCCTTTAGAGTGCCTAAATAATGTGTCCTAAAATGCAGAAATGGTAGTGCATTACCAGGAAACTATTCAGTTTGGGAAAGCAACTTGTTATTAAACCAATCTTATAATCACAGCTCTTATATTCTGCATGGTGTGTTTTATTTACTTGTATTATACTGTAAAAATTGAACATCTGAAAGTATATTTCTCTCCTAAACACTTTAGTGGCTTATTTGAAAGTACTTGTGTTTTCAGTTAGTGCCATGGACTTTTAACCATGCTTTCTGCTGGCCATCATGTTAGCAAGCTATTTATTAATGAGAAATTAGGGTTTTGTTTTCTTGTTGGTATTCGTTGTTCTACTTGTGTGCATGTATATGAATAAAATTAGGTGGATAAGAATATCCACTTAATTGTTATAAGAAGAGAGTGGTAATCAGAACACTTGGTGGTATTGCCTAAAATATTTTAAAATAAGCATCTGTTTAGAAAGGCACATAGGTAAATGGTCCACACGTTTTCCAGAGTCTCTTAGTCACAACATTGTCACAAACATCCTTCTAACTGAACTGTGTTTAGATCTTCCTGAGAAGATAGAAGTGCTGCTTTACATTCACCATCATCTCTACTAGCAGTGAGAGGTAAAGGTTGGGGAACCATCTTTGCTTAACAAGTGGAATCTCAGAAATGCTATGTTTTGTCTTGAACAAGATCACATTACTCACGGTTCCTGAGCAACACCTGACCTGTGAAGCTGAAGTTTTTCAATAAGGCAAGGATATAATTATTTTCAAGATGATGCCAGTGTATTTCAAATCTACTGTAAGACATAATTATCAGCTGTCATCAGGAGAAATGCTGAAAAATTGTTTCAGTATTAAATAAATATAGCTTGTGCTATCTACCTTGTAGTTAATAATCTCATGTCTTCACGTCCCAGCATTGTGGCTGTCCTTTGCGCTTTTGTACTTAACAACAAAACAGGGAGTTTGTTGGTTTGTTCAACTACTGTAATATATTCTGATTTGCAAGGGAGCATTCTAAAACTCATTTGCTCTTTAACAATACATTTCTTCTCTCAATAGCCAACTACTCCACCAAGCCAAGGGAGGCCTGATTCACCAGTTTATGCTAATTTACAAGAACTGAAAATATCTCAGTCTGCACTTCCACCACTACCTACAAGTGCTCCGGTCCAAATAAATGGGGAATGGGAAACCCATAAAGATACAACAGGACGCTGTTATTACTACAACAGAGGATCACAGGAACGAACCTGGAAACCTCCGCGGTGGGCCCGAGATGCAAGCATTAATAAAGGGGATTCCCAGAGCCATGCAGATCATGAGGTAGTTCCTTCTGAGATGACAAGCAATGAGATTGTAATGAATATGAATGCTGTTTTGCTATGGAATTTGGTATTGCTGAGTTTCGAGGTGTCAAGGAATGTCTTCATTTGTCTTTCTGGTCACGTGTCTTGGTATGAAGTAGTAAACAATTTAGCTCTTCAGTCACTTTTGTATACAAGAATGCATACATGAACTGTGTGCAAGAGTAGTAAGTTGTAACAATGCTTTACAGTCCCTCAGCAGGTATTGCAGCTTTTCCTTTAAAGGTAAACTAAAATATTTTGAAATTAATAGCACTATAAATGACGATAGAGTAAGACAACCAGTGTAAGTTCTCTGACATGGAGCATGTTCTCTTTCTCAGTGTATTTGTCACATTTCTGGGGGAGAAGGAGGGGAAAGGAAGGGAGTGTGACAGTGCTTCTAGCAGCAGGATTTATGGGAATGCATTGAAAAAGGCAAGGGTAACTTTTTATTTTTATCAATATCACTTAAATACACAGTAAAACAAAGGCAGGGGATATACACGTGTTTGCTACTGCTTGGTTAATGCTGTGGCAGTAAACTTGAATGAGGTCCTTTTCTTATAGGGGAAAATATTTTTGAGGGAGGAATTAAGATGGATTTAGAGATTTAAGATGGATGTAGAGAACTCCAGAGTTCTGGAGTCAAAACCAGACTTAATGGAGTTCCACAGCACTTTCCACCTGCATAAAAAATACTGGCATAATTGAAGCTTCTTTCAAATTAAAATATATTGATTTTTATTTTTGTACTTGGATTAATACTATTAATAATTCTATATATTCTATGATTCTTTTAATTTTTTTAAGTGGCATATGTGATTGTTCAAACTTGAGTTTTATTTAATGAGTTCTTGAAGAGGTGGAATAATAGTGAATATAAAGAGCAAGCTTAGCTGGGTAACTTGTTGCAGCATTTTATTTAACCATTTGCTGAAGAGATTTGAATTTACACACTTGTCAATGATTTCTGCGTTGGATAGCTGTAGAGCAATCTAGGAGAAAGGGCAGCTAAAGGAGAAATATCTTGTTATCAAATTGTGTTAACTTTGAGAAAATCCTTTTCTTCATTCCATGAATGATACCCTAGAGAACAGAAGATGAGAACATTAAAATTACTGTGTTAGAAGCTCTGCCTAGCCAAGTGTCTAGGTGCAAGGGTAGCAAAAATATTGAGGGGGGGAGGAAATCCACCCTAGCTTTTGGCAATTAGCAATAAGAGCTTTTGACTAAATTACATTCAGGCCACAAACATATTCTTTAGATATCTCAATGGATTTTTTCGTTGTTTTTGCAAAACCTTTTGGCAAAGATTTGCTGCAGACCATGTGTAAGAGAGTTGAAGCTTATCATAGAGTTATTTATGTTAAAAGATGGTTTGGGCTAATATATGAGGTGCAGATATATTCTATGCAGCCAGTTGCTAGGGAGAGCCAGACAGTGGTGTGTTTATCTGAACTGCAGTGATTCAGATAAAGCAAAGGAATAGTTGGGAGATGGATATTACTATTTAAATATGCTTAAAATAGTGCTCTTGTGTTCAAACAGTACTTGGATTAATCAGTTTCCTGGTTGAAAGAAAAAGCAAACATTTATCAAGATATCTTCTAGATTTTTCACTTTTATATACCCTCTTCAAATATGTATAGCTTAGGTGGATTTCTTCCTGAGCCTATCACAATGTTTAGTTTTACAATTTAATTGTGGACTGCTCAAAAATTTTAGATTGCTGGATTCCCTGTTGTAGAAGTCTACCTCTGGGACTGTAGTGCCAGAAACAGGAGAGAAAGGAAAAAGGGACCCTTTCATTGCCTTTTGGCAGTGGCCTTCATAGCAGCTGTGACATCCGCAAGCACTTAAACAGCCAAATTTCCTTGCCACAGGCTAGTGGCAGCAACAGGTAAACAGGTGAAATGTTTGTGGTTGTCACTTTGGTATCTCTGACAATGGTCTATTAATTTCTCACTGGCTGTTCTTTTGCTGGATAAGACTCTGTTTTTAGTCTGGATAAGGTGATTGCCTTTTTGAGTAGTAACTCTCCCTGTAGTAAGTGTAACTGATTTTTCTGTTGTCATTCTTCCTTCTTTTCATGGAAGGCCTTCCAATAGTTCTTTCTCCCTCCCCATCTGCAAATGCTCCCTCTGACTCTCATACCTCTACCACAACTTCACCACATGGTTGCATGTTTGGAAAGTTTGATATTTTTTTTTAATTATTTTATTTCCCATAACTTACTTCGGCTCAGTTCTGTTTATTTGTGATGCTTGAGGTATGACAGATCGGCCTTCAGACAGTTAGATCCATCAAGTTTCAGTCTTTGTAAGACCAATAGATGATGCATGTTTTGACTAATTTTTAACTAGGCACAAGTTTATATTTCTAGTAGCATAAGTTCTTTAAGTAATTTGTGTCCTCTCTGGGTTATCAAAGTTTGAGTCTAGGGAGATATATGTTGCATGGTCATGTCAATCCACTTTCCAGCAGTCATGTGTTGTTTTGAAGCTGTCTTCCCCCACCCCCACCCCCACCCTTTTCTGTTCTGTATTAGGGAGTGTACTTCACACTCCACTGTTCATGTTCACCTTTTTGTTTATGACCTCTGAGTACTTAAACTGAAATATTTAAAGGTTGAGATCCTAGCCTTAGCTACAGTAAAATACAGGACATCCTGAATTTTGTCTTATTATGAAGACTTAGAGCAAATGTGCCTTAATAATTAGTAAAACCAGAGTAATTTATTAGAATGAAGTTAAGTTGGCTTTTATACATTAGTCTGAGTTATGCTTGTTCCCTTCAGATTTAGTAATAAAAGAGCATATGCAGGAAAGTTAAATGCTAGTTGTATCTCTACTGATTTGTCCTCAGAGCAGCTTGTATTGTATTAGGTAGCAAAATGGCAAGGTGATGTAAAAATGAGAACTGTGATCATATATTCTAATATGCGTGTAATATATTAGAACATGAAAGAGCTTATGCATGGTCTTAGAACTATGTGATTAGGAAATTGAATTTTATTGGATAATTAGGTAGGGGCAAAATTGTACCTAATTTGTCAAAGAAGTTGGTAACAGATACGGCACAAAGAAAACAGTTGCAGGTTATGGCAGTTATTTGGATGGGGTGGGGGGAAGCAGTAAAGTCCTGTCAACAGGGCCTCTAGGGAAGTGTGTAAGACTTTGGAATTACAGGTAGAATTTAGCAGAGGTAGTGACTTGTTAATGTATTTGAGGAAAGGAGTGCTTAACTGTAACTGGGAGAAATTTGTCAGTAAAGTGATTTAATTAAGGTGGACTGTAAAAGGAATGAGATGTTGTCATATCAGAGAAGGGCAAACTTCTAATACCTAGCTAGGAGACCATAGTGTGAAGTAGAGACCAAGAAATTAACCAGCAAGCTGTAGAAAAGCAATAGGATTTCATTTAAATTGAAAACTACATTTAAAACATGTGGCCAAAATGCAATTTTGTTCCCCGTTTTATGTTTAAAAATAAACACAGTGTAATAAGGGATGGTAGCTTCTTTAATTAGTCACTATTCTTTCTTATTATTTTGATTTTTAGAAGTAGTAGAAACTTTTAAAACTAGACTGGTTAAGTGATAGAAGAGAGACTGTAACTCTTCCTTTTTTTGTTAAATGCATGGTGATGAACTGGTGATCTCTACCCTCAAGAATTTGCCATGTAAATCAAAAAAAGCCAAGACAGACAGTAGAAGTGATGAAGTGGGCGACCTTTTCTGTATTTCTCTTTAGTGTCATAGCAAAGATCTTACAAGGTGTAAGGTTGGGCAGCTGCCTGTTTAAGATGGCTTTATTTAAAGGTGATATAGTATAATTGGGGATGGGACTGAGAGGAAAGCATGGATACTACATAAAAAGCGTATGGGCACTTAATAGTGAAAAGGTGTTGAAAGTTAAATTGGAAGTTGCTGAATGTCGTTTGGCCAGTGTTCTCTAACCCCTGTTGATGCAGCTTTTTAGCAGTTGTTCCTACTAGCTGAGGGACAAGGAACACCTTGGCTCGGGAAACTGTAACAGCTCAGGAATTTTGTTTTAAGTTTAGGTCTGCAAAGGTAGGTCATAGTAGTTTTAAGTCTGGAAGCATCAAGGCTATTATTATATGGGTGCCTTACAGACAGACAAATTAACAGTCATTCTTACTGAACAACAGTGGGTTTTTTCTAGAATTTTCATTTTGAAATCTTCTGTTTATTTTTACATGACTACGGTGTTTCCTCAGTATCAGGAGTTGCTTGGAAGAGGCAAATAAAAATGCATTATGTGATTTGGTTGTAATTCCTGTTAATAATGTGCAAAGTCTATTACTTTGTTTGAACATATGTCAATGCACTTAATATTTAACTATTAAAACATTATGTAAACTTAAATATGTGTATATAATATAGCTATCTTATAAAACAGTAGTTCAAATGGAGCCAGTAGCACTTATTAACTCCTCAGTCTTAATTCTTCCAACGTAAAAAATGGGACTGAAAACTTTTTTTTTTTGCCCCAGTGGTTAGAAATTGGCGCTTCAGAATTTCACGTTATTACCCCATGTGCAAGACAGGTAGCAAGAGAGGCAGCATTGTTTAATATGTAGTTTACATGCTTGCCTCCTGTAGGCTGCAGAGGACACTTACTTTTTTTTTTCATGTTACTTTATTAATGATCTGAAAATTTCCCATGGATTTTGATGTGTTTGGTAGGCTGGCTCATGTCAACATAGGGAGTTTGTGCCACACAAGTGGCAAGGTACTCAAAGGTAACACCAAAAACCTACGTAATAATCATTTGGAAATGTCACTAAACACATTCTCTCTAAAAACCACTGACTTTTAAAAACTGGTGAGTTTCTGATACCTGGATAAGTTTTTGGTAAGATTTGAGTTGTTCAGAGGAGGTTTTTTCTAGTTTGAAATTGAAATTCTGCCTTTTTCCTGCTTTATAGTTTTCCTTAAAACCCTTATACTTGTGTTATTGAACCTTAGTCAATAGTTAACTACTGTCATTTCTGAATAGCAGGATGTGTTCCCTCTTAAGTGTTATGCCTCCTACTAGCCAAGGATCCAAGATAGTGTGAAAGGAAATCTGCACTGAATTCCTCAGAAGACTGTGGAATAGAGATATTGTTGTGGGAGATAAATGCAGGTAGACTTTTTTGATGCATGGAATGGATGCTTTGAATAATACTGCAGTAAGTTAGCAAGGAGATGAACAAGGTGTATGAGGGAACAGAAATTGTTTGATGTATGTGTGCAAAATCTTTTTTTCTGCTTTACATGTCAAACTTACTCCTTACATTATAATTCACTTCTGCCTTCAGAAGATGATCTTCCACCTCAGCTAGCTGTGCCTGGTAGAAAGTGTTGCTTTTGCATTGCTTGTTGCCACATGCTTCAGAGTTGGAAGGAAGAGAGTGGAAATTCCTAATATTTTAGGATGCATTGCCCAAGTACTTTTAAAGTGCTGGGACCTACAAAGGTGCAACTGGAGTTTCAAGTTGTCCTTAATGATTATTGTGTTTCCAGATACTATTTGGGAAGGGAAGAAAAGGATTTAGGTATGAAAGTTGGGATGTTGCCAGAAAACGATGGTAGCAGGTCTCCCAAGTTTTTTTTGAGGCAATGCAGATTACTAAAGCTAACTCTCTTCATTCAGTAATGTAAATTTGTGGGAAATAAAATTTAGATTGGCAAAAAAATAGGCATTTAAATTTGAGTAGCTGAAATCTGGTATAGTAGAATTAAAAAAAAAATCAGTATAAACCAGTTGTTCTGAAAATACTTTGAATTGCCTAGCAATCGTCAAATATTTCTGTACTGTAAAAATGCATCTCTTATTCTCTGATTTAAGATACAAAAAATATGAACTTCCTGAATTTATTACTATTCTCTTTCTAGTCAAATAATCTTTGATCTTTCAGATTTTAAAGCGCTTTCATTCTCAAAACTGCCTTGTATGTTTCTGACTACTTGTAGCATCTTTCATCAGAAGAAAACGACCACAGTTCTTGTTACAGCCAGTCAGATAGTCAGTATGGTTCTCCTCCAAAGGGTTGGTCAGAAGAGTTGGATGAACATGGTCAAACCTTATATACCAATGACTATACTAATGAAAAGGTACTTTTTCCTTCTTCTCATCACGTGTTCAAAATCTTTTCCAATAATTCACTGTTAGAAATGCAGATTTCTTTTCTAGAAGTGAAAAACATACCCCAGCAGTATCTCCTTTTGTTCTTTAAATATGTATGAAAATTTAGCAACTGACCTGACTTTTTTTTTCCCTTATGAGTGTTCTTTATTATTTAGAAAAAGTTTTCTTATTTCCAGTTGGGTATCGGGTTATGTTAAATGAACATATAATGTATAATTTTTTTCTTTTAATTCCTGCCCTCTCCCATCCTCTTAGTTACACTTCAGGAATGAACTTCATACCAATATAATGTTTTTCTTACTGTCTTTTAAGAGCTGTTCTTGTCAACGTAGGCATTCCAGTTAGGATGGTTTTGAAATGAAAATAATGCTGCTTTATCAGTTTCATCCTTTACTAGAGATTTTCAGTACTGCTTTCGGATGTAGACAAACTTCTTAATTTAACTACAGCTGTATCAGCAGATTTCTGTTCTATTCTAATCATCTCATTGCTACAGACAACTTACTGTGCTTCTGAGCACATGATAAAAATTTCTCCCACATAGGATAAGTGACAATATTTGTTTATATTTGTAAAGCAGTTCCTTTTTCTAATTGTTTACTAAAATTGCATTTTGTTTTTTTAACTTCAAAAAGTGTTCATTGAAACAGTAGGTTATCATATTATAGTACTACCTCTTTTCCTGTTGATGCATGCAAGTTTTTTTGAAAGAAGTCTTTAAATAACTGAATTTTATGTCAGTTTTGGAACTTTATCCTGCATTCTATCTCTGCAAAACATCTGTAGAGCACATACTTATGTTTTGGCAAATATGCAAACTTTTTTTTAATTGCACTGTGATTGATAGGAAACACCGTTTCCTATCACAAACAGTTCATTGGAAGGCAATCTTGTGAAACCTGCTTGACCCAAGACCCTTTACTGTGAGTGTTTCTGTGCATGTTTTTGTGCCTTCTTGTAGACTTTTGCTCATTGTGATTCTTTCCTTTCTGCATAACTGGCCACAGTTGTCATAGTTTTACCTCTTTGATTGTGGGACTTGCTTCTAGAGGTTACAGAAATTATATTATCTTCATAGTTTATTTAGGAACTGCATCTCATGTTCCTGTTGATGTTTTAAAAATGGAGTGTTCAACAAGTGCAATTATCTCTTAAATTATTAGTAGTTGCTGGTTGAGCTTCTTGTAATTCTGTAATCTTATGTATGAAGTTCTTACACAGATAGGATGCAAAGATTGTACCTCCTTAAACTGACACTTTAATGTCAATAAGAGTGAGATATACCATCTTCAAAAATATCTGTTTATCACAATCTCTTGTGTGATTTTGCAGGGCTATGTTCTGAGGTGTTACAGAAGGAAAAAATACTAGTTAACCCAATTCAGGAAGCTGAAAACTGTGTTGCTTTTGTTACTAACTAACTTTGGTTAGTTAATGCAGGCTGTGCACTAGACACTGCTGAAGTGGATGGCGCTTTATTAAAAATTAACTTCAAATTCCAAGTATCGGAAACTTACTATGTTATGACTGTCACTCTGATTACATTTCCTATCATCACATTTTTCCTACAGTGGATAAAACACGCAGATGAACAAGGGAGACCATACTACTACAGTGCTGATGGTTCCCGATCAGAATGGGAGTTACCGAAGGTGAGTGACCTAAAAAAGAAACGTTGACAACTTGGGGCTTTATTATATATTATTATATATTGTTATGTATTATTATATATTATTATGTATTATTACGTATCATTATATATATTACTTATATATTCTTATATATATATTACTTGGTTATTTCTTGCATTTTTGTGGAATTTCTGATTGTGAAGAGAAAAATTATTTATGCTCAAGGACATGAAAAATAGATGTATATTCAGATGTCAGAGAATATCTTGTATCTTTGCTGAACTGAGCTTTTCATGCAAGGCTGAAGATTAGTATCTGTGATATTGCTGTCATAAAGAAAACCTCTATAGGAAAAAAAAATTATTTTAGCTACAAAATGTTTCTGAGAAACTGTAGTCTGTTTTTAGTACCCTCCAAAATGCTTTTACAGACAGGTGTTGAAAAACAAAAGTTTCAGCAGAGTTTTCTGGTATCGAGGATGACACAGTTTCACCAAAAGTGTGTTCTGGTATTTATTAATAATGAAAATGGGAATATGTAGAAAAGTGCCAGAGCTATGAACACATGGTAGTCTGAGGATGTACCTAATACTATGCAATTCTTATTTTCACTGTGGAAAACTATAGGACATTTGTCATAATGATGTAGTTGTATATGTCTTCCCTGCTGTTAGGATGTTTGTTCAATCCTACATAGTAAGGTGACCATTAGAAAAAAAAAGTTGCACACAGAATTGTGTGCATAAGTGTATGAAAGAGCATTTTTCTCAATTATTGTTTCATCAGTCCAAAACCTGGTGTCTTAAGTCATTTCGACTTAGAAAGGAGCAACCCTAATAGATAGTGCTTTCATAATATTTGTGAGAAAATACTTAGATTGGAATTTATGAATGAAGCTATATACTAGACTGTTGTGTCAGTAAAAGAATTGTATCCAAGTCACTGAAGAATTGCGTTAGCTTTATGAATTCTCCTATGTTGGTCTGATGTGTTAGGTAACTTAAATTTTGTAACATACATAAACCTAACAATTTTGTCTGCAACTACTGGTTTTAAGAAGCTACTTAGCTATTGATTAGCTATTAGATTAATTGGAAGTCTGAAAATCTGCTAGACCAGGTTTTACCAGAAGCAAATGTTAGTTCAGTATGTATAGTGGAAGTGAATTTTGGGAAATAATGTCTTGCATACTTCATTCTGCGACTTCTCCAATGCAGAAAGTTTTGACTGTGAAGAAGTTGCTTTCCACTAAAACAGAATGGATTTGGATTTGAACTAAATAGCAAATTAAGTTGGCTTTAATCTAATTACAGTAAGTCACAAAGATAATCCAGAACTGCTACCTGAGGCATATTAGCGTACAGGGATTGGGTCTAGTATTTGTGTGCTAGTGCATGATATTCTAGTGGTTCTAAACAGACATCTGAGCTCCATTGTACCAACAGCCACCTACAGAATGAAATACAGCCTCTGTTTCAGAGTTTGTGATCTGATAGGCTTTAGTTCTTGTTTATGTGAAAATTGTCACCTATTGCTGTTACAAATTTTCCTTGAAAATTTTCTTCTAAGCCATTTAGGCTGAACGTACTCTTTAATTCCTTCTTGAAACTGGTAAATCTTGGGTGGCAGCAAATGTAAGGTTAACAGAAACAAATGAGCAATTGACTCTTGGATTCATGATCCAAGAGCCTATGTATTTCCAGAAATCCTTAGCTTTCAACTTTAAATGCTGTGGAATAGATTAAATATTTCAGCAAAAGATTTACCTGGTTTATGTAACTATATATCTGAAGAGCATACAGCAGAGATGTTACACTTGTGAGTAATTGAAGCATGATTGAAGATTAGTCTTTTGAAAATCTTACCAAAATTGCTTAGGAACAAATGAATTGGAAAGACAATGTAGACCACAGAACTGCTCTGAAGAAAAATAATCTATATTGAAAATTCTCGTGAATGGTGAGAGAAAACTGTAGAAAGACTTCAGTATTGTAACTGTTGCTTCAGTGAAAATTAAGTTCCTAGGAAAAAAACCCTACTCTTGGTCAGTTTTTTACAAAATTTTTTGTGAAATAAACTGATGGAATAGCATGGTCATGTAGTGCTGTTAAACCAGAAAAAGAGAAGAATCCTTTTGTTAGATGGTTCTTAATAATCTGGACTTAATTAGAACTAAATATCATCTGAAGGTTTCTGGGAATAGCACATTAGCTGAGCTAATACTATAACATTAAAAATCTTTACTGTTACAGCATTAACTGTAAATGTGAACATGCTTGGGAATAATACTTCCAGTATTCTTGCACGTGTGTTAAAAATCGTGAGGGTATATGTTGGGGAGGGAGGGCAGTTACAAAACAAATTACTTCAGACAGTCTCATAGAAAGCCCTCCAGTCATGTATATTTGAATAACATCTAGGAATAGCTGGATGCCTCTGGTTAAAAATGACATCTCAGATAGAGTAGCTTTGATAACTGCTGAAAGGTCTATTAAGGCTCATGATGAGTGTGACCCAGCTTTTTTCAGTGGAAAAGAAGAACATACTGAATTGTTCTTTAAAATGGATAATAATCTTTAACCATAATATTCAACCATCTTGCAAAAGACTTTGAGTTTTCTTCTATGCCTGTACATTCTGCTGCATTCAGTTGTTGGTTCTTGCCAATTATTAAAAAAAAAAAAAAAAAAGAAATAAACCAGCAAATAAAGTTAATTCCTGTGTAGATCACTATGATAAAATATGTTTATTTCCTGTGTAGTGAATGAATAATATCTAAATAGTGTTGAAAAAGGCTACAACCCTATTCCAGATACCTAGTTTTGTAATATGAGTTTTATAACTTGAGCAAATGAGAAATCATTTGTATTAAGTGGGGGAAAAAGTTAAATTGATCTCAGGAATGACAACTCTCTAACTTCTAAAGTTTAAAAAAGGTAATCTGTCAAAATGACAAAAAAAATTGAGGAAAACTATGTAATAAGTATTGAATAAATAGCTCAAAGGGGAAGTGGAGAGGACAACCTAATAAGAATTGGAGATTAATGGTCTCAAATTTTCAAAATGTGTTCCTAGGCTGATACCTAGCATAACAGCTTGGTTGCTGTTGATGGCTGATTATGCTTGGCCATCCTCTGACTGAGCTCTCTGATCCAAGAGTAGACTTTGAAAGAAAATGCTTATACTATAAGCCTCTGGAGTGAACTCATAGTTCTGGTGTTAATATTTACGGAGTGTGATATTGCAGTTGCGCTTTCTCTTCTCAGAAGTTCCCGCAGCGTTAGCTGCCCTTGCTGTATCCACAGATGACGTGCTAGGTCGAGGAGCTTCGTTTTTGGCAGTCTTAATAGACCAGCAGTCAGTTAATTCACTCTGTGCGCTGTCACTATTGGGCCTCAATTCTGATACTGAGGTGAATGATTTTCCTGCTGGAGACCTGAATGCTGTCAAACAGAGCATGCTATCTGAAAAATTACAATAGAACATGATGCAGGTAATATCAGGAAGATATCATGCCATCAAATGATGAAAGAAAATAAAAATGAGAACATGTAAATAGGGCCTGGTTGTCTTACGGTAAATTTGTCTTGGTCTGAGCTGTGCTACTCGATTTGAGGTAACATACTTTGTGTGTTGGCATTCATATCTACTGTAAGTCAATGCACTAAACGGTATCGTTGGCAATAGTGAATCATCTTCACATTCTTGTCATAAAATTTGGGATTGCTTGTCAAAAGTTGAGCTAGTCTCAGCTGATGTGAGCGTCTAGATGTTTTTTATGGACAAAAGTGCAAGCGATATGACAAACCCGAGATATGTATGTTTATATTTGTACTTAAGAGGCCTGGTCTGGTCATCCTCATTTGTCCTGGTGTTTGGTGGTTCCCACCCTCTTCCCTTCCTTCCATGTAAGATGAGGAGGGGGGGGAAGTGCCCCCAGCTCTTGCTTGGGCAGGCAGCAGGACCTGTGGCAATCAGTGCTGACTTGGAGCAGTCTTAGTGATCTAAGTGAAGGTTTGGTAGGGCAATGGATGTCCAAGGCAGCAAAGTGAACAAAGTGGGTTATCCAGAGGTGTCTTTCAGTTACTTGTACATTTGAGGTAGAGCTGCTTGTCCCAGTGGCCTCTTCGTTTTGTGTAGGTTCTGTTCCTTCAGTGCGGCTGATGCCTCCAACTGCTGCCAACCAGGCATCCTATGGTGGAGGTTGAGGAATCTTCTTTCCTAGAGAGAAAGGGAATGAAGTCCTTAAGAAGACAAAAATGATTTTTTTTTTAATGTAGGTTTAAGAAAAATGTGTTACTGATTTAGATGAGAAGAAAAGCAAAAGCTGTAACATAGGTGTTATGTCTGTTGCAGCACCAAAAAAGTTTATTCAAAGCCAATGACAGTAGTAGCACTAACGAGTGATTTTGTTCTGATGCAACATTTAAAATTTAAAAAAAAAAAATCTTTGATTTCAGTCTGTTAGAACAACTACAAATAACATGGTAGAGTACGTAAGGTGCTAAAGGGTACTAGGATATCAGAATATTTTTAAATACTACTGTTTTCATCTCTGATTACAAGAAGGTAGAGTAAAATGTGTAACTTTGGATCTTTACTTGATCTCATTGTTTGTTGCTTCCCACTCTTTTCTCCCTTCACCCACTCAGTTCCTTTCATCTGGCTGAGGATGTTGTTAATGCAAACCAAGAAGAATCTTTTTTCTGTTTCTTAAAGCTGACAGATCTGTGTCATCCCCATAAAAATGGGGACAACTGCTACAAATAACTCAGAGGTGTTATATTTATTTCAGTCACAATTAGGCTAGGACAGAGCCTTGAGCCATGCCACGTATCAGGTTAAAATGAAATACAAATCATGTGGACAGTTGAGGGTTAGAAATTTTTATACTGAGGCAAAGAAAGATTTTAAATAGCTGATGAAGCCATTAAACAAATTCAGCAGTGAATGTAACCCTGTGTGACCTAAATTTACACTACTGGTGTCCTTACCCTACACCAAGAGCTGTTAAAAGAAGTCTGTGTTGGTGCACGCAGTCAGAGTATGAGCAACTTGCTCATGTCCTCCCTTTATGATAGAGGTGCTCCCAATGAAATGGGGAACAAACCTAGGTCATGTGCTGGAGGGGTTAATGTAACGGGAAAAATTTGAGTTTATGGAAGATTTTCAAGGAGCAGTAGTGTCTATATTTGGAGTTGTGTGCTACATTATCAAAAGCTTTAGAATTAAGAAAATAACATCACACCCTAAGAAGATGCTATTACGGCACATGGTGTAGTAGAGATTGTCCTACCAGGCAATGTGTAGTCTTGAATGGGCCAGTTTTATTGCAATGTACGGCCCTTGCCTGGTATCTGTCTTCAAGACTACAACAAGGCTTAGGCATAGAAAACTTCTGTAGAGTTGTGTAAAACTAAGATTTTGCATGAGGCAAGGAGAGCCCAGCCTAGTTGCTTATCGTTGCTGATAAACAGTGGAAATAATCATTGTAAAAGCCTGTAGGAGAGGCAGCAGATCTGTAGGTGGGAGTCCTGTAGACTGTCAGCAAGTGAATCTGACCTGAAACTGTTCTGCAAGGCTTTTTGGAGTAAGAAGATTGTGTGGGGTCAGACCAAAGAGTAGCAGGGGTGGTGTCATCTGACCTGGCTAGGCTACTAGCTCTGGCTACTTCTCTCTAGCCAGTAGATTCTACCTGATCTAGAGGGTGGCTGGTTCAGCTGGATAATGCAGAGTCTGAAACAGTATCTGTATCTCACTGTAATTCTCTTTGGAGGTCACAGATCAATCCATTTATTTTAAAAGTGGAGGCTTGTCTTGAGCCCAGAAATACATAAGCTTTTTCTTTTTTTTCCCCTTATTAGTGTGTTCTACTACTTGTAATGAATAAACCAAACAAAACCAACCCCCCCCCAGCAAACCTGCAAAACCCCCATAAACACCCGAGTGAAAAATGTTTACTTGACACCTCTGTAGTGACAAAATGGGGCAAAAATGTCAAACATTCCCATTAAAGACTTGCCAGTTTGCTAACACTGCTTGTATCACCAATGCAAATTATTTAAGCTGCTAAGCATATAGATCAGTGTTCCTGAGTTGTTAGCAGTGTTTTCTTTAATGAGGTCCATATACTGTTGTTTTGCTTTCTTGTTAAATGCTTTGTAAAACTAGAATTTCATATTACTTTACCGGTCCTTTCTCCTTCAAGATGGGGGTTGTCTGTTAGATTTAACTCCTGATGGCTTGTGATGGTATCACAGGCAAATCTACCTTTTAAATGTGAATCGTATCCTAACTCTTAACATAGACTTAAATTCAAGATAAATTACTTGAAGTCTTTGACTGCTTAAACTTAAATTCCTGAAGTTACTCAGATGGAAATTGCATGGGTGATTTCCAGAAATAATACTCACCAGTGTCACTGAAGTGTAAATCTATTTCTGAAATAAACAGATTAATAATATTTTATTAATTAATTAATAATCTGTTTCATAGCAAGAAATATGTTTGAATTACCAATTTAAATGCATTAGAACTGCTGCAAGGAATGCTGTTTCTGGCAACCTTCTGTGATTTAGACATAGTTTTGCTGAAAATTGTTTAGATTTTAGTTGTGGTATTGGTGGGCAATTTTTCTGCATATTGCATAGCTTGCTGCCACAGTTTTGAGTTGTAGGAACATCTAAAGAGTTCGATATTCCCATCACAAGAAAGTAAGCTAGTATTAGATTCCTTGCAGCATGAATGATGGTTCGGCTTTTGATTTAACAAGGGGACAAACTGAGAGTTCCTTAAACCTCACCATTGTAAAGAAGCAGTTGTCATGTGAGTGTAAAGATACTGAACCCAGTACAAAATCAGTGCAATCTTGACAGTGAATTTCTGCAGTGACAACAAACACACTTCTGTCTGTATGCGAACTACCAAATCTTATCCTCAGTACTGCAAGATCCATTCACCTGGTATTTTACTACTCTTGTGCATATTGAAATAATCTAATGAAACACTAAGTTATTTACCTTTTAAGCATCTATTGACTTATTGGAGCATTAATTCTATTCATAGTAAAATACAAAGCTAACACAAACATTGTGTCTGCTATGGCAGTAGTAGTAATGCTAGTAGTAATGCTGGTTCTTTATTTCGGCAATAACTGTAACTGCATTATGCAATTTAGCTTAAGTTTAGCTTTATGTTATCTAGGTTAAACCTTGCCATACTTCATTGGAATGTGTAGGTATAGTTATTCTGTCTTTGAAGACCTGAGGCTCTGAGCTTACAGCAGGAATTGGTAGCAAAACTGTAGAATTCAGTGTGCTTGCAAAGATTATTGCTTTAGCCTTTTTAAATAAAAAGGGCACTTAACTTCTTCCTTTGTTACTTCTTACCCAGTGAATTCTAGTCCTTTACATGACTTTGCAAATACTGCCTTGTGTTTCTTTCTACATGCAGACTTTAGTCATCTGATACGGAATAGAAAGAATGAGATTTTTAATGACTTAAACCCCCCATATGTTGATGTTGTCTTTTCTTGTTTGTATTTTCAGTATTAAACTTTGAAATATTTTTATAATTCTTTATAATGCTACCAGTGTTGTTGTTGGTGATTTATAATGGCAGGTAAGTATGCTGCAATGCTGAGATCTAATTAGATGCTGGGTCCTTCTCATGACCATCACACTTTCTCAGCCCGTACATCTCTGGATGCTCTTGAGTTATTAGAAAACCTATGTTACGATAAATCCATTCTCTCCTTGGCTATTACAGCTCTGCCGAGCCTTAAAATGATTTCCTGCTAAATATTTCTTTTCCATGCTTATGTAGATTCCACACCAGCAAATCCTTTTATAAGTAATTTAATGTGATTATTTTGAAAAAGCAAGTTCTCACCCTCCTGTTTCCTTTCCTAGGCATCCCAGACCTTTGGGTTACAGAGAATCATATCCAGGCAATCATAATTCTCAATCTAAATACCTTACTGCATGATAATAGGGTTTTCCTTTTCTTACACAAGAGATAGACAGGTGGTATAGTACTGTCAGTGCAATATGAAGAGTGAATGTTTACATCTTGTATTTATTCTAATTCCTTGGTGGCTCTCAATATGCTGGTTGGTTGCAAAACCAGCAGTAAGTTGTTGCACAAGAAATCAAACATCTATCTGCCAGTGAAGAGCATTATCCCAATAGGCCAGTCTTAGTTACTGCCTCGGAGAGACTACAGCAAAAAGGACAGTTCTGAAGACTAAATGCAAAATAAACCCAAGGCTATTTTCACGCCCTTGGGTGTAATCAGGAATCTGAAAGTTTGCACTGTTAAGGTGTATGAGTGGTATGTCCAAGTCTTGTTTGCATGAATTAGATTCTACTTATAGTTTGATTTTTCTCTTCTTTAGTATAATGCTTCACCACAGCAGCAGAGAGATATAATAAAGAGTAGGAGTCTGGACAGGAGGCTACAAGAACCAATAGTTTTAACAAAATGGAGGCACAGCACAATTGTGTTGGACACCAATGATAAGGTAGGAGCAAGTTAAACAGCATGCTGGAATACCAACTATATCTGATGTGTGAAGTATTTGATCTAACAAATGAGTATGCATGAATTACTGAAATATTTTTCTTATATTCTGTTGTATCATTGTGCATAACATTCAGCGAAACCAAGGACTGTTCGATAGCTTTACTACTGTTACTTTGTGACTAGTAGCTCTTTTCTTGTTATCCTTGAAGTATTTCAACTAGTTTTAGTTCAGGGTTTGGTGTGCACAGCCATTTTACTTATAACTGGGAATCTCCCAATTCAGTTTAGGCTATAAAATAAAAGTTGCACTAGTTAAAGTAAGAACTATGACTTACAACTAAAGATGTAAATAGTAAGATTTTATATAGTGGATTTATCCTTTTAATGGCTGTTCCATTGATCTCCACTGAAATACGTCAAGGAAAGAGGAAAAGCTGCATGTGGTTACAGCAGGGCTGTAATCTTATTATTGAGGGACAGAGGACAGTACTGAAAGTGCTGAAATGCTTGGCTTTGATCCTGTCCAGAGCTGAGCTGGGTGTTTAGTGTGAAAAGAGCTGCAGGTCAGTAACAGCAAAACCTGTTTTCTGCCTGTTCTTAGGGCCTATTCTTGATAGCCTGTTTTGGACTGTACAGTAACAGATGCTGTTTAGGCCAGCAAGGAGACAGCCTCTCCCTTGCTCTCCCTCTGCCTGTCTCTCTCTGGCTTGATTTTTGTCCCAGCTCTTTATGCTTGTGCTGCCTGTGGGTGAGGAGAATTCACGTGAGCTGAGTGGGGAGAACTGAAATGGGTGTTGAAGGTCGTGACTTGCTGGTTTCTGTAACTTTGGGGCAGTCCATCCCAAGGTTCATGGAAACTGAAATACTTTGTAATGCTGAAATCTTGGCACAGAGTACTGAGAATGAGATACAAGGAAACAGCATTGTAAGCTCCTTCTTTCTAAAGATACAGGGAAGAATGAGATGAATGTAGATTTAGAAGTATGGAGAAAAACCTATAAGTGGGCCTGTGTAATTGCATATGTCAAAGACAAAATTAAATGGACAAAACACAGTAGTTGTAATGAAAGTGGATCTGCTGCCCAGAATGTTACTTGCTTGACCTTTTGTTTCTAGTATGTTTTAATGGCTTTCCTTGTTGAAATGGAGTATAGGAGAGTGGATTGTCATGAGTTGACTTAGTTCCTCAGAGTAGGATTTATTGGATTTGATGTTAAGCTTTTGAGCTGTCAGTTTAGAATATATCATATGTGGTGCTGAGGAGGCAGTGGACTATGCTTAGCTGGAAACTTTGTACCTGTAAGCATTAGTTTAGCTTGAGTGATTCTGAGGTCCCTCTACTGCTCCTTTCCCCTCCCTACTCCTCCTTATGCATCCTTCTGTACTGAGTGTGTTGTGGCAGTGCATGTGAGAGAGCCTAGATGGAGTCCTAAGTCAAAGCTGAGTGGACACTTCTAGCCTCTTGTGTGATTTATGCTTCACATGTATGAACAATTCTGTTGGAGATAGCTTAAAGTTTTGGCCTCACTTTTAAAGACTTATATTTTTATTTTTTGGCATAAAATTTACTTCTGTTTTGGAATGACCTCTATGTAGTGCTGCACTCAATGAAGAAGCTCTTGTAAAACATTGAATACATGGTCTGTTTACTTTTCTTCAAGACCCAGTGTTCAAATACCAAGACCTTAAACCTAGTGTAGCAAACATGGAAGTGCACAAGTGCCTAGTGTGATAACCAAAAGAAACTGTACTATAGATGAGCCACATTTGTAAATTCCAGTCTAAGTCAGTAGCTTGAAGTTCCTTTAACAGCTTCAAAAGATGCAGCATGCATTTTTTAATGGTAAGGAGACTATGTAGCTCATATAAAGCAGAATGTTAATGCTTTGAGAAAATTAAAAATGTGTAGTGGAGCAAGGAACTAGTGTTTTGTGGAAAGAAAATTTATTTGCTGCATTGATGTACCCATTTTATTACCACTGGCAGGTACACAGTTATGTATTCTGGTTTAAATTAGTATGTGGGAAGGGAATAGTTCATGACCACAAATACTGGATTTCTTGTTTCAGAGATGCTTAGTGTGTGAAAGCTATCTCAAATTCAGAACGAAATAGAAAGAAAAACAACTGGTATGTGTCTGGATAGGCACATCAACCCAAAGTTAGCTTTTTAGCCAACTCCTAGGAAAGCTGTTTTCTTTTTGTTTTCCTTATTTGTTTTTCCTGGAAAACCAACACAACTCAATTCTGTGAAAACAGGCCAGTCAAAAGAGTGCTGGAAATGTGTCAGAGTGAAAGTATGGGTTGCCATGGCTGATGAGAATTTGATGATACCAAATGTACTTGCTACATGCTACAGCCAATAAACAGTTATCTGTATGTAGCCATCAGCTAAAAAATTTGGTAAGCAGAAGAAAAAATACATTCATCGGAGGGACAACATTGACTTCCTGTATTTGACCATATCTCCTGGCCCCAATATCTGAAAATAGGGAACATTTAGGCCGTGCTTTATATTGCTAATATTCTCTGTTAGTATGCTACTATAAGAACTAGTGGGCCACGTCTGTAGATAGATTTACAAGTGAATTTTAAGGTGTGGCTGTGCAGAGTGTTATGTAATGCAGGAAAAGCAAACTGAATTTGGGTAGGGTATCAAGGGAATGAAGAAGAGGTAGGGGAGAAATGTGTTAACAGTAACAGAGAACAAGTGATGTTTTTCTTCTGTTTGAAATTCTTCACCAGATTTTTAAGCAGTGCATTTGTGTAAAGCAATCATTACATCAGAGGAAATGCACATGCCCTTTTTTTTTGTTCCCGATGGGCAATTTTTCTAGTTTTCGGAGATTTACTACTCTTTTGGTCCATAGTTAATGTATAGTTTAAAACAACCTGAATCTCTAGAAATTTTCAGTGCTTCATTATAAGGAAGATAATGATCATGACTCACAAAAATTAAGAGTTGGTATATGCTTTTCTACATGTATAACAATTTATACTATTAATTTTATATTTACTAATGGCACAGAGGCATAATCTGTTCTTTAAAATCTTGGAATTTATATATGGTGCCCTGTAATAAGTTAGTATAAATGTGCTTCATAATTTGATAGCAATGTCATACGAAAAAAAATCTGCTCCTCAATAATGATGAAAGCTTTGCTTTAAGCTGATGCTGTATGTATTAACTTTTTTCAAATGGATATGTGCTAATTAACCCAGTTTGAGTGTGTCTGTAAATCTTGTAAGAACACTGTTTAAGCAGGTTTATAATATAACTATCTGAGAATATAATGAATGCTTAAAAATGTACATTTGGGGGGGAATGTGTGAGTGTGCATAAAGAGAGAGAAAATATATTCAGAGTAAAAAAAAAGTTACAAGAATTATAAGAAAGGTAATAACTTATGTTGCCTATTTGAATTTTATAGGAATCGTCAACTGCTTCTAAGGCCAGTCTTCCTGAAAATGAGTCCTCTCCTTCTTCACCAAAGCATCAAGCCACAGTCAGTATGCAAAGTGTTTAAATAGATAAATAGATGTTGTAGAAACTGGGCTATTTGTGATTAGAGAATTGAGGGTAAGCCTGCTTGGCATTGAGAAAAATAATGGGATAAAACTATTATGAAGGCATTACATTTTAAAAGGATGCATTGTATCCAACTGTGCTTTCAGAAAAAATGTAAATGTCTTTGGTTTAGATACTGCTTGGCAATATGAGATTAAGTTAAAAATTCACGATGTAATAAAGTTATGTTAAATTATGTAGAATTTGGTTTACTTCCTCCAACAGTCATTTCTTCTCATCTAGCAACTTGGAAAGTAAAAACAGAAACAAACTTCCCCTCTCCACAGAATCTCTCACTGTCTTTAGTCAGTAATAGTTTATAGTATTTCATATATTTATTTTTTACTTGTCTTTTCAAGGAGACTGAAACACATAGAGGACCTGCCATAAATAAACTGTCTTTTTGATTTAGTAGAACTACTGGGAGGAAAACTTTAGCTTGTTAAACTTGTTATGAATGTTTACCAGATTTTTTTGCTTCAGTTTATACTTTAAATGTGATCATTGTTTTTTAAACAGTGGGTAATAATTTGAAAAATGAAGCTTTTATCTTTCCTTTTTTTTTTTTTTTTAATTTTGGAAATGTACTACAGTAGCACTGAAATATGTGCCTTGATCAGTTTTAGCAGCCCTTTAGTAGGTAGCTCAGGGCATCAAAGGCACAACTTCTCCTGTTTCATTCTTGCTCAGCACACAGAGGAATGGTTCTCTGGCTTATTCATGCTAATCCATTCTTACAACTCTTCAAACGGTTTTCCACAATAAAATAAACATTGTTTATTAAGCAAGCATAGTTTATAGCCTTACAGGCAATTATTGCTGCATGTATTATAATTTCTTTAAATATGGCTCCAACCTTGAATTATTAAAATTGTATTTTGTACAAGAACTCACTGCTGCTTTAGATAGATACAGCTTTTTTTTTTTCTATTTCTTTAGCTGTCCCCTGGGATTTAAATATTAGGAAGCAAGCTGGTGAATTTTTGTGTATTTTGGTCCTTAACTTGCTTTCCAGTTCCTTTTCCCCATTTACATTAATTTTCCTATTAGTACCCCCTAGTGTTGCTGCTAAGTAGGACATTACAACGCTTTGTCTGAATAATTCTTCGGAGCATTCCCACTGATTCCTCCATGAGTAATTTATTAAAAACATAATTTATTTGAGAAAGTAGACATGGGTTGCTCAGTCACTGTGAAAGATGGTGACAGGCCATTCTACTTACTAAAGCCAAAGGTTTGTTACAAGGGTGCAATGCATAGGACTGTTAATGGTGGTCTGCATGGATCACAAATAAAGGTATCTAAAGGATTGGCTAATTATTTTTTGGGGGGGGGGGTGGCAGAGCAGGGAAATGACTCATTTCTTCTATTGAATGTATCAGTTTTGGAAAATAATGTATATATCACTGGCTTGGGAAAACATTCCAGCCCAATGGAGATACTAAATTTAGTAAGAGTAGCAGTTACCATTGGACTGAAATAACATCTGAACCACCAGCTATACGCTATCATCCTTAAAAATGTCTTTTTTTCTATTTTATGTGCTGTGCTTGAAACGTAGGTAGAATTTTTAAGGTTCATGAAAAACGGATCTATGTCTTTGGTAAGAGTGCTGTCACAGTATCCCAATAAAAAATTTCTATTCGATATTGTGTTCTGCAGTTATGGTCCACTTAAATTTGAGATTTAGAGGAGAATGCTGAAGAGAATATATTTTCTATTTTCATTGGATCTAGAATTGAGGACATTTTCATTTATGATAAAACTAATTTGGATCCTTTCCCTAGTTGATTGTTTCAACTAATAGCTTAGTTCTTAAATTAGGAACTGTTACAAGCAGATACTGAAAAGGAAATAATTTTAAAAAAATAATTTAACATTTCTTTAGCACCATTCAATGGTAGGACAAGAACAGGAGAAAATGATGGAATTTGTTACTCATCTTGAGAGTCAGAAATGGTATAAATCAATGGTTTTCCTTTTTATCTTCGAATATTTTTTCAAACATTCCTTTATATTTCATTATTTTTGTATATTAACTAGAAATATTCACTCTAAATATTTGAAACTTGCAAATACCCTTCTTGTTCAGCGGTGTGTTTTCCACCATTCACTGACTGATCTCCAAATTTTTCAAGAAGCATACCAATATAAATGGTTTTCATCAGCAAGACAACTAAGTAGTTTAAAATTCTAATATTTTGCTTGGGGATAGGAAAAAATAGGACATCAAAGAAATGTTTCACTCATCTGTTTTTTTTTTTTTAAATTAATGTTAATATTCTTATGCATTTCAACCATGTTTTATTAAAATATGCAATTATGTTAAAATAACTTGGAAGAATTTTGTCAGAGAATTTAGGCTGTTTGTTTGTCATCCATCCCCTTTTTTAGTAAAGATCACATAAATGTGCTATTACAGAAATTACTATAAATTTATGTTTAAAATTTCCACTTGTCTAGTACCACAAATGATTTAGTTTGGCTTGTCCAAAGAACATAGGCCTTGAAGAAGGAAAGATTTTTACCCTCTGAATGATAATGAGTGCTTTCCCAGAGGAATTTTGATTTTGTTGATCTCTGCATATTTAAATATACTTAAGATAGTTTCTTGAAGTTATAATAGGGGAAAATATGGCTGATTGCCAGAAATGGATTATTTGGGGGATTGAATTCAGTGCTGTGATGGCAATAGAAGCAGATTTTCTTTTATATTTGTTCTGTCTTACTCTATCTTACAGGGTCAAGAGAAGTATGGGTTATTGAATGTGACAAAAATTACAGAAAATGGGAAAAAAGTTCGGTAAGTCTTGGACTTCTAGAAGTACATGTGCCTAAGTGTTTGTGTAAGGTATCTGACTTTTATATTGGGACAGCATACTGGCTGTTGCGATTTCTTACTTTCTGTCTGATTTTGCCATAGAGGTTTTCCTGTAGGATGCAGTGCTTCCTTGTCCCAAAGTATGTGTTTCTCCCACTGAGCTAAAGATAACGGACTTCAGAGAGCCAGAGTCTCACGTATGCCAGGGCTCCACACAGGGCAGTGATTCATGAAAGTTTACTGATGAGAGATAGCTTTTTAAAATGGGATTGATATATTTATTTAAGAGGAAACCTGTCTAGGTTATATCCTGTCTTGTTCCTTGGACAGAATCGGTGTAAGAGGGGCTTTCAGACTTTTACTTCATCTCCTTTAATTTCCAAGGAGTGTACATGTCATGTGCTCCCTAATTCTTCCTTCACTTGCTTGTGAAGGGTTTGAAGCAGAATGTATCACCCAATGTTGGTCTCCCTGGAGGTGATGAATGACCTAATTTCTAACTTCGTTTTTCTGCCTTGCAGGCAGGCATTTACAGTATAAATCATAATGTATAATCAAGTAATGCTGTCTAACTTACTTTTCTGGTGTTTTGCTAAGAATCAGTGTTAAATACTGTGTAAGTTTAGCACACACTCAGATTTAATTTAGGTTTGCTTTTACTTTTTTTTTAGACTTATTAAAATTTAATCTTTTAGGTCTAACACTGTGTTATATCTAGTTCAGTGTTTCCCAGACTTTTGATATATGAAGCATGCTTTTCCTGAGGATTAAATAGTTAGCACCCAGCTGATATTCCAGAGCTGCCCTGACCTAGTACAGTACAGCTTGGCAGCATATATGACCCCCAGTTTGGTTCCTTAGAGCTTGGTAGGAATAGGAAAGAGGGAACAGTGGCTCATGTAAGCTGCTACTGGCATAATATATTCTCACCATTTATGTTGCACCTGTTGGAATCATTGATCTGGATTACTGTACAGGAAGATGCAATATGGCCATCCTATCACTTTAAGAGCTGTTGAATAATAATTCATCTTTGAGCAATGGGAATAGATTGTCAGGGCTTGTCAAGACTTTTTTTTTTAACCTCAGGAAGACAGGTACCTGGGCATAAAAACAGACAGCTGGAACAACTAATTTGTTCTTTTTCTGCATTTTTTAGATGTGTAGCAAATATTTTATTGCCAATGTAAATAAGCTTATTAAATAAACATGGGATGCTTGCATCCCAGTTAGATGTGATCAGTCAGTTTCAGAACTGTGCAGTACTTTGGCATAATCTACTAAGTAAACAGTAGCATGAGTGTTCCAGATTAGCCCCTTTGAAATTATAATTGTATGGTGTTTTTCCTGGTGAACTGCTTTCACTACTAATTAGCTTTCTTTGATTTAGTCTTTGATGGTCAGGCTGGGACTGTTAGCATGTGTTCCCTTCTACAAATATGATAGCAATTAAGACTTAACTGATGGCACTGATGACTGTACATATAGTAAAGTGTATTAACATACAGGTCACCTGGGCAACAGTGATTGACAGCTTAAACATCTACTTTCAAAGTCAATTTATCCTATGTTTGTTTACAAATATTTACAGAAAGAATTGGATGTCATCATGGGCAGTGTTACAAGGTTCATCACTGCTGTTCACTAAAACCCAAGGAAGTGGAACTGGCTGGGTAAGCTCAGGAACAACCCCCACCCTCATATAAGTGTTAATCACAAAGCACAATATATTAAACCCCTCTTATTTGTAGGGCTTAGATACTGATATGCGTGCATAATTTAGAAAAGATAAATGTGTGTAAGTTAGCAGGAAAGTAGTTTAATGTAACAATTATGAGGTAGAATGAGAAGAAAATTAGTTGTATTTTCTTAGATTTCAGAAACATTTTAAATGTGATAAGTAGGAAACTGATAAAGAGGTATTCAGGTGTCCTGTAAGCTTGAAGTTTTTGCTCCAAATTTTCCAAATATTTTTGTGTTCCTTACTAATGCATTTGTCTAAATAGTTTGTTTGTTTTACCATTCTTGGTTATTTTTTTTATAAACTCCAGGTAATTTTGAATGTGATACATGTAATAAAGAAAATAGTCTGAAACTTGCCTTGTTGTGTTGGACTATTTGAATAATGTAGTATTGTTGTCTTTAGTCTTTGCCTTGCTGGATTCCATTTTTTTTTTTAAATCTGCATAGTGCATGAAAAATATTTATATCTATTTTGATGTCTAATGAAGACCTAAAGAGAAACATCACACTGAACATGATGATTATTCAACTTTTAGATCACCTCTAGTTTATTAGTACTATAATTAAATTGGCTATCCAGCTGCATTTCTACATTAATAGGTATAGAAATGGTTCTTTATCTACAGCTTGCTTACCTGCTTGTGGAGGTCTGACGTTAAACTCTGTGGATCTCCTATAATAACTAAAGAGAGGTCAGATTCAGTATTTGTTATTCCAGTGTATTATCATGCGAATTCCAGAAAAATTGCATCAACAGATACATGCTATCTTTGCTGATCTTTCCGCTTGGCTCACTTTCTCCTGCTGTGCTTCTTTTTGGGTAGTGAATTGGTATTGACTGTTCTAAAGCATTAAGTTCGTTTCAGAGCTGTAAACATCGTTATTTTTGCCCTTCTGTTGCTGTAGAAGGGGTGGTTGGAAAAAAAATGGGTGAGGATGGATAAGTAACATTTGGGGTAGAAGAGAATGGAAAGAGTGAAGTTGGGCAAGTTGGTCAAGCAGAAGGAAAAGAGAAGGGAATGAAAAAGAATAAAAATTAAAGGCATGAGATAAGATAAATTGCATTGTCTAGTAGGAAGTAGACTTGGTGACTTCTGCAATTTACTTTTATAGTAAAGGATCCAAAAAGTACTTCAGTTTTATAGGTATAAATATGCATATTTGGAAGGTACAACATTTTGTCTGAGTAACTAATCAAGTTCCAAAATCTCAATTACAGCTACTAATACTCTTAATCCAAATGTAGCTGTAGATCAAAACCACATTATTTTAACTATACAGTGATATCATTAAAAGACATAGTGCTAAACTAAGATACTATTCATGAATGTTATGAATTAATGTGTGCCTAAATGAATTATCCACAAAAGGTAATCATGCAACTCTGCTTATTGCTTAGTGTAAGTTGTGTTACACCTTCCAAATACAGTCATTGGGGGGGGGGGGGGAAGGATAAATGCTTTTGAAATTTAAGTGGAGCAAAAGTATCACAATCACGATTTCTGTGCGACATTCTTGGGTATGTGTACTGTCAAGTATTGGAGTAGGGTCAGCAAAATAAATATCAACAGTATGAACAGAATGAAGTGAAGCTGGAAATATTGAGAGAGAATCTCTTTCAAGGACTTCGTGTCCTATACCTGCATACTTGAGGCTGGCTTTGTAAATATGTAGTTAAATATTCAACATAAACTCTTTTTGCTTTCTGTGTAGGGAATTTTTTGGGGGTTGTTAAAAATTCTACCTCCCCTCTCAAACTTTGATCTGTGTCAGTATTTTAATAAAGTGAAGTCAAGTCTTAACAGTTTGACATAGGATGAGAATTACATTTCTTCTTCATCTTAGGAGAAGAATATCTGTTTAGCATTTGTCTAGTGATTGATATAACCGTATCTTTTTTTTTTCATGTGTGTGCCTTGTTTTGTGACTTCATCACTTTTCTTCCTTTTTCTCATCAAGTCATTTTGCCAAGCGGGCTCAATTCCTGAGCTCTTGCTCTCGCTGCTTTCTTCTTGGAAAAATGCTCTCAGTCGTCGACCTGCTGTCACCTATGTAAACTCTGACCAAGTTTCAGCTATCACTGTATGTGTTCTTGTTGCATGCCTCTTGTCACTGTAAGGCTGTTTACCACTAATCTTGAAAGTAAATTTGAATTTTTCCAAGGTTTAAGTTTTGTCACTTCATAAAACATCTTGTCTGCTATTTTCTGAAAGTCATGCAAGATGCAAATTAACACAAGTGATTGCAATAATCCTGTAATTGTTCTAATGGAAGGAAGTAGAAAGAGTACCTGGTTCACAAGTGCCAGAATTATAATCCCAAATTTGCCTACTATTTGAACCACTAGTGTCTTGACTAATAAACAGCATGATATGGTGGTCAGTTTTTTAACAGATATTTTATGTCTAATTCTTTCTAACATAACTAATTTAGGATGTTTGTAAGGTGCCTATGATGTCTTTGATACAATGATGTACATGTTACTGGTTAATTCTAGCTATAATTGGAATACCAAAAAATGTAAATGTTATGCATAAAAAGCTGAAAGAAAAAGAGATCAAGGATGTTCTGGCTATATGCCACCTACAGAAAGCTGATGTAAATTTGTAGGACTCCATATATAATTTAAGCATCTGTAGTTAGTCATGTTTTGAAGTGCAGATGCCAAGCATAGAAGTGCTTCTTATCAGAAACTGATATAATGTTGGTTGCTGATATGATAGCTTGTTGTTCAAGGTGGATGAGGAGTAATTTAATGATACTAGTTAGTTCTTCTAACTAGTGTTAGAAGAAACAAATAGGCTTGACCAGTTGTATAATTGGTTTCTAATATTGCATTCTCAGCACTTTCATCAAACTAAAGCTTTCATGGAAAAAATCATATGCTGAAGACATTAAAAGCAATGTTTCAATAATTTGACTTCTTGAGCATTTTAAAGGGTCAGTGATGTTTAAAACTCTTTTGGTACCTTGGCTTTTATTTCCTGAAGAGTGGAGAGAGAGCTATATACTTTGAGTTTATTTAAGATTCCTGAGACTTCATCGAAATGGTCATTGTAGAACAGTCCTTTAATTTTTTAAATTTTTTTTTCCTGTGGGGAAGTAACTGTAGGCTTGTTCAGTTAACCTTGTGCTAAAAATGATGCAACTGCTTTTTCTTTGTCAAATTCATTGCTATGTATGTGGAAGCCTGGAACAGATAATTTATACATAGTTTGGTATCCTTTCAAATTCTACTTTCTATAAGGAAATCTAGATATATTTTTTTTAATATGTCTTTTCAGAGAAATTTAAATTTTCAAATGTTGAAAGAAGGTGTCTCTCAACTTTTGGTGTGAATGAGTTGTAATAGCTACTGCCAAATTTTAGCAATGGGGCTTCAAAAATACAGCAACTGGTGACTGCTTGGAAGGATTCATCTGTCAGCCTTCTATAATAGGCACATGTCCTCAGTGTCAAGTACAGTGGTGGTAAACTTCTCAAACATCAAGGAAATAAATGCTCTTCAAGGTTCATCTGGACAAACTCGTTTACTGTGTTATACCACTGTTTATAGCCAAGGATGTTGTATGTCTATTACTACAGTTCATTAGTATTGCATGGCTGATTGTATAGGAGCTCAGATGCTTATCATAAAAACTATTTGGAATGCAAATATGCCTATCAGTCTGGTTTTAAAAAACTTCCATAATTTTGCTATGACGGTAAAGAATATCTTCTATATTTTTCTTTTTGTGTTAAAGCTGTAAGTTCTGAAGCTCCCATACCAGCCACAAAGGAGCATCTGTCTCCTCAGCTCTATTTCTGCAGTCCATCTGTAGGTGAGGAGGACTTGGAATTAAAATGTGCCACCCAACTCTGATTAGAAACTGAATTATGAGAATGGCAGGTGTCGATTTGTATATCCAAAGTCTTCCCATAAATAACATCCAGTTCCGTTTCCAAAGAATGCTGGAATATATCACAGTACAGACTGTGTAGCTTGTCCTGTGGAGGCTTCCAGGGCTTGGAGAAAACTCCTGAAAAGACTGAAAAGCACTTCTGTTTATTAGTGTCAGCACACATCAAGTCAGTCCTTAAGCTACCCAACATCTACTATGTCTACAGCACACCCCCACCCCCCTTCTTTCCAAGAAGTGGAAGTTTATCTCTGTCATATAACTAGCATAAGCACATCTCATGACTACGCTTTTTTTTCTAGAATGTGACTCTAGGACAGCTTCACATCTAGGACAGCTGGCAGCACCATGTATAGACCTCTCCCTCTTTCTGTCTTGCACTGCTGCCCTTTCCAAACTTCCCAGATGGCTCAAAAGAGAAATGCAGTAAGAATAAGGTGCTCCTCGGTAAGGGCTCAGTTTATCCCTACTAGTGCTGACTTGGTAGCGCACTCTGTTTTGAGAAAGCAGACTTTTATGTTTAGGTGGCAGCAGATGCTAAAGAGAAAGGTTTTCTTTTTACTGCTCTGAATAGTACCTGCTTGCTTCAGGAGGGTTCAGTTGCCTTTAGCTAACCTTTGTATGCAGGGCATCTGAGCAGCCCTATACAGGACTTGATCTTGGATGCTTTCAAGGAGGGAAATGGCAGCTGGCATCTTGTTCTCATACACCCAGGAGCAGAAAAGAGTCTTGACAGGAAAGCTCATAGGAGAGCCTGCATGGTAAACTTAAAATTTCCTTGAATAAAGAAATCAAGTTTGTGATGAGTATGTAATACATTGGTATATCAGAGGAGCTTTATAGAGAGGCTGGATTATTTGCATAGGTTTCCCCATCCTTGGATCTCACACAGCAGTTTGGGCACTGCTTCTGTGAATGAGCAGGGGAAGACTTCTTTTTTTTTCCCCTCTGAGAAATTTAGCTTCTAATTTTTGGTTAGTTCTGTGCATCTCTGAAAACTTGAAGGGAGTCAGGTCAAGAAGATGGGTAGTGCAAGGTTGTTTTGAGGTAGGACTGCAATCTATCACGTGGGGAGTTCAGCAAGCTCATGTATTGGAAGGCTTTTCTTTTGGTCAAAACAGCAGTGACTGTTATATTTTTGTTGTTGTTGTTTGTTGATTTCACCTGTAGCAGGTCATCTGTGCTCCTCAGCATCATCTGGGCGGTGTTTTTAACGAATTCTCCCTGATTCTGCAGAGGACTTTGGCACGGGTCTCCTGCTCTCTCTAGTGCCAAACTCTATAAATTGATTTCCAACCCCAACATGGAGCAGGATTGACCTAGGCTGTCAGAAATTGTGTGGCTGGGGCACTTTGGTTGTATGTGAAGCAGTTATGTGAATCTCTCTTAAATGAGGCAGCTGCTGTGTAGCTGCCCACAACTGCAAGAGCCATAATGGTCCAGAGATTGTTCTGTGGACTCCACTGCTGAGCTGGGCCTCTCTCAAAACCTCTACTATAATTAATAAGAAATGTTCTTGGATGTATCGGAGAATTAAGTTAGAAAGCGGAAGGGGTGTTGGGTTTTGTTTGTTCCACCCCCACCCCCCCG
>JANZLQ010000078.1:28892489-28914191 GCA_026212715.1 Elanus axillaris | reverse complement strand
GTGTGCCCAGTGCTGCAATAAAGGAGTGCCTGCTTCTTAACTTCTCATTGCTGTTAAGGAGTTTTATTCTGGATTTCGGTAACAATGCCAGGCTCTCAAGGAGAGGCCTTCAGCTCTCACCTATTAAAAAAAGAGAAGTTGCAGAATATTCTTCACTTCCCCTTCACCCTTTGATACCCAGCCTCCAGGCCATCCCCAGCCTTTGCTTTATGGGCCTGTCCAACCCCACTGGTGTGTCCTGGAAACCCCCCACTGTTGGCTGACACAGAAGCTCTGGTCTGGCTGTCCCTGAATCCATCCCTGAATCCCTGATTTCCAGCCACTTCTGGGACTACAGACCTTATAACCCCTGGAGCTATGCAGCAATCAAGGCACGTTTTGCTTCCTGAAGCAATTAGCCAGCACTTAGGCAACTATGCCCTGATTTCAATATAGCAGAGGGGCTTAAGGCCAAGTGCTGTAGCTACCATGCCCTAGCACTTGCTGCAGGCTGGGGGTCTGTGCCTGCCCTGGTAGGGTTTTGAGGGAGAAACGTGTGCAAATCAGTCTACTTGACATCTGTAGGGACACGCCCTTGGAAGGAGCAAAAACTCAGATTAAGGGCTCATATATCAAAGTGCTCCAAACTTTATACATCCACTCAGAAGTGTTGGCAAGGAAAACTGGCATTAAGTAACAAGGAGGAAAGTGAGAAGAATCATGGGCAGCTGCACTAGGACTGTGCAGCTGAGATGTTTACTCTTATTCCTTTCCAGAACGACAGGTTTGGGTGATATCAACACCCAGGTAACTGCAAATCTTGCTGTCCATGCGAACAAAAGCTTTGCTGAAGCACCAGGGACCAGAGCACTGGTGGAAAGCACAGCTCCAAGGGCTGGGTGGTGGGTAAGGATGATGTAGCCTGAAGCAATTCTAGAAACCTGACTCCCTGGCTGTCACCAGGTCACTGCACCAACCCCCAAAATATAGACTTTGGAGAGTGAAGAAGAAGAACAGCTTTCAGAAGCCATCACCAAAAGCAGCAGCCCCGGAACAACCTGCTGCTGCCTCCCTAGAGCACATTGCAAAGCCTCGCTAACATCCCAAATAGGGCCATTGCCACAAACTGGGGCAGACCCTGGGGTTCCCCTCCCTGCTTGCTGCCAGTACTGCATCCCTCTGCGGCTTCCGCAGTGACTCCGTGGTACCCACGGCCACTGCCATGTTGTCCTGCCCTAACCTGTAGCTTCAATGAGTCAGGTTGTCTGGGCAAGAGCTGCCCAGCCAGCTGCACACCAGGGAGTCAAGGAAAAGCTGGAATTACATTTCTACTTATGGCAAGAAAGCCAACACTTGAAGGACAGCGCTGTTAGCTACATTGTGGCAGCTGGAAGAGGTTTTTGGAGACAGAAACACCAAACACATTTAGCTTGGTTATAATTTTCAACACAAAGCTTGTTGTGACAGTGAATTATTTAACTTGGAGAGGTGCTCAGCATCTTATTATGTACAAAAACAATTAAGGCCCTGAACATTAAGAACCAAGATTAAGGAAAAAATAAGGTATTAGCAGATTTGGCCTAGTCTAGCAGATTTCTCTGACAAATTAATAGTATATATCTCTGTATTACCTTCACCTGAGCTGGTGATGAGCACTGTAGTTGCATCACTGGGAAGAACATGGCAAAGCCTGAATTTCCTTTTGTTTCCAGGCACCCATGAAAGGCTGCACACTACTGAAAAAACTCTGATTTAAACTGTGAAAAGAAAATATTGTAAAGGCATGCAGTGGTAGTTTGGGGGCTAGTAATGATTTCCCCCCAGTGCATTGCTGTGTGGAAGATATGCCTGAGTCCCCTTCCTGACTCATAGCTCCAGAACTGCAAAGCAGAGCCTCTTTTATTCACTCAAAGGGTTCCCCAGTCAAGCCACAAAACTCTGGGTGAAGTTGGAAAAGCTGGCAGTTATAACCCAGGGCAGAGCAGATGGCGGAGTCATAGTGATTGAGTTACTGCTCGTTTGATACCACCATCTGGGCCCCCTCCCACCTGCCCTGCAAAAAAAACCCTGGCAAAGTTTTTGCCCTCCCCCAAAGCCCTATTCCCCACCAAGCTGGCTGTCAGCATCTTGCACTATTGCACAGAGTCACTTTTTGTAGTTAAAGTGCTGAAAAGAGAGGGGAGACCTAATTAGGAGGACTCTAGTCCTCTTTTTGCAACCTTAACCCTGCTCCTGTTCAATCCAGCGGAACAGCGCTGTCACCTTCTCCTGGGATAATGAACTTGGGTCTGTCAGGCTTTTTCCTAGGGAGGTGAAATATCTAACAAATCCTGGCCCCTGTTACCCATTAAGCACAAATCGCTTCAGAGTTGCCTCTACCTGATCACATCAGTTGTCCTTGGTCCTGGTCATCGTCCTCATTACCTCCCCGCTGCAAAGCACACTCATGAATGCTACCAGGCTGCAGAAATCCCCCCTTCTTATCCCACTCTTTGAGCTGTGCGCAGGATGCGGCTCCACGTGGGCGGGGGGGGCCCTCCTCACCCCACGGAGGCCCTCACCACACTGGGCGCGAGCAAGAAGCAACCGCCTGGGCCAAGGGTGGGCTGGATCCTTGCACTGAAGAGCGCCTTGGAGAAGACAGGGGATGCCCGCCAGCCCAGGGACAGGTTGGTTTTTCAGGGAAATTTTGGCCAAATCCTCTCCTCACCTGAGACCTCACCCTCCTTTTCTCTTCGTTCAAGTGTCTTGCAGGTCTTGGCTACCGGCAGAATTAAGGTCACAGTTCGGTCTGTTAAAAATACCCATTCAATTATCTGTTGGGCCATGTTTATCCTTTATTTTCTTGGCTGCAAGTAGTCCTGGAAAGCACAAGACTGCTCACCTCAATGAAGCCAGCCGGTCTGGGCATATGGTCTTTTTATTCTCACCTGCTTTCTCCCCCAAAGTGCCATGCGGGGGCTCTGATCACCCTTTTAAAGGGGTCTCGTAGCCTTCCCTTTGAGAGTGCTGCGAGGTCTCCAGCACACAGCAATCCATTCATAGCATAATTATTCTCTGTTAAGGCCTCAGAGACTGCGAGGCTCCTGACATTTTTCATTGCCTGGAGAGGGGTAATTTTTCATTGCTTTCCTGAGGACTCTTGCAATTCGCAACAGTAATGGAGCATCCAGCTACACCGAGCTGCAGCCTACAGTTTATTTTTACCTCTTGATGGACATAAGCTGAAGGACTTCCAGTTAAGATCAGGAAAATGGAGAGGCGTAAGCAAAGCTGTTAAGCAAATTATTGCAGAAGCTCATAGCAAACCACAGAGTCTCTCATGGTGGACATAACATGATTTTGAAATTGTACAGTAACAAGATACGCTTTATCAAATACTAAACTATAAGTAAAAAGTAGCAGGAGAGAAAGGATCTCAAGTTACATTAAAATAAATAAACTCTGAAATACAGTCAGCAATATCATACATGCCTCTAACTTTATCTGTCTCCAGCTACAGATCTAGAGGCCAGATCCCCGCTGAAGCTGGTATGTGATTGTGTCAGCTAAGCTGCTGGTGGAGGAAAGATATCACTTTGTCTCTGGGATACATGCTAAGAAAAACAGAGCCTAGAAACCATACTTTGGCAGGATCTGTATATCTTCAGCTAGTTATTGCATTTTTTCACATAGTCTGTTTGAAAGAAAGTAATTGTAACAGAAACCGTTCTTGCAAGCAGCTGGTAAACAAACAGAGCAGAAAAGGGCTGAAATTTCAGTTTGGATTTGAAATGCTGTTGCATGCAAGAAGTGTTTTCAAATACTTCTGAAACCTAACATCTAATTTAACTTACCAAAACAGATGAGCAACCACCTACAAGCCTGAAAAATAAAACCATCTGAGTTTTGCCAAACCTTTCTAGTGATTTGCCAAAGAATAAGTACTTTAGTTTCAAGCTCTTAAAGGGCATTAGCTCTGAGAATGAAACTGTAAGGCAAAAAAATGAATTCTCTTCTCATTTATTTTTCTGTTAGCATTCCCAGTGGTGCTGAAGGTAGGCTGGCTGCCTTTCCCCCCTTACAAAGAGTACAGGGGGGCTGGAGGGTACACACAGGGCTAGGGGACACTGCCCTGGGCAGGGCAAATCCCAGCTCCCAAATCAACCAAACACCTTTCTGTCCTGCAATTACTTCTCCCTTATATTAGACAATCTGCACTTAGGTCACAGAGTAAAAGTCAGTTGATGTTCTCCAGCACAGTCTAGGACAAAAATGAGTATGATGCTACTTTGCTCCAGACAAGAGGGCTATTTTTTCCTTTTGAAACCCAACCCTAAAATTCAAATTAGCCTCCAGCTCAAAGCCTTTACCACCAGGGCATGAATGCTAAATAGCCTGCTCCCAGTCCAATCTGTTCACTGCCTGGCTAATGATTATTCTCCATAGAAACCCTACCAGAGTCAGTTATTATTCTCTCCTCATGCACTTGTATCTCTCTTGTATTTATATAAGATTAAGTAGCCCTGTTAGGTTTTTACCTCTCTGATTGGAGCTCATTTTAACCTCAATTAAGCCATCAGCCCAGCTTTCTGAAGACAGAGCAATAGCATAGCCATTATCATTCTCTCCACCTTTTGTATGAAAATGATGCTGAGGATTGGTTGCTTTTGGGGATTGCTCTGTGGCAGGTAACCAGCCCCGAGAGTTGGGGAGGATAAATGATGCCAGACTCCCAGAGGTGCCGTGGCACTGTGTAATTATTGTTCCAGACAGCTGAAAGCAGCAGGGTTTCTGGTTCCCCTGCTTAGTTTCAGTCTGCCATGATTGCTGGCACAGAAAGATGCTGATTATAAGTAAACATTAATTATGCCCTGCTACCCTACTGCTAGCATTGCTGGGCTTGCAAGCAACAGAAGCGCAGCGCTGTGCTTGGCTCCCACTACTGAAAAATCATCTATACAGATTTCAATGTCCAGATTTTCATCTCACTTGGTCAGGCGACGTTGCTCCTAAATATCATCCTCATGCATAGCTAGAGTCACCGTGCTTTTTGTACAACTGCTTATGTGCTGTACTTCAATGCTGTTGCTAAAATAATGACTGAAGTACTTATTCTTTGAAGAAGGTGAGCTCAGGTGATGCAGAAAGCAATTCTGTTATCTGCTCCAGAGCAGAGGAATCATTTTAGCGTCTTTAAAGGAAAAAAACCCCAAGGCAAATAAAAGTTATCAATCATTCTATATATCAAGGTAATTTTTTTTCAGATGATGTGCTTTTTCAAATGGCAGCCTATTCCTCCTTCTTTTTTATGTAGCTTTGGGATTTCTTTTTTGCTTTGCTAAAGGAAGCTTAAAAATGCAGAGCCCAGAGTGTTGCAGATGGTAAACACTGCTCCTCGAGTTGTGTGGACAGTTACAAAGTGATTTCTGTGGCACTCAAAATTCAGCCTCTGATGCTGATGGAATTTCGCTGCGCTGTGATTGCACCGCACTGCAGTGAAATAGGTTCAATTTGATTATCTGGCTATTCCATTTCGCCTATATTTACAACCTGCCTGACCTCTGGGGGAAGGGGAGTACAGGCAGCCAATCATGCCAGAGACATTTCAAAAGGTCAAAGCAATACAGCGTTTACCACTATAATTCACAGGCTCTACAATTCGGAGGCTGTGCTCTCATGACAAAAATTGGCAGAACACAGTTAATGTGAAATATTTGTCCATTCCCAGAGCAAACACGGAAAATAGAGAATGTTTTAAAAATTCGCCCGTTTCTCCTTTTGGCACATGATGATGTGCAAATGCATAAAAGCAGCGCATGGACAACACCACATTTTTTAGAAGTCACTCTTGGCTGGTGCCAAAAGGTTTCTGTTGGACTGGCTACCTGGCAGCTCCCCCCCTCGTATGCAACCTCAGCTCTGATGTTAACACATTTACAGCCCATGGGAATGCTTTTGAGCGTGCTGCCGCTCCCAGATGGGTGTTACCCTCCGCACCTCCTCTCTGCCATGCCCGGTCAGCAGCGAAGCCCCACCATCCCTCCTATGTTACACCAGAGGCTTGGGGGGGACTCAGGGGCAGAAAGTACTTTGCCAATTTTCATTAAGCTTCACATGCAGTCCTCTCAGTCTGAAGCACAGATTCACTAAGGTCATAAACAACCACCACCCATTCCAACTGGTTAGCTAGTAAAATAGTGTGACAACTCCAAAGCATTATTTTAAAAATTTTGAATATTTAAAAGGCCCCAAAAGTCAGGAAGGCTGAAAATCAGCTTTAGGCTGATGCAGGTCAGTGCAGCTACCCAGTTCTGACTTTTCCATCCGTCCCAAGCCTGAGTCCTGGGTCTGCATGGCCACACAATCTGGATCCACATTTAGACCTCTTGCCTGTTTATATTTAAACAGTGTTTAGTCTTAAATCTCCACTGAAGTTAGGCTTGCCAGAGGTATGGGGGCCAGAGGTGCTGTGAGTTATAACAGATTCATTTTGAAAACTAGACTGGTCTTTGTTTGTTTTAAAGTGAACTCTTTGTATGACATCCCCTGAGAACTCCCATCTATCATCTTACATGTTATCGGATTAATACAGGAGAGAGTGGAGTCTGAAAGGCAGCCGTAAGACCTACTTCTTAGCATCTTTTATCTTTGCAGGGAAGATCTGTTTGAAAGGCAGCCTAACAGAGGAGACCTGCTTGGAAGAAGGTACTGCACCAGCTCCACAAGCCAGCACAGATCGGAAATATGAAGTGGTTCTCATAGAGAGGCATTTCATTTAGATACTGCACCAAGTCCGAAAAGGATCACTTGAGGCTTGTGCTGCCTTTCCCTGCAGCTACCACAAGCTTCTGCTCCTCTTCTTTGTCCCTAACAGAGGCCTCTGGTGACACCCTGCCACTGCGCAGGCCGAGCAGGTGAGGTTTCTGTCTGGGACAGGGGTGAGCACCGGCTTCACTAGTGCTGCTCTGACTGTTTCAGCCAGAAAATACTTTGTTCACATAGCCCCCTCCGCTCCAATCAACAACACGCTGCACCACCACCTTCTGCCCAGTCTTAGGAGTGGTATTTGGTGAGACACAAAAATAATAGCAGCTTGCAGGGAGGGGAAGAAGAAATGAGACCTGTGTGCCATTGAACGTGCTAAGCCAAAAGAGCAAGGAAGAAAAAAGGAGTGTGACAGAGACATAGACCATGCTTGTGGAGCATATTCAAGTCTCACACAGAGACCATCTTCCCTGCATCCCAGCTCACCCTCACATAAGGAAGTACTCAGGTTGGGCCAAGGAGCAGCTATCTGGTTAGAAGGTGGTTGAAAGCAGCTTCTACTCACACACAGGGCTTAAAATGAGCTTCACAGCAGAAGAGGTAAATACTGCTTTAACATCACAGCACCTGGCACCAGCTGGGTGTGCTGTGGGACCAGGGAGCGGGACACAGTTAGACAAGATGCCTGGGAGTGGTTCGTCCAAGCTTAATCATTGGCACAGGTTTGGGTTTTTTACTTACATGCAAAAGGCTACAATTTGCCTTCACCTTTGTTCTTTTCAGCCACTCTTGCTTTTCTCCATCTCCTTCCATTTCTTTTTCCTTGTCCTTCATTTTGTGTTTCCCATCCTTCAGCAAGAATCACTCAGCTTCCCCTACCCCTTTCCCAAAGTATCTCAGTATTTGTAACTATCAACAGTTCAGGCTGTCCAAAATTCTTTAATACAAGACCATTTTCCAGTGGATTACAAAACTATCAAAAGTGGAAAAGTCTGTCAAGGTTTGCTATGTGGGATTTCTGTTTTGGTCTGTAATCTTTGAGAGGAGCCATCACAAAACCTGCTCAGAGAAGCCTCAGAAGGGCCTCAAGGGAAGACCCTAAGGCAACAGACCCTTCATTAGGGAGCATTAGCACATCTGTTGTTTGAGGCAGAAATGTAGAAACCTGCTGAGATATGACCCTCATGTTGGTGATGGGCTTTTGCCATCTCCATGTGGCCTGACCAAATTTGGCCGATTTTTGAGCCTCTGAAAACTCTCAGAGTGCACACCGGCAATAAATGACAGCTGGAGCTGGCCAGCTAAAATATCTTTGCACTGAACATGCTCCAGCTGACGGGAAGCAAGATGCTAGCTGAGCTTTCCACACCTCCCCTTGTGGGTCACAAGCACTGGGGACAAAGGACCAAACTGAAGTTATTTTAGCAACCTTAATTTTAGAGTTCCCTTTATTTCAGTGCTTGGCTCAACAACACTACTTGAAGCTGTGCAGACAGACAAGGTAAAGATTCCCGCTGTAAATGAGCTATTGGAGAAGTTAATATTCACTGTATTTAAAGTATGCAAAAATTAAGGCTTCTTTTCATGTCACCAAAAATATCAGAGGTGTGTCTTCATTGTGCATCAAAATAATTGTTTAATTATTTCTAAATCTGCATTGTATTGCTATGCTTGTCCAAGTAACAGAGTTGCTTAAAAGAGCAAGATGATGTCTTTATAGAAAAAGCCTGCGTAATTGGCATAACCTCATCTTGTCTGGGCTCTATCATAGATTGTCTATAATATTAAATTACTGGGATACAGAGTAAAAAGGAGATAAGCCCAGCAGGCTGAAGTTGGGGGTGGGGAATGCCAAGAATGGTGAGAGACAGTGTCTGCAGAAGAAAGTTTCTCCCTGTCAGCAGTCTGGAAACCAGGCTCAGCAAAAAAACCTTTGTAAAAGTGAAGCAAGGGATAAAAATAACAAGGAAAAAAAAAAAAAAAAGAAAACAAAACAAAAAACCCCACATCAGGAAACAAATGTATCTCCAGGGCAGGATGAGAGAGTAACTCAGGAAATGTTTCTGCAGATAAGACAGCTCAGTAAAAAAACCCCATCCCCTCCACCCCACACCTCATGCATTGATCGTGGGAGGATTGCGTTTACCCTGACACCAGCTGCAGCTAACCTAGGTGAAGGAAGGGCACTGCGTTGCTTTTAGAGCTTACAGAGACCATGGCTGCTGCAGAAAATGGCCTGCAAAAAAGGGTCAAAATGCACAAAATTTTGCCAAAGCCATCATCTGAAAAGTCAGGCACATGCACTTTGAGCAGGGCTGGCGAAAGGCAACTGGGGAGGTGGCAGGTGTGAGCCTGACAGGCCAGGTAAAGAAATGCCCAAGCAACACGAAGAAATGTTATACAACTAATACAAGGTTACTATAGAAAGCCTACAAAGGAAGAAATGGCTGTTCTGCTTCTAATTTTTTTTCTATTTAATCCCAACAGTGAGCAGAAGGAAAAGCTTTAAGAAGAAAGAGGACAAACCTCTAACCCAGCACAGATTCCTTTAGGCTGTTTACAGCCCTCCAAACAAGTACAGCTACACAGCCTTGACATTCCTGATCTTTTACAACAAACTGGGCATTGAAACAAGATTTTCCATGTTTGCTTTCTTCACATGACAAAAATTAGAAAGGAACAAAAAATTACAGGCTGCACTGAAACATACAGACCCAGAGGGACATTCCTGAGCGTCCGCCCTGTGTCTAACCCCAGGCTGGCACATTTAACTTGAGGTACTCTGGAAACGCCAGCCGCATCGATGGCCATCACGAAACATTCCTGCCACAGCTGTAACTCCAGCAGAAGGTTGGTGAAGAGCCACAGAAACATTACAGGAGCCCTGTGGTCCAAACAGGCAGGCAGTACCACCATGCTTTGGAGGCACCAGCATCCGTGGCTTTAGGTTCTCAGAAGGTTTGCCCCACTGGAAACAGTCTCAGAATCACAGAATCACCAAAGGGTTGAAGTTGGAGGGGACCTCTGGAGGTCATTTGGTACACCCCCTGCTCAAGCAGGGACACTTAGAGGGGGCTGCCCAGGACCATGTCCAGATGGCTTTTGAATATCTCCAAGGATGGAGACTCTACCACCTCCCTGGGCAACCTGTGCCAGTGCTTGGTCACCCTCACAGTGAAAAAATGTTCCCTGATGTTCGGTGGGAACCCTACATGTTTCAGTCTGTGCTCATTGCCTCTGGTCCTGTTGCTGGGCACCACTGAAAAAAGCCTGGCTCTGTCCTCTTTGCATCCTCCCTTCAGGTATTTGTATACATTGATAAGATACCCCCGAGCCTTTTCTTCAGGCTGAACAGTCCCAGCTCTCTTAGCCTTTCCTCATGGCAGAGATGCTCCAGTCCCTTAATCATATTTGTGGCCCTCCGTTGGACTCTCCAGCAGTCCATATCTGTCTGGTACTGAGGAGCCCATCACTGGACACAGCATTCCAGGTCTGGCCTCACCAGTGCTGAGTAGAGGGGAAGGATCACCCCCCTTTACCTGCTGGCAATGCTTTGTCTAATGCAGCCCAGGACACAAGGGCATGTTGCTGGCTCATGTTCAACTTGGTGACCACCAGGACCCCCAGGTTCTTGTCTGCCAAGCTGCCTTCCAGCTGGGTAGCTCCCAGCATGTACTGGTGCCTGGGGTTTTTCCTCCTCAGGGGCAGGATTTTGCATTTCTTGTTGAATTTCATTATATCCCAGGCTGGCCTGAACTGAAACTGTAGCCCTACATAATCTGACCCGAAGACCCAAATCTGGCAACCCCACTCTCCACCTGCTGCTCCTCAGAAATGCTATCTAGGAGGCCTGCTCTACATTCAGTTCAGACCCTACGGAAAACACAACAGTGTTTGAAAGTCCCCTTTCCCACCAGATAAGCACTTGATGGCAGCATGAGTGCTGCTGGTAGCCCCCTCCCTTTTCCTCCAGCTTCACCATCAGAGCACTCATGCAGCATAGATGAGCCCAGCAGTCAGCTCCTTGCCTGGCTCAGAAGGTACCAGGGGCCCCCATGCTGTGGATGCCTTCCACTTGCTGATCATGTGGTGGCTACAGCTTCAGGGACAGCATTCATCCTCTATCACAGGTCACACAGCCCAGCCCCTCTGCTTGATCCTCATCCCTCCTCTGGATTAACCACCATGCTCTTCTGGGATTGGGCCACCTTGACAGGAGAGCACAGCCACATTGCTGACCTGGGATGGACCAGAGCTCAGGGGAGTAATAATGGCCATCCAGGACAGAGGGAATTATCATTCAAACCCCACTTCTTCAACTTCTTCAATTACCATTCAAACCGGTAGGTGCTACTCCTGCCAGCAGCAGTGCTGGAGGTGTCCTGTCTTCCTTTGGCCATGTCTGGAAAGAAAAGCCTTTTCTCTCAGCCCAGCCTCAGTTACTACTTCAGGAAAAAATCCGGGCAATGAAAGCCCCAAATGGCAGGACCCACGGCCCTAAGCAGTACATCTCCTGGGTGCCAGGTCGTGCAACCCCCCTTGGCTTATCCTTTTCCATGGGGACCACACACCCATCATAGGAAAAGCAGAGCTGAACAAGGGCTTTATATTACAGATAGCTAAAGACAGAGTGCTGCAAAGAGTGGCATTGCAGCACCCAAAAGGTTTTGAGCACTTAGGCTTTAGGTTCTTGCAAAGAAGCAGCAGCAGAGGGGAGTAAAACCCAACCTTGCCAGGGCTTCCTCGGTGTCTGGCAGGCAGTGAGTCTTCAGTCTCCTCCCTTCCCATCACAAGTTTATTGACTACTGGAATCATGACTGTACCCACAGCCAAAACAAAATGAACATTTGTACCCAAATTATTAACAGATGTTGGGAACATCTCAGAAAATACATAAAGCCCTAAATTGATCCTTCACTGAGAGATTAATATTATAATGTCATCCCAGCATAGCGCTGCTCACAGTCATCTTCCAAGCCAAAGAAAGTAATTAACAAAGTTAAGACTGTGCCGTAAGTCCAAATGGGGAAAGAGGAAAATGGAAGTTTATCTTAAGCTACCCTTAGCTCACCTTTCTATGCCTAGACTTGGCAGGTTGTCAGAGAACTGTCTAAGCACCTTGGGAGTGGGTTTGCAGCAGACCAACTTCTTCAGCTCCCAGCTGAGCAAGACATGGCTGATGCTTGCAGACTGGAGCTCACTGGGAACCTCAGCAAAGCATGGTTGGATTTTAAGTCTGTGTTTTTCAGTCTCCTGATGTATCGAGACACAGGGTGAATTTGAAAACAAACCCAACATTACAAGTCTTACGCAGAAAGGTGTGAGACTTTTGCTACCCTCTCACTGCCTCTTCTGGGCATTTTGGAAGGGTCTGAAGAAGAGCTCACTAGAGAGACCTCCATGGAGCATCCTACTGCCTCTTAGCTGATTTATAAAAGGAAGACAGTTAAGTGTCAGCATAAGGGCAATACAAAAACCATGAATTTTTGCATTGACTGTGATCTAATGCCACAAATCCCTTACACACACAAAAAACCCCACTCTCAGGAAGGAAGATCACATTGGGCGAGAGGGGAAAGTAGGGCTGTGGATTCAAGAACTCTGAATGGAAATGAACATGCTCAAAGAAAAGGGTTACTAACACTGAACTATTTAAAGAACAGTTTAGTCTTCTTGTATGTGCTGCTGCTCTTTGAAACTACGTTGGTGCAAAAGAATTCTCTTTCTTTAAAGAAAGGCTTTTTTTTTCACCTTAGAAATTAGTACCTAAGATGCAGCAATAGGAGATCATGGTGGGCAAGAGTTGGTTACAAAGAACAAAAAAGGCAAAAGCCAAATGAAGCTGGGAAGAGTCAATAAGCATGAGTGGAGCGCAAAGCAGATTATAGCAATTACATTGTCATTTTGCTTTTATGCCAGCACTGTATTTTGAAAACACAGTGTTTTTCTGTTCCCTGCGGCATAAGCCACAAAGTCGCAGGCTTGCTGTGCCAAAAGCCTTCAAGTTAACATGCTGTATATTTATATCATTAAAGAAATAAGAGGCCACTTCATTCATGGCATTTAAGTCTATATATTTCAGGATCTAAACAGGTTTTGAGTGACAAGGCTTAGTAAGGTTATTCCATAATTACCTACTATGAAATTCCTCTAAAACTTCTGATTGACTGACTGCTGCTACAGACACATACTGGCATAGTCAGACCACTCAGTACAGCAAATTCACCCTCCTGCAATTCTCCATATTTGCACACATCCTTACGCTCCTCCCATCCCTATCTGAGATCAAAGCTGCCGCCGTGTCCTGGTTCACAGCACAGCAGGAGCTGAAACTGGAAGTGACATGTTTAGAGAGTGGTCATTTAGCACTAGTACAGGCTTCATGCATTTCCACTTGCCTTGATATTGAACAGGTGTTAAACAGTAGGCAATTTTATAAGTTTCTTTTAACTGGAAACTGTCTTGAAAGCAACAAAAACCTCACAGAGGAGGTTTTGTGAAATGTCAGAGGGAAACATCTGTTATTCGAAAACCTAATAGGAGGAAAGCACTCCAGTTGGAAATTCCTCTTTTGCACATTTTTCCCATGCTGGGAAGTGTTCCTCTGGGACTCTCACTCTCGCCTGCCTGCAGCTTTGCTGGTTGAAGTCTTGCTTGCAAGAGCGGTAGGATCTAGAGCTGCTAGAGGTTCAGTCAGGACCTGAGCCACCAGAGAGCAGCTGGAGTGAGGTAGCTCAGCATCACACAACCTTTTCCAGGCACACAAGGCCATGCAACAGCTTAGCACCCTTTTGCCTCTTTAATTTGCTGCACTTCCAGCAAACCCTGTCTTTTAAGCACCACCAGTGTTCATCAAATTGTGTTCCTTAGCAGAAAAAAAGATGATTTCAGGGCCTGTCCTTTAACTGCAGTTTACTGAGGACATCAAGGAGGACTTCATATACAGGGAATAACAGGTAGGAATGAATGTCAAGCTCTTACAATATAGACAGATTCATCATATTCCTCCTCTTGGCATCTACTATTGGCCACCAGCAATAGGCAACTGGGCAACCCAGACAGGGTTTATCCTAAGGGATAAATTTGAGATGGCTCCTGAAAAGCCATTGTTTCAGGTGCAGGCACAACCCTGGCTGCTCCACTGCGGCTCAGGGAGGGAAAATGATACTTTTCAGAGCATTATGCAACTGGTGTTTCAGCCTCCCCTGACATCCTCTCTTTTGCTGCCCCAACCTCAGGCACAAGGATGCTGCAGGTCCCCAGTTTCCCACAACCTCAGGAACTCTTGACAAGAGCAGTTCAAGTGGTGATGCAGTAGTTCCTAGGAGAGAGCAAAGGGCTTGCTTTTCTATCTAGATCTGGGGCTTGGGACATGACCTGAGTCTGATGTACACCTTGATATTATTCATATGCAAAACCAGGAGATCTGAAGTAGATCAGCAAGACAAGACATAGATTCTTTTTTCTACAGTCATTTCTTTATCCTTCAACTCAGCCTCAGAACAGCAGGGGCTGGTGTCCTCCCACATAAGGGTGGAGAGGTTAGCAAGAGGAACCACAGCGTTTTTCCTCTCTGTCCCATGAACAGATGATGGCCAAAGCAGAAAACAAACACAGTCCTGGGGGACTTCCTTTAGCTCCCTTCAGTTTAGCAAACTCTCAGAGCCAACGACACCAATTGTTTACTGCTGTGCTTTAAACTGCTCAGCATCACTGTTTTGGGTAGAATAAATAGCTTTTGTTTCACTCCTCTGCTGTCTTTGGCTCCTGCATGTACTGGTTTATTGGATTAAAACACACAGATTAAGGGGATAAGCTAATCAACAAACAGGCATCGAACTCCGCAAGGCTGGGGCAGATGGTGGTACAGTGCATACTGCCAGCTCAGCCTCCACACCTGGGAGCACTGGTCCTCCCAGTGCATGCCACTGTCAGTGTAGAGGCACGTTTGCCTTAGCCATAGCTGGGGCATCACACTCATGGGCAAGCACCACCACACACAGCCATGTCCTACTCAGCTGGACTCACCTTTTAGGTTTGTGTGGTCTTGTTTGGTCTGTGTCTGCACCTGCATTGAGATCTCCTGGCATAATTTTAGACCCCAGCCAAATACTTGCAATGTCTGTCCTGGCAAAAGCCTCAGGCGAACTCAGCCCAGGGCCTGTGACACAAAAACCTATAAACAGAACATGCAGGCATTTGTTACTCACACATTTTCCTGCGGCCCTATTTAGCCAAAAACAGACTATTGGCACAGGACAGAGCTTACAGATGAGGCAAACCCTTACCAGACATCTCTGCATTGATTTACACAGGCACAAAGACCATGTGCTAACATGTGGGCTGCTGGCAGGATCAGGGGTGCTGGCTGGCATTTTTATGGTCCCTCAACCTTTAAACAAAAAAACCAAAACCCAACCCGCCTTGTTTTTTGGGGGAAGGGAAAGAGTGACACATGTACACACATAGGCACTTTCTTGTCCAGGTGTGGGCTCAGCCAGATACAGTCTTTTTTTTCCCTCTGAGTAATCTCCAGAGACACCATGCTTGAATTGTCCCAGCTCTTTGCATGGGCTGTTTGTTGCTGTGTTACATCCCCACAGTATTTGCTATAAGCTAGGCTCCTAAAAGTCTTAGCGTGAAGTCCCTTATAAGAAAGTTATTTCACACTCATCTGCTGCTTGGTTCCAGGGAAGGTTACCTTGAATAGACTGCAGAGTTATGATGTAAATACATGTAGCTTTACGTTACAGAGTTAACTCAGCCCTGCCTGTGAACCCACCACTGATCTTGCAGGGGAAACCCAGCAAATGCCTCTGCAACCCTCCTGCAAAGCTCTCTGTCTTCCCCGACAGAAGCAAGACTGCTATTTTGGCAGGCCATCAAAACCCATGCTTCACAGCTGGTGCAGTGCCACAGCCACCTCCTTGCTGCAAGATACACAGTCACAGCCATCCTGACTACCTTTTCATGTGGCCATCACAGTCACCCTCTCTTCCTCTCCACCTGCTCCCTCACAGCCTTATTTCCCATGTCCTCCCCTGAACCGCTGCAGCTAGCGATACCGTTGCATGTCCACCCAAAATCTGTCCACATGCTCGTCATAAAAGAAGCACTTCTGATGCACAGCCATCAGCTCACAAGGCAGGCAGTGGCCTCGATCACAGCAGGTTAACTCCATGAGTTACAAAGTAAGAATAACCATCCCATTTTCATTATTATTCTAAAAATTCAGAGGGGAGCAGGAAACCTGACCTCCATAATCCTTCTCCTCCAAAGCAAAAATCATATGAAATAAAAAGCAGTAAGCTTCTCACCCAAAGGCACACTTTCAACCTCCTACAAAAAACACAAAGGCCATTCAAAATGCCCATATTTTATCTGCAAATGTTGTGTTAGGCTGAGACAGTACAGGCTGACCCAGCTGGCTGTGGGTTGCAGAAGCAAATCACAAGTCTTGAAAGAAACACTATTTCAGCACATGTTCCTGTTAGAAATATGGCCGAAAGCGAAATCACAGGTGCACCAATGGACAATTGCTTCACCTCTAAGGGAAGTCAAGCCTACACTTTGCAGAGCTGCTGCCTACACTTTCACAGCCACTGCTGCACAAACTTAAAAGCCCCAACCCACTCCTACCTGTGCTGTGCAAGCCACTTTTTCCAGCCTCTGTCCCATTTGTCTCCTTTCAATTGTCATGATTCTGTGGACTAAAACATACGGACATTTAGTGCAGGAGCCTTTTCTCTTTCAAAAACCTCAAGCCTTGAGTGAAGTCATGAGCTTTGTGTGAATGGCTTAACCTTCACTAATTAGGAGCCCTCTTTTTAAGGATATATTTTTTAGGCTATACTGACATCTGCAGGTGCACCATAATGGATTTTGGAAATTAGATATGCTATGGTTGAAAAATCAGCCTCCAGGTTTGCAAAGAAGATGATGATTGCACTGCTCTGTCTGAAAGGAGTAGAGGAGCAGTGCAAGTTCCCACGAGAGGGTGCTATGCAGTTCAGTGGCTTAGCTCTGCTACCAAACCGATGCTGTTGCTGGAAGAGCAGACTTCGTTACTCCTGGTTCATGAAATTGTTTGCAGGCCAGTAAATCACATCAAGCTAACACAGTAAAGCACCTGCAAGCTGCAGCTCCTCAGAATCAGCATTTAGGTATCTTTTTGCTGGTATTCAAACCTGTGTTGACCAATGTTGGCCTTAATTCATTGTTAAACTCTAGCCACAGAAATCTACATTTGGAAAAATGCAGGAGATTGCAGGTGAGAATGAGGGTCAAATTAACTTAGGTCATCATTACTTGAATTTAGAAACACCCATCAAAACTGTATTCAGCCAGATTATAATATGCTTTACAAATGTTCCCAGTTTTCTACAGTTCTGTTCTTATAGGGAAGAAGTATTACACTTCTGCTTGTTTGCAAAACTGCAGCAAGATGTCACATGTTCTTCAAAATCAAGCAGGATTCAGCGTATCTTGCCTTTGATGAAGCCATACACAAAAAAACCCCATGAGAAATGTAACTCGAAGCAGTTGAAAGAGCGAAGCCCAGGCGCCAAGGCAGGCAGGCATTTCTATGGCCTAATGCATGCTTGGAAGTTACAGAACTAAAAGAAATTGGCTGAAGCTTAACTATCCATTACAGTAGTATAGCGTAGCAGTTTTGCAAAGGTGAGTTGTCCTTAGATAATTTCTTCATAAAGTAAACATACATACAGAATTATCCTTATTTTCCTCCCAAAGATTTTTCTGGCTCATAAAAATATACTACTGCTAATACAAGACTTTCTGTTTTATCTCATCCTCAAAGTATTTCAAGGCGTGAGGACTGGACAGCCATTGCATTACTCCTAGGTATTCTTAAAGTATTAAAAAAGAATAAATCCATGAAAACAACACACAGTTCTTTTAGTTTAAACAGAGAAATTTCCAGTATCTAAGGTGTGATTTGTTTGTCTCGCATCAGATTAAAATTCAGGCTCTTTGCTCACTGCCTAATGGACCTCAACAGACACCCAGGCCCACCTGAGCACAGGGAACCCTTGGAGCAGGGGGCTGCAGGGAGATAATCCGCACCTTCTCCCCTGCAAACCGCTCTCGTGCAGTCTGTGCTCAGGACCTGAGCCTCTGAGCCCACTAGACAGCTTGCAACTCATGCCAGAGGTGGCAGGGACTGATCCTGGAAGTGGTTACTTTTTCAGATGACATTGGCATGGTTTAGTACCCAGTTATAAGAGGAATTATGTGTCATGCAAATGAATCCCATCAGCGGACACAAAGAACAGCAGGAGAAAGGTTGGGAATAAGACACCCCCCTCTCTTAAACCAAAGGCCAGACTGTTCACTTTGTCATTCCAGATAGTCCCACTGAAGTCAAAGCAGCTACTGGAGCAGCTAAAGAGAAGGGAGTTGGACCGTGGGTGTGCTAAACTTAGAAGATCTTTTTCCCCCTATCCAACCAAGATACTACATGTGAGTGTTGTCTCTGACTGTGCAGGTGCAGAGCTGCCTTTGCACTATTTCTGAGACCTGATCGATCCGGTGGGTGCATGGAGAAGCAGATAAGGTGCCATCTCCCTTGTGAGCAGAACAGGGAAGGGACTCAAGCAGCCTCCCCTTGGGCTGAGGACTAAAAGTGCCCCAGTCACAGCGTACAAGAGGAGGCAAATCAGGTAACACAGCTGGCCTCTGCACAGTGCCTGGAAGGAGTGTCCCAGAGTCTCAAAAAATTGCAGTGGAGCTTAAAAATGACCCCAGCGAGTGTTAGTGCAGAGTGCTAGCCAGCTACGCATCAGGAGCATGTAAGCATGAGAAATAAACTCCTACCAACATCATGCACTCTGTACACATCTCTCGGGGCTAGATTCACGAAAAAGGTTTTTAAGATCTTATCTGCCAGCTAGAAGCCATCCCTCTGAGTTATGTCCCTAAGCTCTCTGCATACTGTATAACTGCAGGGAGTCAAGCACCTATGAATAAGGAGTGATGAAAACCAAGGTGCAGGGTAAGGAGTAACCCTGCACAACAATTAGAGAACACTCAGGACTGGTCTGTCTTGTGGGCCTCCCTTTGTACCCAGAAAACATAGAGAAGTTCTGCAGTGAGAGCAGTGGCTTATCTCCATCTGGGATTCACACCCTTGGAGCTACAGAGCCTATATCCCTCCAGCAACAGCTGTCTGCACCCTTTTATAAATCCTGCAGTGGCACATTGTCTGATGAGGCAGGAGGCACAGGTACAGCACTCCCTGGCCCTGATGGCTTCAGGCAGGCCCCTCCCAGCCCCAGGTGCTCTCACAGTGAGGATCTGAGGTGGAGGCAATGTGGGTTTTCTGGTTGCTGTAGCAGGAGTCACTCCTTTTGCAGCACAAGAATAGGACAAGGCTGGAGAGCTGGAGCCAAAGTGGATCAAAGAGACAGAAAGCTCACTGGGCAAGTGAGGTATGGCAGCTCTGTGGCAGATTGCACTGAGTGTGAGCTTCTCTTCTCCATCCATTTAACCATCACAGTGAATTGCCTCACAGTGAACTGCCTCACCTGGGGAAAAGCTGGTCCTTTTGACTTGGCTGCACTGGGGATAGAGGCTTTCAAACATCTTGTAGAGAGGATGGATGCTAAAACCCCCTTGAATATCAACAGATCTTCACTGCCTTCTCTCAGTTTATATTGGGCATCCAGACAGACTGAGATCCTGCCCTACATGTGAGCTGTGGAGCAGATCAGCAGCCCACAGGACTTGTTGCAGCAGTCCTTGGCAGCACAGCACATCCCAGGAGTTCAACACTTGGCCATAGCTTTGCTGTGTGGATGTTCACATCCTTGTGATCAAATTCAATAATGCAACAAGCACACCCTCAAACCACGCAAACTAGCCATGAACGCATTGTTTCCACCATAGCTTTACATATCTAGAGAGAAAACAAGTCTCCCTATCTCTTCGTTTCCACAAAGGAATCTCTGGGGCAGGTAAGCCCTATAGTACACCTGCCATACATTGTGTGCAGCACAGCTGCTAGCCCTGAATGTGAGGCAGTGGTGAAACAGATGAGGAGGAGAGAATAGATCCAGTTCTTATACTGCCATCCCAGCAATGGTAAAGACCTTGGAAAGCAATCCATGGGAGAAGGATACAATGGCCAACTGTTTACTTCTTTGTGCCAAGAGGGTTGTAGTACAAATCACCTAACAGACAGAAGCAGGGTCGTAAAAGCCATAACCATAAAAGCCAGGGTGAGCCTTCCTGTTCTTCTGTTATGAAGACCAGACATTCAATGAAATAATAGGGAAAACTGACTGCATGCAAGACCTGAGGACCTGGCTCCCTTGCTGACATGACACAGCTTTACTTCAGTAAAGAGCAACATGAGAGCAGGTAAAATCCTCATCCAAACTCTACTTGCTGAAAGTGATGGGGAAATGAGAAAGGAAAACAAACCTGAGACAGGAGCCAGAATGTATGTTTTGCTTTGTGTTTTGTGATGGTCTAAGCTGGAAGTCCAATCTGAGATCTTTTGAAACACAAGCAATTCAAATTCATGTCCAGACTTCATATTCGGATCCATTTCAAGTAAAACAAAACTGACTAAGTCTTCTGCTGTCTGAAGATTGGACACCTTTATGGGCCAAACTGTCTGTTAACATGCATGAGTTTAGCACAATTTAAAAAAAAGAAAAAAAAAGAAAAAAAAAGAGGGGGCAGTGGAATGCATTTATCTGATTTTTAAGCAGTGATTAAATAGTCTAGATCTGAAAATGCCACCTCTGAGGAAATAAGACACTAGTCCAGCTCTGAAACTGGGAGTTTTCCAAACTATTAAAAACCCCATGTAACACATTGTCAAAACAAGCTACAGATAAACAAGCATACAACGGGTGAAAAATGTGACTTCAAGGGGTGTGATGACAGTTCTGTTTGCACAATATATTAATTTCAGGGTACTTGAGCATCTGTTATATATTTAGTTCCTTTCTGCTGAAGACAATAAAGCAGGTGAGCATCACTCACACGTAAGAGACCATATGTTTGTGAGATGCTGGGAGGTGCACTCAGCAGAGAAAGAAATGCATTCACTTCAGCAGAGAGCAAAGCAAACTGAATTTCTTCTTTGCACAAACTGCTCTTTATTATCATAAACTTATTAATGTAAATTATTTAAATTAATGTACACAGAATACAGTACCTGGGCTAAATGCCTCCTCTCCTTTCTCCCAACACATTAAACAAGAGACGTGCTTTGGCTTTTGTGGACAAATAAAGTAGAGAAAGTAAAGTTAAAAGTGGCTGTTTTCCTCTACCCTTTGTACTGCATCCTCTCCTGAATTGTCAGGAGGGGAAATTGGACGTGAAAGGGTGGCTCCCAGGCAGGTTTCTACTACTAAAGAGAAGCTCCCAGGTGCTTAGCTTAAAGCCTCAGCTGGAGTCAGGAAAGGAAGAGGTTACTCTGTGTTAAAAATTCATGTTTATGATGCCCCCATTCCCAGAAACACAGCAATGGCTGCCTTCGCTCCTACTATCTGAGGTATGTTTTAATGTTTTGAGGACTGAGGAAAGTGGTGACTCCCCTTGCAATGGGTTGACCCTGGCTGGTTGCCAGGTGCCCACCAAAGCCATTCTATCACTCCCCCCTCCTTTGCTGGACAGGGGAGAGAAAAATATAACAAAGGGCTCATGGATCGAGATAAGGACAGGAGAGAGCATTCACCAATCACCGTCCCGTGCAAAACAGACTCAGCTTGGGGAAAATTAACTCAATTTATTACAAATCAAACAGAGTAGAGTAATGAGAAATAAAACCAAATCTCACAAGACCTTCCCTCCACCCCTCCCTTCTTCCTGGGCACAACTTCACTCCCAGATTCTCCACCTACCCCCTCAGTGGCACAGGGGGACGGGGAATGGGGTTTACAGTCAGTTCATCACAGGTTGTCTCTGCCGCTTCATCCTCCTCAGGGGCAGGACTCATCACAC
>JANZLQ010000078.1:28859328-28892389 GCA_026212715.1 Elanus axillaris | reverse complement strand
AACAAAACCTTGCCACAGAAACCAGTAGACCCCTTTACTCAGCACATGTGAAGCCACACTGAGAGTACTGTGTCCAGTTTTGGACTCTCCAGTGCAAGACAGATATTGATATACTGAATTATGCTCAGTGGAGGCTACCAAGATGATTGGAGGCTGGTGCACACCAGGAGAGGCTGAGAGGGCTGGGCTTGCCCAGCCTGGTGAGGGATGGCTTTCAGGGCTCCTGCTGCTGTCTACAACTACCTAGTGGGAGAGAATAAGGAAAAGGGAGCCAGATTCTTTACAGTGGTGCACAGCAAGAGGCAATGGATGCAAGCTGGGAAATTCCAGTCAGCTAGTAAGTTGGAAATTATCTGCTGTGAGTGGGCTTTGGGTGAGATGTCCTTCTGAGGTCCTTGCCAATCTACATCATTCTGCGATTCTAAAATTGGGTATTCCGCCATGGAGGAACAACCCACCTTCTTCACACTTCAGGTTTTGATTGGAAATGCAAAAAAAGGGAGAGAAACCATATGAAAGTGAATATGCATTTTTGACTATGTGGCTTCCAGGACAATTCAGCTAGAAAGGCCCAAGTAAAGAAAATCCCCAATTTCTAACTTCTAACAAAGTTCAGCTGGCTCAAAAAACTAACCAGGTGAATGTGCCTACTCTTCATTGACCACTGCACTGCTGAGATAGCCAGGCTTCAGTCTGGAGAGAGGTTATAAATTTAGAAAATAGATTTAACTGTGTGCACTAATTGGTCAAATGATTTGGTATTAGTGTAGGTGCAGAAGTAGAGCTTCAGAGGAGTTTCACTGCAGCTGGAGAGGCTGGTCAAGTCATAACAGCAAAATATTGTAGCTGTGAAGATCCCCAGACTGCTTGCTGAAAGGGTTTTGAAGTGTTTAGGAAACAAATAAGATGACGCTTTTCTTTTCCAAGTCTAAGGAATTCAGGTGCTACACTATGAATCATGGTTGTGATACAAAGACTGAAAAATTATCTCTGAAAGACATTCAGAGGGGACTATGTTTATATGTGTCCTGAAGTACAGAAGTGCAAGTGTTATGGTGTAACCTTGTGTAACAAATATGTGTAATGGTAACAAAGGGGAAATTCTATATGAAAAAAGACAATGGATTTACTGCTTGAATGAGTTTTGTTTAAAAGTAAAGCACTGGTATTCCAAATAGTACTTTATGTGTTTTTTAATAAAGTTTAAATGTTTGTTTATTAAAGAACCGTACAGTATTCCCTCATTGATGTTAATGGGGACTATTGACACCTTCAGTCAATAACTAAGACAGAATTGAAGCCTCTGTTTCAGGAAAGGGTTAAACAGACATCCCCAGTCAAGGAGAGCTGGATGGTTACAGTAGGGCTGGCACTGAAATGGGGTTACATGGGCATGCAAATGGGGAGGATAATTAATGTGGTTAAGTGCTATCTCACTGCCTCTGTTGCCCTGTTACAAATCAGGACAACATTACCCAGGCTATGAGAGCACCTGCTGGGCAGGACATCTCCAGCCCAGTAGATAAAGATCCCCGCCAAGCTGCAGCAGCTGGGCAGGACAGAACCACGTCCCTGGGAAGCCAGCTGGCACAGGAGGGTAGGTGGGAACCACCACCCTGTCCCATCCCATTAGAGTTGTTAGTATAAACAGATCTGTCCCATAAAGCCTCCTGTTTCTTTACAGGAAGCAAAAGGGAGGATCCATCTGAGTTTCTCTGTGTCTTTCCTGGCCTTTACTGGGGGGGTCCTGCTGACAGAAAGGGCAGAAGAGCAACCTCCTGGCGCTAAGCAAACCTGCCAGCCTTTTAGGGCTGGCAATTTAGGGATGCATCTTTAGCATCCCCAAGCCCTCGGGGAAGGCGTGGGAGCTTTTTGCTGGGCCAAGGGGCTGGTCCCTGCCCAGGGCTCCTGGCTTTTCCCCATACTTCCGTGCTCCCAGCAAGGCAGTGGTGGTGGAGGGGAAATGGCCCTGGGGGGAAGCACGGCCGCAGGGCTGCTCTCCTCAGGCACGGCCCTGGGGCTGTTGGAGTAGCACGTTTCATTGGCCTGGAGCATTTAGTGGGGAGCAACTGAGCTGTACAAACTCCCCAGTGGAAAGTCAATGCTGATCTTCGCCATGCCCTCTCGCTCACCGGCCACCTCCTCCTTAGGGCCTCCAGCAACCCGGAACCCCCAGAGCCCCCTGCCTGCTACTTATTTATTTATCTTGTAAAGATGAGCCCGGAGCATTTCATATTTCAGCCCTTCCCACGCCCTCGAGGGAGGAGGTAATGGAAGACCTGGCAGGAGATGCACAAGCTCATCAGCCCAGGGGTCCCCCGGACCACCTTTGGAGACCCCCCCAGCAGGAGGCTCTGGACCCCAGGAGAGGACCGCGCCAATGTTAATAAACATTTATCAGTGCTGCCATCATTAATCCACATGCTTCTTAAAATAAAGAACATGAACCTAAACAAAGCCAGGGAAAGCAAAAAAAGAGCAGGAAACACTGGAGACTTGGAGTAGCATCTTTTCTATACTGGGGGGCTTCCTTCTGCATAAACACAACAATAAATAACAAGTGCTTCAACTAACAGCTATAAATAGCATCTTGTGCGCACACTCAGATGATTTACATGCTTGCCCTGGAGTGATTGGGCTGAAATGAGTTGCAGCCTGTTCCCCTTCCTACATGGCAGGAGTTCTCCTATTACCTAAGCTTCATTGTTTTTACATTTTTTATTCCAGGGCTTCACGCATGGCTTGTTTGCTGCTCAGTTCCTTCCCGTGTCCAGCTTCCCTCCTTGCCAGCATTTCCAGCGATGGAGATGACACCTGATGGTGAACTGATCAATGGCTGTTTCCTTCCTCTGAACTCACCCCGTCCCACAGACAGCACAGCCCATCAGCTTCCCAGATGTTCCCACTTGTTTTGTTTTCATAGGATATTTGAAAACATTTCAAATCCACCAGCGGCTAGATGAAAATATTTCAGGCCTCAAGCAACTGTGCTGATTTTAATCATATGTGTCCTGCTGAAGAGGGGACACACACACACACACACACACAAACAGAGTATACACATTTTCCCATGCAAATAACATATTTCTTCTATTGGTTACTCTTGGTATGAAAGTATTTTTTGAGACAGAACATATCGCATAGGACTGACAAGAAATTTGTATTATTTAGATTGTCATGGCAAAGGCACTAATGGAAGTTTCCCTTAGGAAAATACATAGCACCTGAGATTTCTCCTTACATTCATGAACATATATAAATGAGCCTTGATAATATGAATTGCTAATTGAGAAGATACAGTAAAACTCCCACTGCTATCCCATCTTCATAGCTGTAGAATTGCATTTGCCTTCTTTAAAGCTTTCCTACCACCTCAACTAAACAGAGGCCAGAAAAAGGGAACTAATTTAGTAAAATACACCACTGTCCTGGAACAGGGGTTCACAGACTGTTTAATCTGTTGTGCCAACTCACAGCCTTTTGAACTACAGCTCCACAGAAGAATGCCATCCCCTCTGCAACCCACATGTTGCTGGAGGTGGTTCAAAGACATATGGGGAGTGAGAGCCTGTTACAAGGAGAAGACAGCACTGCTTCTGCTGAAGGCAGGAAACAAGCCAAATGAGAGCTTGGGATGTACAGATGAAGTCAAGACTGTTCTTGCTTAGCACACTGCTCTCTCAGCCTTGGCAACTCCCACAGGCAACCGCAAAGTCACGACCATAGGCTGAGAACTGTTGGCCTAGGAGAAGTCATCAGCCGCTTTGATATTTCTTGACAGGAGATACAGAGGCAGACCTCCTAGTTTATCCAGCCCCATGGAGATTCATGTGTCTCAAGCAGGAGTGCCAACTGCGAAGAGGATGTGCCTGTGCGGAGGCTCCGCACAGCTGCAGGGTGCTGCAGAAGGGCTGGAGGCACCCCGCTCACAACAATTGTTTGCCTGCAGCTGGATTATGCACATGGTTGCTTCCAATGTCCACAAAAGGTTGAAGAATGCAGAGAAAGCAGCTCTGAGAATTGTTTATTTGTGTTAAAAAGTGGAAAGAAGGAGTCTCTCTCAGTGGAGAGCATCAATTCATGGCCAAGCCCGTGTCTTTGGGACTAGAGTAAGCGGTGTTGCCATGGAGGGAGATGAAAGCTGGCATCTCCTGCCAGGCTGGGCCATGACACCACCTCGTGCTTCTGCCTCACCGCAAGTGACAGGACAGCCTCTCCCCCAGTCGAGTTCAGCAGAATTAGGGTCCCAACCTCTTTGTGCGTCTGTCAGTAGAGGGCAATGTAGTTACAAATAACTGACCAGTCCCAGGTCCCCACCCAGCAGCAGGCATAGAACTTACCTAGTATTTTATATTGCCATGTGTGACCTAACAGTGTGTCCTGCTGTTATGAGCCGTGTTTAACATACCAGTAACACTATGTCATGCAGCTGATACTAGAATTAAGGTCTAGGGTATTTGTTTATGACGGCAAGTTCCCTTGCGATCACTGCTATTTGTGGCAGGAGGAAAGGAGGGGATGCAGCACTGGAATGGGTTTCCAGTGGGCGTTTGTTTACTGTACTTTCGATGCACTGGTTTATCAGCCCAGGGAATAAGCTTATAGCTTCCCAGCCTGCCTGTCTGGTTACAAATTCCAGTCTGTTCCTCCAAGCTGAATATAGAGAGCAGCTGGCTGAAGCTAAATGAATAATACTGCCTCACAAAACAATAGTGCTGGGCTCAACATGTTGCACAGACATCTATTTTGAGTTTGGATATTTAAAGACTAAGGAGGCATGACAGGCACATTTATGGGGCAGCAATTACCAGCAGCCTGCAGACTGTGCCTTGGATGTGAACAGATTAACACCTTCCTCCCTGAGTGTGTCAAATACTCTAGTAAAGAGTTCACCTTTACAAAGGAAGTGTCTCTGAAGAGTTGACAAGTCCTTCCACTTGTACATCTAGCATTTGAACTTTGGATAACCTAAAGAGAAAGTTTCTGTCCTACAATCAATCCTATCTAGAGTAAAGCGATGAAATGTAATGCTGTTCTTTTACTCCATCCTGTACCTTTTATCAGTGGGAAAGGGCAGAAAGATCTAGCAGGCCTTTATGGCTTATGATTTTCTGATTTCAGGGCAAACTCTGGAAGAAGGAAAGCACTGCTAAGAACATCCTTAGCACATAAAGTGCCTCAACACTTAACAGCAATTATTGCTCTTTGAAAGCTAATGGACAAGGGAGGCTATTTTCTGGTTTTCAAGACAATCAATCAGAGCTAAGATATAAACAGTTATATATGTCTCTTCTGGAGATACTTTGTCTCTTTCTGTTTCATCATCTGACTACAGCTATGAATGCCTGCATATACCCATATTCCAGAAGGAGACTGGGTTCCTATTGCGGGCAGAACCTGCTATCCCCTATCCATTTCAGATGAAGCTGAACATGTGCAGAAGAGTGATTTGTATAACTTCGTGGCCCGAGCCTGCAAGGATGTACTGAAAAACATGGTGCTCAGGACACTACCACGACAGAAGGAACTACTCATGGATGGCCGTGCTAGGACAAGGCCTTAAAATGTGCTTGTTTTACAACTCAGTGCCTTAAAACTGGATACAAGCAGTCATAGGCACTTGCCAGAGGTTTTATAAGCTCATGGTAGCTTCACGTACTTGGAAGCTCCCAACTTTGACTATTCTTTTCAGCAGGAAGGAAAAATACTCTTGTTTAAATGGTGCTTAAGGGAAAAATTCAATCTTTCTTAAAAATCTCACTGGCCAGTGACCCTGGGGTAAGAGAAAGCTCCCGATCATAGTAGAAGTGACACTATAACTTGGGTTTAGGGGCTAAGTCATAAATGAACATGGATAAGAAAGCTCCTGGTCCAGCCTTCAGCTAATTAGCAATGTGGACTGGCCTGCAGATAGCTTGTGCACTGATGCTTTAGTAGTTTCATGACAAGTAACTCAAAATACTTAGTAAAAGATACTGAGACAGGTTAAAAAAAAAATTCTAGGAAATCCAAAACAGCTATTCATGCCAGAATTTGCTGCCTTTTTCTGCAGTTTTGAAACCAGCATAATTCTCACATCTGATCATGTAGTTCTGCATGCAGCAACCAACTAGGACAGTGAAAACAAGTAATGGACAGAAAAAACCCAGTGAAAAATATAGTATGTCACACTTCTGACTTTTATCTGAAGATGGCACATGATACAAATGCTTTGCTCTCACCAATAATGTCCATATTAATTAAGCTGAGCAACAGATCAAATGCTTTGCAATACTAACAGTAGTTAGCTGAGGGTTTTGGAAAGCTGAAAAAAGAAGTATACAATAACTTTGTAAGAAACAAAAAGATTCAGGTTCAGGTTGTGATTCTGAGAAAAAAAAGTAGAACTAGCATTGTAGCAGAATTAAACATTCACAGTTGTATTTGTGTCATAAGGCTTAGAGCAGATAATTGAGGAGCATATTCCCACAATCCAATACTGCACACCTATTTACCTGGCTAATCTCTATAAGGTCTCTATAAGTAAATGTCAAAAAAAATGTTAAAAAAATGTTAAAAAAAAAGTTAAAAAAACCTGCCGCTTGGAGGAGGGTCAACTACATACAGCAAGTTGCTCAGGGTTTTGACCAGCTGGGTTTTGAATAGCTACAAGAGTGGAGACTCTACAACCTCCCTAGGAAACCTGTTGCAGTGGCAGGACCTTCCCCTGCTCCTCTGATGAAAAAGGTTTTCCCACTATTCCCTCATTGGAATTTCCCATGTTCCAGCTGGTGTCTGTTGCCTGTTGCTGCACACCACTGGAGAGTCTGACTTCATCTGCCCTTTTGGGGAACCCCCTCCTGAAGCCTTCCCTTCTCCATGCTGAACAAACCCAGCTTTCAGCCTCTCCTCGTACATCATCTGCTCCAACCCCCTCACCATCTCTGTGGCCTCCTCTGGACTCATTCCAGTTTGTTGATGTACTGTAGATTCCAAAAGTGGACACACTGCTCCAGAGGCACTCTCACACCCCTCAGCCCACTGCCTCCACTCATGCTTGTACAGCTCAGCATGGAGCTGGCTGCCTTTGCTGCAAGGGCACATTGTGCTCTCATGTCCCACATGTGGGCCACCAGGACTTCTATCTCCTTTTCTGCCAAACTGCTGTCTGTCCGCTTGGCCCCTGCCTGTCCTGCTGTGTGGGGTTGTTCCATCCCAGGTACAGGACTTTGTGTTCGTCTTTGTGGAGTTCCATCAGGTTTTTCTCAGTTCATCTCTCCAGCTTGTTAAGTTACCCCTGAACAGGGGCAGCTCTGCCCTCCAGCACATCAGTTATCCCTGCCATTTCAGTACCGTCTGCAAACCGCAGGGTATAGATATAGGAAATAATTAGTGGGACAAGTGCATTCAAACCCTCCAAACACGCCATGTTTGAGGTCTGCTCTGCGTAACACACTGTGGCAGCAGCCACGCACAGCCCTCCTGGGAGTCAGCTGCGGGGACAAACGCTCAGCGCCTGGCAGGGCTAGGTCCGCCAGTGCACCGTCCTGCCCCTTGCAGATGGTCTTTCTAGGTGCCTGTCATGTTTCAGATAGTCAGAAGCCTAGGACTGCAGTAACCGAATGTCTAGGGTATGCGTCCTGCTTTATCTGGGGGATTTATTGTTGCAATAATGTAATATTAGGTCAGTAAGCAGGAGACAAAATGTCATTATGTTTGTTATCAATCCTTTTGCCATCAGCCTCCACAGCTAGACTTTTAACAACCAAGGGCAGGGGAAGTAACTGAGACTCATTAATTGAGATGACAGCTTACCCTGATTTCAGCAGTTCCCTATCCCACTTTTCATCCTGATTTTAGGGTGCTTCTGCTGGGACTGGCTCTGTCCTCCACTGACAAAGTTGCAGCTGGTCCAAATCTGATGGGTTAAATGCTCTGTTCCTATCTCTGACAATGTTTTACTGCTCTGGAAAGTTTGCCAGGGCCATGTCTCCAATTTGAATTTGATCTAATAAAAGTCACAGCGTCTAGACAGTGAAGCAAACTGCACGCGGAACACACCGAGCCCAAGCTCTGCTCACTGCCGCCACTTCTCAGCGTGGTGCCGTGTGGCTGCTTGCCACGGCCTCCTGCCCGGGTGGTTGGAAATGGCTCTTTGTGTCCGGTGGAAGATACCAAACCCTCTCCTGTATCAGGGAGAGCCCTCAAGCACGAGCAAACCACTTCTCCTTACCTCATGCAAATGTTATTCAGCACAAAAGGTTACGCCGTTTCCCAGGGATGTGATTATGAAGCTGAGGAGACACACTTGCGCTGCCAATTAATAAACGTTCGGTTAGTTAGACAACTTAAATCTCCTCTCTATATGCTGAGTTTTGGCAGTGCCGGCCACGCAGGGCTCCCAGCTTTGCCCTGCAGTATGCACAGCGCTCCCTGACTCCGTGCTAAACAGTTTCCCACCTGCTGCAAGACCCGAGGAATCACTTGGCGTTGCTTACTTATAAATAGCATACACCTAATCTGAGCACTAAATTAAGTTAGACTTAAAATATTCACACAGTCTACATCTGGTTCCCTGCTAATGGCAGCTAACAGCAACATTAGTAAACGCTCTTTTTCTCTAGCAAATCTCCCCTCTGAGGCAGCTCTGGCGGAGCTGCTCACCCTGAGCAAGCGAGGCTGGGACAAGGGATGCGCTCTGCCTCTGCCCCTTGCTGGTGCCAAGTCTGCTGTCCAAGGGGGCCACCCCTGAAGTCTGCTGCCAGTTTATTCCCTTCAGAGTGTTCCTAAGTTTGCTTTTTTTGTACCATGCACAAGGTACCAGCTCCTTTTAAGTATTTAAAAAAAGAGAAAAAAAGACACGACTTGCATTTTCAGAGACACTAAGGGAGTATGCACTGAGCACCTCCAAAAACACAAGCCAATGTCTATTCAAGGTATCTAATAGGCCTTTACCTAAAATCTTTCATTTTCTCAGTGACACACTGCATACAGAGATTGATGAGGTGGCCTTATGGTTTAAGGATTGCTGCATAATTGTTTCCATATAATAATAGGATTACAGGTGCTGTATTTTCAGCACCTAACTTTGGCCTAAAAGGCAACTTGCCCTGCTAGACTTCCAAGGAACTGCTGCAGGAGAAAACAGCTACTGCTGTACAAAGGGTTCAATAAGCAGAGCCTGTATTTGAGCAAGTTATGCCCAGCCCAGGCAACTGTGCCTGCCTTTACTGAGCTGGATGGTCCAGAAATTAGCAGGGCAATCTAAGCTGTTAACAGGTTTGAACAGTGAACAGCCTGGGCCAAAGCCCAGCAAAAACCATCTCCCCAAAAAGGGAAGAAAACTTTGAAACTTCTGGATAATGAGTTTTTACATTTAAAAAATCAAAACACTTCTCATTTTTATTTAAAAATTGACTTATACTTGTCAGAATGTAAGGAAAGGTAATTCAGAAAAAAAAGCTTTTATCTCTGGCCTGAGGAAAGTATTTGAGGGTTCACTCTTTTGTAACACTTTTGGCCACCAGACAAAACAAAATCCATTATTCACACAGCTCTATGCAGGATCTCTCAGCTTACATGTCCCATATGGCAAGGTTTAGGCTTTGAGAAGTAGCAAATATCAAATATTTGATGCAATTTTGGGGTGGGGGGAGGAGAGAAAGACTAAGCAAATGTTTATAATTCAGGTTCTGTTTAACCCATGTTAAAAAAATGCCTTTGAAAGCCGTTGTGGAGGCAGCATTTAATATGTTTAACTCAGGACTATATCTGCTGGCAAGTTGGAACTGAGTGAGAGGCATTAAAAACAGCCTTCACAAGCTCTATAAAGCCCTTGTACAGTTACTTTCTGCTGTTAGTTATGAGCCTTGTTCTTAGTGGTGTAGAAGGTGTGCCAAAAACTATCCCTGTAAACAGGACTTCTGACTTGATCACGTTAGAAAAGATAAAATAGCAGTAACACTCAGGGCACCCAGGTAAATGACAGGCAGAGTTATGAATAACAGGTATAAAATATTAATCATTTGCAAATTGCCTTTATTTGTTGAGTATTGTGTAAAAATAGAGGTGTTGCCTGTTCCGACAAGAGTATGGACCTTGGTTTTAAACCAGTAATATGCAGCCAGATTGCTGTGGCTGAAGGGCGAACCACTGCTTTCATGTGCACTTTTCACCAGCAGACCTACACGTTAAAAGCTGCTGCCTAACCAGCAGAGCCACCCAGTAGGAAGGATAAAAGGGAAACCAGGATTCTTGAAAACAGTCTTTCTATTCCCTGCTTTACCTCAGACACTGTGGGCAAGCCAAAGGCTCATGTTCCCCATCTTTAAAAGACTAGTGACAGCACTCTGCTACCCTGCAAGGATGGTGAGGATATCTACATTTAAGACTGTGAGACTCTCTGACACTAAAAAGAGAGAAGCATCCTAGACAGATACAGAGTAGACAGGCTGCCCTGGAAAGCCCTGAGTGAGGAATGTGGCTCAGTATTTGCAAATTATAATTGACACTTTTTTTAGGACTTAGTATTTTCTGGCAATGATAACACTCTCAAAGGAACAGACCCACAGTCTCTTGCAAATCATGCATTAGAGCAGATGTCATATTTCTGATGCTTTGGTCCATTACATATATTTTTGGAACTCTGAAAACTCCTAAATCCTCTAAATCTAGATTGAACACCCTATCTGTGTTGTAACATAAATATGCATGGCTGAAACGCTGGTTATGACTGTCAATACTAACTAGACAACCCTAATGTGCTTAAATTTAAGCCCACTTAATTTGCAGAAAGCTATTCAGGTGCTGTCAGTCAAGCTGGGAATTTGAAGAATATTTAAGCTGTTGATTAAGTACTTAACATTACAGGTTAATGCAAAATGGTCTGTCCTACTTTTCTTGTGGTTATATGATGAACTGTATAAATATTGGAGTTCTGTCTTGTTCCTTCCACTGCAGTCAGATCCATGCCACTCCAAACAAGCTAGGACTAGAAAAGGTGCAAATGTGTGTTCCCATGTGAGGCTACCCACCAGCAACTCCCTTGTGCTACTCATTTGCTCTCACCGATGAGATGCAGATGTTCACTAGTCATGCATGTGAGAGCCAGATAAGGCAGGAGGAAAAAGCAGAAAGTCCATGGAGCTGTTCCTCTTTCTGGACCTGCAGTGAGGTCTGCTTGCATGAGAAGGGAGAAGAATAGGGCCAGTGAGGGCATGGATGGGAACAGGCACACTCTTCCAAGAGCCTGGGTTTTATTAGAGCTCCAAAGTACTATGAGTCAAGGTGAAACTGGCAACACTAGATCCCTCTCTGCCCAAAACAGCTTCTGTCTGAGAAAAATCCTGATCATGTCATCATTTTGCACATGAAAGCAGGAAAGTGAAACTCTCTTCTCTCTAGAGGCTGGGGATTTGTGTGCAGGACAGCAGGTCAACATCGCAGAGCAGAACAGAGCATTTGCACTGCCAGTGCCAGACCTTTCATGATGAGGCTTTAATTTCTTTTTTCTTGAAGTCATAGACTCTGCCCCAAGGGTTTGCAGGATGTTTTAAGCATAAAACAAACAAAAATACAAACAAAACCTCCCCACTCACTTTTTAACCCTTCTTCTTAAAGAAATGCCACACAAGATGACCAAGTACAATGTAAAAGACTTAAAATTCAGGTCTCCCATCCTTGTTGTGGGCTATTGTAAAATCTTGTGATTTTATAGGCTGATGGACACACTGAATATTGAGGCTGCCAGCATTGCTTTGTTGAGCACCACATAGGCCAGGGCAATTCTGTACTTCTGGACTTAGAGGTGGAACTGGCCCAGACAGCAAAGCAGAACTGAAATAAACCCCTTACTATGAATAGTGCATGGCCCTTGGTACTCCAGGAGACCAAATTTGTTCCTCCAGCCACTGTGTTACCAGTGCTGTGCTACAAAGCTCCTATGCAGGTGTGTTTCTTATGAATCTTATTTAGGGAAGAGGAAGTTGAAGACCTTCAATGCCCTCTGTACTCACAGGCCTCACTTAGTATGTTTGAGGCCAGGAACAGTTCACGTTTACCTTCCCCGGGTGTTGTTTCAAGAGGTAAAAAAATCCAGTGTGGGGGCTGAAACTCATTAACTGTTTGGAGCAGAGATCACCCAGTGGCAATGTCCTCCACGTCCACATATGGTCACAGAACCCACCTCAACTCCCTCAGCTATCGACATGCCATCCCCATAGCTGCTGCAATTACTTACTCTTCTACGTGACACTAGGGAAGAGTATCATTGATTTCTTGCTTGTTGTAATGGAGGTGAGCAGCTAGAAGGGAGATAGAACAAACGCTGCATCATCAGCCAGTTCCCACAGATAAGCACCAAGTGGTCCTCAAACCATAACTGGGAAAGCAGCTGGTAAAGGTGACGTGTACTGATGTATATGTAGACTCAGTGTGATGGAGGAGTTCCTGGTAGTATTCAGGGATTAGGATTTTGGGGGTTAGCTACACAAACCTATGTATTTACTGCTTCTCTGCAGTCAAGGAAATCGTATTACTATCCGCCTATTTGACTACTGGACTGTAAGGATGCAGTGGGTCGTTAAAAGAATATATTCTTACAACATGATATACACGTTTATAAATGGCCTAAAAATTGAGGTCTTGTAACAATGACACATGGACTATGTGCCTTTAGGTTGGTTTTGTCCTAAATGTACACATGAACTGAACCAATGTGTTGCTTAGTTCAGCATTAAAGAAAAAATGCTTGTGACTTATTTCTAAGCTTTTATTCTAGTATGTGTTCACTACCTCAGAGTTGTTTTTTTAACTGTATTCCCAGGGTAGTCAGGATGTTGGTAAATATTCATTGGCAAAAACATCCCCACATGACTGGAATTCACTCCCAGCAGGCATTAAATTGGAACAGAGGAACAAAGGATATGCCAGACTTGATCAGACCACTGGTCTGTCAAGCCTGGTACCCTGCCTCTGGCAGTGGCCCATTCTTTACGCTTCAGACAAAAGAAAAAAAAAAAAAGAAACAATAATAATGCACCTGTCTGGAAATGCATCACAGATACGTAACTCAGACTTACTACCTCATCTTAAGTATCTGGGACTGGAGTTACAGAGAATAAAATAAATTTATACAGTATTGCACAGAATAATTGTATTCACTTAATGTTTGCTGCACTTTATTGATCACCTAATTAGGAGATCTCTTACTTTAATATTTATGCAGCTTCTGAGTTTCACTGACAGTGTTGAAAATGAGCTGTGGCTTCTCAGGCATAATTCTGGTGGATGAGTGTCTCAGAAATCAATCAGATTTGACTCTGACAGTTTGACACACAAACACTGCCTTTTGCTTATAGCTGGACTGCCCAAGTCCAGGAGAGTTGGGCAGTGCCATGAAGTCAGCACCTCTGGTGGCCTTTGCAGAAATTTTTTGATTCCAACAACTAGGTTATGCTTTTATTATTGTAGTTTATCCTGTATTAAGGCTTCTCTATGCCACCCTACTCAGGACCCACTGAGGTGGCCATGCCTATCTCAGATCTGACACTCCCTCCCCTCAAAGACTTTATGATTCAGAAGAGAAATTGTGGCAAGTGAACGAAACTGGTAAGCCAGTAGGGAAGATGGAAGGTGGACTAGTATATTCACAGGAGAAAATTAACAGGTGTCTCCCACACTGGTACAATGACAGATCTGATCTGCTTATTGAATATGTGGTTTTATTGGCAGTGACAGGCAGAAAAGCTGAGGTTTCGGTGACATGGAAACTGTGATGCTCTCAGCCCAGTTGTATTGCCCTCTGGAGCAGGTCTGAGGCATGTTGATGAGGAAGGTACTCAGCACCCAGACTTGGGTGGCAAATAAAGGCTCTTAGAGAACCTTAGAGGCTTCCAATGCTGTGTTCTTCATGGGCAACACATGAATAATACAAGTATGCCGTATCTTTGCGTGCATATGTGCAGATCAACTCTCTTCAAGTCTGTGAGCAAGCAGAGCACCTTTGTTTCCAGGTGAGGAAAAATGGTCTTTAGACAAACTTTCTTCAGATTTTGAATCCCCCTGCCTCAAGCCAGTCTCAAGCATTTCAGCTGAGAAACCTTTGATCCCCACTCTACTATATTACACAAGGGATATGTGTCATGAAGTCCTTGCTTTTGACCCTAATAAATTGTAACAATGTACATTGTGTCCCAGTGCTGTGTGAAACTAGTGCATGTGAAAAGTGATGCTCACAGAAAATGTGTGCAGTGAATGCCACTGGCAATAAATGACTGATGGCTGAGGAGGGTGGGCATGGTAGAAGGGACCAGTGCTTTGGCCTTAAAAGCTGTTCTGAGCACGCCCAGTCTGTATGGAAAACTCAGTCAAGAATGGACATCTGTGTTTTCGGTCTGTTAGCTTGTATTTGACAGCTTGGGTTTTGGCAGCTTGAAAAGATTAAAAAAAAAAAAATGCAGCCCAGACGGGGCTACCCTTGCACTAACACAGATAGCTGCAAGGGGATTAGAGATGGAAGGGAGGCTGAGACGCCAGGCACAGCGGTAGCGGTGGACCCAAAGCCCTGTGAACAGCCCGGTGCTCACTTTTCCTCAGCTGGTAGCCATTTCTTTGAGGGTTTGAGCTGTCTGGCTGCTGGGTGAGGGTTTGCAAAGTGCCTATGTGGAAAACATTTCCGTCTGCGTTTCTGTATGCAGCTGCCAGAGGAGAGGAGCATGGCCTGGGAGTCCAGCAACGCTCTGCACGCCCCATCTCCCTCGGGCATGCCCTGGGCTTCGCGGCTTCGCTGATGGTTTCAAGCTCTTCCCAGGGCTTTTAGAGCTGGTAGAGCTCTTCCCCTGCCTCTCGGGAGCATTTGCTTGCTGAAGGTAATTAAAAAGACGAGCTCACATATCTGACCACCATGGGGTATAAAGCTGGATGAGAAGAAAAAATGTTGAGCCTCCAATGAGTAACATAAATATCCAGGTCTCTACCCTCGGTCTTATTTCCCGTTTTTTTTGTTTCATTGCCTGAAGAAAGGAATTAAGATTTTTGCCTGATTGAGCCTGTAACAGGACAGCAGATTTAGAGAAAGGCACTTGTCAACTTTTTGCTGCTAGGAGGCTAAATGCCAAGAGAGAGAGAAATGCATGCAATACTCATGCCAAGACATTTATTAACCCTTGCCACTGTTAGGACTGTGTCAGACCAAAATATCCTTCATCACACTGAAGCATCTAACGGTAATATGCTGATGATAGTGGTATGCTAATGATGAAAGATTTTGCAGGCATTCTCTTTCCCCCAGCCACAGGAACCAAGAAGCTGAGACTGCTGTGTTGACTGTGGAAATGCATATATCCTGGTAAAGAGGTACTTCTGTGCTCTGAGATAGGAGGTCAGAGTACTGCCAAATGTCATTCTGAAATACGTTGATTCGGTGGAGGGGGCAACTGTTGTAACATCCAGCAGTGTTGTCTTCTGCCAGTGTGATGAAGGCAGGAGTCAGCTGGAAGGCAAGGGTCTGAGGGCTGCACTGCTCCAGAAACTCACCCTGTAGCTGAGTGGCAGCACTAGCTGAACCTTCCAGACCTCTGAGAGCCTGTGACCATTCCAGCTCAGGGTCATTTAGCAATAACACCTGACAGAGAGGGCATTTCTTAAAAGGCAACATGTGACTGCAGATGTTTTGAGGCAGAAAAATAATCCGGTCAGCAAAGAGCAATAAGAAATGGCAACCTGGTTGGTCATTGCAAGTAAACAATTTGTTTCAAGTTGTGACTGGTAAGAGGGTGGGATTACAATCCCAACATCTGTAATGCTTGTAATGAAATAAGGCATAGAAAAGCACCATAAAAGCACAGTTCTAGTCTCTGGCAAGGACAGAAACACTGAACATTTGGAATTATTTTTGATTACTCCTCTAGAACAGCATGTACAGCCCTTATGGAGTGTCCAAGCTGCCATGTGGCTTGTTCAAGGGAGTCGCGAGTGTCTGAGCAGACATATGGTGAGGTGAAGAACCAGCCGGTGCAGGTTGACGCAGACACTGCCAACTCACTTTCTGCTGCTGCTGGGCAATTAGGCACATCAGGAACTCAGTGATTACTTTTTTTTTTCTCTCTCCATGTTTGTAAGTGAAAAGACACACTATGTCTGCAGGGCTCACGCACGCTTTCCCTGCCATTGTCTTCATCTGCGTCCCCCCGAACTCTCACCAAAAAATAAGACAAAAATAACACTGTTTGAGCTGAATGTATCTCTGTACAGAGGGATCGTGTAATGCCCTCTGCAGTATTCAAGCCTTGCCTTGGGACTGCATATGGCGTATGGGTGAAGCTACCGCACAAAGAGGGCTGTTGTATTGAACAATTTCCTTCGGCACAATAAAAGTCTCTGCCGTAAGAATAAAGCTCCTTTGTGCAGGGAGCAGAGCATTTCCAGTGCGCGGCGGTGGAAGGAACACCCCTAGAGACTGGGCAGCACCAGGCATTCGCCATCATCCTTTCCCAGCACGAGGCGCCTTTCTCTGATGCTGCCTTCTCGCAGCAAAACACATAGTGGCATTGATCTCAAAGAAACGAGCTACGGAAAGAGGCCTTCTCCCACACCCGCCTCTCCCCGGAGGCTGCGGATGAGCTGAGCGAGGCCCAGTGGTAGTCACGCTGCTGTGGGAGGGAGCTCGGAGGGTGCAGAGCTAAGACCTCGCTGCTGCATGGTCACCTCTGGAAGAGAAAGGGTGAGGGGGCTGGGAACTGCTGCTCTTGCATATCCAGGCCATCCTGGGACCTTCTGGTGTGGCTGGAACATCAGGAGCTTGTAACCCCTTCTCCTGAGCCCTGCAGGGCCAGGGTTGCAATTCACGTGCCAGCTGGAGAGCCGGAAAGCCCCAAACAAGTGCTTACACCCTATGCAGAGATGCCTGTGCTTAAATGCTCTTCTGATGCTGGTCCAGATCCAGCTCATGAGCTGAGGGAGCCCCTGCTGCCACTTCTTCCCAAATGAAAAGCACTCTGTAAAAGCAGGAGCACTCGTGAGGCCTGTGCTCAATACCACATCTAAAAACAGACCGTGTCAACATAATATCAAACCAGACATTGGCTACCTCTAAAACCACATGCGAGGCCTGACTTTAAGATGAATCTGCCAAATGTGCACGTCAAAATGGCTGGTGTGACCACATTTCCTGCTGTCCCCAGGCCTGGGGTGCTGCGGTGCCATGAACCAGAGCATTCATCCCCTGCAGCATTGGCCAGGGGATGGAGTGGCCTCAGGTCCCTCGGTACAAATGCTCCCAGTGCCGCCAGTGCTCCCCAGCCCCGCGGTTGCTCCCCGGCAGGAGAGCAGGCACGGCACAGGTTGTCCCAGTGCTCAAATGTGCAGCAAGACCTGATTCCATCTGCTGATACCAGCACAGGCACTTTGCTGGCTTGTAAGGTGGGAGGTGGACGGGACTGGTCCCAAGTGAGCATGGTCTGCAGAGAAGCAGGAGCTGTCGAGTGGCTAACAGCAGCAGGCTCCGTGGGCACCTTGGTATCTTGCTGAGCAGCGCAGAAAACTTTTTTGTCTGGGTCTAGTTACAGCAGGACCTGTGGTGGGTAGGAGGACCTCTCATAGGGGCTTGGGGGATGCAGGCAGAGGCTGCAGGTAGGAGGAAATGTTTCTGGATTTCAGGCTTCTCCTTGGTTTGGGGAAGGGATGCTGGTGGTGGGAAAGCCAGGCTGAAGGGAGCTCTTGACCTGCTGTGTTTGCTTCTGTGGACACAGCATGAGATGCAAGCCAGTCTCCTCTCCCGGGCTAAGGAGAAGGCTGCCAGCTCCCCAGTACCTCTGATGGCAATTGCCAGGGCTTTGTCTGTGAGCAGTGGCTCCTCCACACTGTTGGAATGCCTGGGGAATTTCTGCCTTAAAACCCACTCTGGCTCCAGAGCAATCAAGTGCCTGGACAAGAGGGACCAATTAGAGGGACCTGTGGAGAGCGGGAGAGGCTGCAATGCTATTCACTTGCTGTCACTTCAAAAAGGTTTTCTTTTCTGTATGTTTAATATGCAAATATTTAATGGGGTGTATTAGAGCATAACAGCCATAACTTGAGACCTTTCAGTCAAGATTAAACAGGTGCCGAGTCTTTCTTTTCAAGGCCTGGCACAGCTGCGAGCCTGCCCTCCCCAGTACGTGATTACAAGATGCTGCTGGGGCCTTTTCCACATCCTTCCCCCATGATGCCTCACCCACTCCTGCAAAGACCCTTTTTTTGTCTTTCTGCAAGACACTGTCCTCACCATTCAAAAGGAGCAGGAAAAAAGAATCGTGATTTATTAGCTCTGGCGTAGAGGGCAAGGTTTTGACCTCAGGTGTGAATCTGAGAAAAATACTATTTTCCTGACAGCCAGCCCTCTCAGAGTGAATTAAAACTGCTATTGTGAGGAAATGGATTAAAGCCATTTCAGCTTTTATGACAATATCAAGGTGGTTACTTTATAGAGCGTCTAGGATGTATAGACTCGCCCCAAGGTGCTTTATAATCATCAGTTTAAAGGCAGAGAATTTGCCTGCAGAGATGAATCAATGGGTGTATTTTATGAAACATTAATGACTGCTTTTGTAGATGCAAATTTGGAGGTATGCGCCTGCATCTCTCTGTGCTGTCCTGCAGCTGCAACTTAAGCTCTTCTGCTGTTAGTGAGGATGATAATCCAGCAGTGCAGTTTTGCTGGAGGAGCTTTACATCATATTCTAATGTAAACAATATTGTAAGAGAGCCCGACAGCCCCACAGGATTTTCATTGAGCAATGATTGATGTGGAAAGGGATGGAACTGCAGTGATTCTGCATCAGTCACAGCTCTCGCTTGGCTCTAAAACTGACCCTGTTAGCACAGTCTGACTTGGATCATTTGTCTCAGAAGTACCAAGGGATTTTAAAACAGCTGTGGATTCAACCATTTCAAATGGGAACATATTTTTGGTTTGTGGTAAGAACAACATAAACCGTATGTGTTTCAGAACTCAGGCCTCAGCATTCCTGGCTTGTTTTGTCAGCGTGTCTGTGCTCTCCTCAGCAGCATTCGCACATGTGGCTCCATGGCGGCTTTTTTTTTTTTTGGTTTTGTTTTTCCACTTCAGGTCTTCCTCCCTTCTTTTTTCCTCCCATCCCCTAAGACAGAAAGAAAGAAAGAAACGCATCACCTTTGCTTTTTACAGCTAGGCAAGGTTTAAGCTGCGGGAATGCTTAAGCAAAGGAAGTATTTGTTTTTCAGCCTTTTATGTATCCCCCATCTGATGTCTTTTCTCCTAAATGCTGTTGATCGTACAAGTGCCCACTGGTAAAAGCAAGTACCAGACATCATGGCAGAGCCCTGTGCAGTTACTGCATGCTGCTAGCCCTCTCTCTATGTCCAGATGGGTATCCCATTTCACTAATGCAAAATTACTCTGATTTTCTGCTCCTCTCCACGGCCCTTTCCATCACTCCTCCCCTTCTTTTTCAGCAGGTTTCTTCCCCACTGACATCTGTTCCAAGGAATGATGAACTGAGCTTTGGAGCATTTACCACGGTTTGTATTTCCCGAACCACCTTGCAGCGTGTGTATTAAAAACACCAGCAGTAAAAGTCAACAGGGTGTAAAAGGTAACAGAGTCTCCCACCTCAAAGCTAATGATGTTTTGCCATGTGAACAAGAGCTGTGGATCTTAATTTGCCGGTTCCTTTCTCATTTGTACAATTTTCAGCTGTTGCTTAATGAAGCCCGCCTGGTTCCCATGATTTGATATTATATTATCGCAATGCTCATGTTAAAGGCCTTATATTTCACCCCAAGCACCTGTGGCTACTCAGCAAGGAGGAAAGCTCTAATGGGCCAACTTGGATTCAGATTTTGCAGCAGGAAAAGCCTGATTTTGGAAATGCTCCTCCATCTTCCCTGTGGCTGAGCGCAGCAGGGGTTGGGGAGGTGGCGGGCTGCTCAGGGTGCCTGCTGTCCGAGGCAGGCTCTGTGCTACAGCCAGCGACTGGGGATTAATATCACAGAGAGAGTGAGAGCCGAGTTATTTCCGCAATCCGTTCACATAATGGATGTGAATGTCAAGATGCCGCCATCTGAAGTATGAGCACCCTGGAACAAAACAAAAAATTACTGGCAGTGTCAGCTTTCACGAATGCTTTTCAGAGGTGGTGGAAAGCTGCACACGCAGCACCGACTTTCTTCAGCATCTTCCTTTCCGAATAAAGGATGACCTCATGCCCTCTTCTCTTCCTCTTCAGGCAGTCACGCACAAATCTCTTGTAAACTAAACCCTGTGCACACTTACTACAATAAGAGCAGCTTTTCGGCAGGCAGTTTCTCAGGCAGGCGCTCCACTTGGGGTGGATTTGTGGCTCCAGTGTGTGCAGACTCTGCCAAAGGGCTGCAACAGGCTGGAGCATCTACAAACCCTGTTTGAGGTTTTATCCCCCTCTTCACAAGGGTCTACCTGGAGCTTGTGTCAGACATGAGACACTGGCTGATTTGGCAGTGTCCCATGTACAAACACCACTTCTGGATCTGGAGCTTCAGGACCAAACTGAAGCTGGGCTAATGGGGGAATGGCTGTAATCACCCTGGTACTGAGCTGAACCCCTCCATGCTCATGAGCTTCCTTGCTGGAGGTTCAAGTACTGTCCACATCATCACCCACAGTTGCTTAGAATAACTTACTGTGACTGTGAGCTCTGATTACACTGGAGAGCCTCTACTCTCCAGCTACTAAAATACAGGTAGAGAACACCATATTGCTCAGATTTTGGCTTGGGTGCCCAGCAACCTCAGCCCCAGGGCTGTAGCACTGCTATATGGCATTAGTAGGAAATTTTGACTTGTATTTTCCCTAGAAAAATGCTACTGACTTTGCAGTAGGTCAGTGTATGGGAGAGCGCTCCCCCCCACCATTTGGAAGGATCCTGACCCAAACTCAGAGCTTTGTAATAGGGCCATGGAGGATAGAAAGGGAGTTTTCCCAAGAGATCCTATATTTGATGCCTAAACTGCACAGTGACTTATGTCTGAGAAATGAAATAGCCTGGCTGTTACATCAAAAGAGCTGTGAAAATAATTGTTTTCTCCCAAATAGTCATTCCTGCCCAGAAGTGCTTCCCCAAAATTTTGTCGGTAGAGAACCCTCAAAGCCTGGATATGACTCCTTCCCTGACCCAAGTCAGCTGCAAGGAGATCACTGATACCAAAAATATTAGATGCAAAATAAGTATTAGGTCCTTGGATCAGATCCTGTCCCTGGCCTGTAAGGATACTTCAAGGGCTGAACAGTATTTCCAGTCTCCTGCCCCGTGTCACCAACTTTCCCATCATGTAATGAAGTTTCATTTCTAGGAGAACAGGAGTGCCCTGGCATTCAGATCTGATTGCCTGATTTGAATTTAGATTATTCCATCAAGGTAATAACAAGATCTGGGATCACAATCTGCTGGAATAATTTAGTAAGCCATGCGAGGTCACTATTGCTTCTTACAAATACGGCTTAGACATAATTTACCTGGCAGTAACTTGACCTGGAAGAGAGAGGTTTATCTTCTTGGCATGCTGTGTCTGGGTAGCTTGACAGTCTCTACATAAATTTGAGATCTTTCATTCTCCAGCTGGTTGTCGTTACTTATAATCTCTTAATGCAAAAAGTATTCCTTCCAGAGGCCCCTTTCCTTGCCTTTCTTACCTTTATTTAAAAAAAAAAAAAAGGATTTATTGCATGTTGTTTTGTCTTAGGATCACGGGCCCACGCCCTTGCAGCCATTATAATTTGTTCATTGCACCAAACGCCTTTGTTATGTTTTAGGTGCCTCTTCACTTCTAAATGTTATGCTATATTATAAGATACGGTTTTCAGGAAACATTGATTAAAAGATGTATGTTGAAAACCTTTCCTTGTGGACAGATCCCATAGCATTGCTTAGAATCCCTTTTGTGGGAAGATTACCAGCAGAACAGGGGAATTACAGGATTACAGTAGAAATGGGGAAAAATTGCTGCAGGGATTCCTGAGGGAGGCCTGATCCTGGCCTCTCTCAGGGTAGTTACAGTGAAGCTCTTACACACCCCACTCCATCCTTCTCTGGGTGTTTGAGATGGACAGTCGATCACTGTCTGCCCACACTGTGCAAGTGCACTTCCCTTCTCTGTGTTTTGGGACACCCTCCCTATCCCTTGTCCCCTTCCCTGGTGCCAGCAGGGACTAAGGGGCTCATCATCACTGCCTCAGCCGCCTGCCAGCTTCTTCCTTCTGATCAGGTCTGTGGTGCTGCCCCTTCTCCCACACCTACTGCCGCTGTCAGCTGAAGCACCGGGGGATTTCTGCTGCCCTTTGAACCTCTCTGGCTGCTGGAGCATGAAACACCCCCTCAGCATTTCCATGTTCTAGAAAGGCTGGTTTCACTTCCCTTTTGGGTTTTTGGGTTTTTTAACCCCAGGAGGGCAGCCCACTGCAGTCTCTGCTTCCTGCTCCTTTAACCAGAAAGAGCCAGCGCTGAAGAGCTACCACGTCCTCGTGACCAAGTGCTGTGGGAAGCCCTACACCACCTTCACCATCATAAGGGGATTGAGGGAGAGAAAAAGCCCAGCTGGAAGCCAGTTGTGCCTCTGATGTCTGCCCATCGCTGGCAAGACCCAGCGTGAGCTGACTGACATGTCACACTCTCATGGTCCCTGGCGGTCCCATGAGCACGTGGTGGCCGCTTCTGTCTGTGCACTGGGGCTCCCTGGGGGAATCCTGGAGGCATGGCCCTTGGCCAGGGCACGTGCAGGGTGAGTCCCAAGGGGCTGGGATGCTGGGGAGCACTGCGGGGTCAGCCTGCCTAGCTGCACAGATGCAGTCCCTGAGAGCTGGAAGGCAGCAGACACTTGCTGTCCAGGCTCAGCTTCACTGCCAGAATAGAGAGTCAGTGCCTTGACATGTCCAGCATCAGCACTGGGCTTAGAGGATGGGCACCAAGACACAGTCAGCCTAGAAGGCAAGAAATGGTACTGTTTCTCTGGAAATGGTACTGTTCATTTGGTAGAATATATTGGCCTTCAGTAAAATATTTCACAATGCAAACCTCCTTTACAGTTTGATATAGCCATTACAGTTGTTGGGGTCTATGCAGTTTCTCTCAACAATCTTTCATCTTTTGTGTTATGGTTATCTGGACCCCAACCACTACCAGTATCTCCTTCCCGTTATCTTTGTACCTCATTTTAGCAATGTGACAAACAGCGGCAGCCTCAGAAATGCCAATTTTAAAGAGTGACTAAGCCCTCACCCACACTTTTAAATTGGGACAGCTGAGAAAGAGCTTTTATGTAAGATGATGCAGAGCATTATGGCTATCCCCATCAGGCTGGCTGTTTTTTTTCCTCCTCCCTCGCCTCAAGACATTGCAATTTTAGCTTGCATTTGCTTTTTTTCCAGCCCATGACTCCACTTCTGACTGGAAGGCACAGCCTCCAAGCAGGGCTCTGCTGATGTCTGTAACATTAACGCAAGGCTGTCAGGGAGCAGACGGCATGTGAAAGGCTAACCCGGGATGCTGTGATTCAGATAACCGACTTCCCCATTTCTGGCTCTGCTTTGAGGTCCAGGTTGTGCAGCTTCTCATCTTGGAGGCATGGCCACAGCATCCTGCCATGGCTAGCAGCCAGTGCTCAGGACTGTGTAGAAGCAGCCCTTGCATGAAATAGGGCATCGGCTATGGAGGAGGAACCAGCAAGGGGACTGGGCTGGAAATACCCCAAGGAACAAACATTTTTTACTAGTCCCATTGCAGTATTTCCTGCTCCTCCAGCAGTGAGGAGCACTTGGCCCTGCGAGAGGGAGCTGCGCTGTCCCCTCTGGCTTCTCTCCCACTGCTTTTGTTTTTGCTGTGCATTTCTCAGCAACTCTCCCAACAGACTGTCATCCTCAGCTCTTCCTCCTACCACTTAGTCAAGTGCTTGTGATGGATGGGAGGTGGAGGGGGTGCTCCTGGGGAATTTACCCAGCAACCTTCGAACTATGCAGAACTGAGAAACTTCAGCAAAATTTTAATCTGCCCCTGGAAATTGTAGGTTACTTTTTATTGAAAGAGAGTTTGAACTGAAAATTCAGGTCTATGTGTCCTGTAGAGCTATTACTTATGACAAGTGTAAACACTTAAAGTGAATTTTACTTTTAAATTATGGGGCAGTGTCATAGCAAAGGAGCATAATTTCATTCCTGTAAGAGAGTTGCTCACAGACATCTGAGAGCGATGCTCTTCCTGTGCAGCCTGCCAGAAGCCAGCATCTCAAGTGCATGAACCTACAAGAGGCAGAAACTAGAAATGAAACTGTTGCTCACCAATCTGTACTGCACAAAGTGCTAAGAAAAAAAGGTTGCTCTACACAAAACACCTATTTAAGTCTCATCTGCCATTGCAAATATTGCAGATATTATGGCTGATGACAAAAAGGAGTGGGATTAAAGCCACTCTTGTTTGATGTTCAGTAGGTGGCTCTGGAAGAAGCAGCTGCTGCTCTATTCCCACAGGTACATCATAAAAGCTTTAATGGGACAACAAATGCTGACAGCCCTGTGCCACAAATTGGCTGCAGGCAGCCTCTCCCTGCCCCAGCCAACGAGCCTGCAGTGCAGGCAGACCATCAGGGCACAACATCTGCCTGAACATCAGCTTCTTCAGCCCAAACCCTCAGCCTAAAGCCCTTGCTCGAAGTCCTCTCCAGCCCTGTCTCTCTTCCCAGTCCTTCTCAGCCTTCTCCTGGCACAAGCCTAGTTTGTCATCCCCCCCCCCCCCAATGTCTGTATTATCTTTTCTGCCTCCTGTGCATCTCGCTTGCTGTCTGTGCTCTGCAGAGGTGTCTTCCCCACAGCATCTGTCCCCTCTTCCTCCATCCTCTCCCCATATTTCTGTGCCCCGGGGAAATGGCACTGGCTGCATCTGGGCTGCTTTGCTCCCTCCCCATCAGCTCTGCCCAGCTTCTGCTGCGTCTTCCTTCTCACACCTCCCCATGACCTCCCACACTGAAGTCCAGTCCCACCACTGCCTCCCTGTATCTGCATTTGCTTCAGGGAAACCTCCTGCTTCCTGGAGGCAGTGTTAGGCTCAAGAGGACCCAAGGAAAAGTGGAGATTTGGGTATCCCTCCTCTGTCAGTAGGTGGAAGGAAGCATCTCAGCCTGACCTGTGCTGAATGCTCCATTGCCTTCACCATGGACAATTGCCCTAGCAGAAATATTTTTCTCTTCTGACTCCTTCCCCCTCCTGCTGTCTTCAGCCATGCTATTTTGCTCTGGTTTCTCATATTCTTCCCCACCATCCCCCACCCACCAGCCGTTCCCCTCTGACAGCCTCCGTGCACCACCATATGGTTTGACGGTAACAGCATCAGTTGCACTGCTGCCTCTCAGTAATAGTCACGCTGTGCTCTGACTGTCCTCTGCACCTGCCTGGCACCACCCCATTCCTGGTACACACGTTTGCCTCCCACTGTCACTCTTTGACTCAGACCAGCCACCCATCAACGTGGCAGGATGCTGCCAGGAAAACAGGAGGGGAAGGAACTTACCCTCAGTCCCCACCTGGCCTTCCCTTTGCCAGGCTTTCCTTTCCTTTTTCCTCCCCTTCTCACTCCATCACAAATCTTGTGTATTAACATGCCCTGTTTTGATTTTTCAGTCTACTCTGAGAGGTAGCAGTTCAGTTCTTTCATGATCTGGACTTGATCTGATCAAAAATTTCTTAGGAATTTTTCACAACTTCTCAGAAACCTTTTCAGCTCTCTCCAGCCCTTGCTTTTCTGCCTGCGCCTGTGCTTGCCTTTCAAAGGACCCCTCCCATCTTTTTCCCCTCCTTCTTGCATCTTATGCTCAAAGGCATATTTAGATTAGAAGAACTGGGGAAGTTTGTACCTTTTAAGTTCCAGCAATGCTCTGGTCTTCGCAGATTTCAGCGATGTTGTAACACATTAATCTATTGCCTGGGAAACCGAAGCACCCCACCTGTGTCCTGCCCTGCCCTCAGTGGTGACATGTACTTGGACTCAGCTGGGTTTGATGTAATTATTCCTTCAATATGTCTCTCTGGGCTTATTATTTATCCCACGTGAGATTCACTCTTACCTTTTTATTTCTGACACTGACCACATGTTTCTTGCCATGCCCTCTTCCTTACTCCTGCATCAGCAGATCATTCCAGTTCATTTCTTAGAAAAAATTATGTGTCTTCCTAAGTCTCTACCATTGTGCTTCTCTTGCCAGTCAAAAGAAAACAAAGGTGAAATGAAATGAAATTACTTTGGGTGTTTTCCTCTGCATATTTGTAATATCACCCTGAAGAGCACTTCAAAAAAGTTAGAAGAGCTTGTGATGACTAACACAATGCTGTCATGCAATTAGCACCATAGTCATTTAATAATCTAGTCTTAGGAAAGAAATTTGCATTATATCAAGAAAATTCATCAAAACCCCAAAACACTAACCATCCCGACATCAAGATACCAGTTCATCTTTTCTCTCCTGTCACTCACTACTATATAACATGGGTTATACACAGCAAGTCTGCTTGTGTGAGCCCTTTTCTTCTTCAGAAATAATGGTTTGTCACACCATTTATGAAGAACAACCCAGTACAGGAGCTTTTCTCCTGCTCTGTTTGGTTTTTGGAAGTTTCAGAGGAACATCTAAGCTTCACTTGCATGAAATAAGGCAATTTTTTCCTGCCTCTACCTGGCAATGAAGTTATATGCTTAAGAAGAAAGATTGCCTCTTCTGTAGTTTTATAGTCCCTCATGTAACTACAGGTACAAACGTTGTCATTACCAGTACATGGAGTCTGTGCTTTTGGCTTGATTGTTGAAAAAAAACCTTTTAAAGCCTTAGCTGAGTGTAAAGCTTTCCCTTGTCCCTGTGGTTTCTGGTGCTGCCTGTCTTTCATCTTACTCCATTTTCCTGCACAGTGCGAGCTGGGGGTTTGCTGGGCACGCTCTGCCATGCCTGCAGCACAGAAAAACCATTTCTAATTCATCTTTCACCAGCACGGTGGTGAGGAGTCAGCTGACAGTGTATCAGGAATCAAAGCGATTTTATATGCCGTGACTCTGGAGGAGAAACACATGCTGCGGCAAGTACAGGGTCTAAAATAATAGACACTGGGGGGAAATAAAAGTATGTCAGTGGGTGGACTGTTAAGCCCACACAGCCAAATCCTGAGAGGTCTTAAGCCCTCACAAGCAACTCTTGTTGGCTTCAAGAGGACTTCAGGTGCTCATGTCCCCTCAGGATCTTGCTACAGGGCTTTTACTTAATGAAAAGGTCTCCACTGACTGGGTGGAGAGCAAAACGTTTTTGAGAACAATGAAATGATTTTCCTGGATTTAGTGAGCAGGCAGCATGGATCAGGGTTTGTAGCAGCAGTACTTGTTCCCCTGGAAATGGTGGTCATTAATCCTGGTGCTGGGAACACATTGCTGCTTCTAGACTCGCTACAGTGAAACAGTGCATGAAATGGGGAACAAAAAAAGCCGCTGTCAGAAGGGCTCATAGGTAGCAGATGCCTGCGTTGTTCTCTGGAGGGAGGAAAAATCTCTTAATTCAGACAGCTTTGGACTCCTGACTCTTCAACAAACTGCATATTGAACTAAACAAAACTTATATTTAAATGAAAGAGACTTCTTTGTTTCCACATGGCCTGGAGGGGGTCCCATTTGACTCTTCCCAGAGATGCAAAGCAATTGCTAATAAAACAGCATTTCAGTGCTCGTCGCCCACAAAGGACAAATCTTCACCATGAGACTGTCTTAATATTATTATTTAAAGACACTGAACAGGAGTGTACTAACTTGGAGTATTATTTTCAGTAGTTCCAACAACGTCTGCAGCACACCTGCTCTCCGTGGTCATTTCAAGCCAGCTTCTGCTCTGTTGTTATTGGCTCCATACCAAGAGCCAGCAAAGCAAAAAATTTTTCACTTAAGCCCAAACTTACTGTTCTCCTGTCAGCTTCCCCATAATGTATTACTTCACCATGTCCTTTGACCTCTTGCATTTCTTTGTAGAGAAATATAATTAATTGTGAGCCACAGCTTAGCTCTGGGGGTTCAAAACAGTTTCACGTGTTTACTCAAAACATTAACTTTTTTCCTTCTTTTTTAATTTCCAGGCAGAAAAGGTGATGAGGGTTAAACAAAGCATCGCTCCTTCCAAGAGCTCCAAACCCCAGCAGGGCTAGAAGGAGCTGATGGGAGGGAGGAGGACGGCAGGGATGGACAAGGGGGGTTTCTCAGCCAGACCCCAGGAGCCAGAGCCATGCCTGGGAGCTCAGGTGTGGGAATGAAAGAGGGCCACCTCTACTGCACAAATAGCCTCAGCCTCAGAGCAATAAAAAGGAAAAGAAGATTGTGTTCTAGAAAAAAAACCAAACCAAACTATGGTCATCTAGTACATAACTACCTAGGGTCTTCTAAGGGTATGGGTACAACGCTGCAGCCCTGCAAGAAGCTCTTACCATGCAGGATGGACAGAGTGGTCTGAGATCCCACCGAGAGTGCCATGGGGGAGCAGCCGTGGTGCGCAGCATCGGGCAGCTCGCAGTCTGGCTGTATGGCAGCAGCAAACCTGTCGCCCAGGGTCCGGTGCGCAGCCCTTGCCTTCTGGGTCCAGAGGGCTGTGAGCAGGAGACCCAAGACCAAGTCTGCAATACAATAACCTTAAATTTGTACCATGCAGTTAGGCTGTAAACATCATCACTGGTTTCTGTGCTGCCTGGGGAGCTGGTGGCCGAGGGCTGGGGCAGCCAAGGGCTGGGGCAGCCAAGGGCTGGGGAAAGGCTGTTGCATCCAAGCTGCCAGTTTTCCTTCTCTTAGTACCACAGTGGTGTAGGTGATGGTGGATCTCTGCAGATTGCTCTGGGTTTTGAGGGAATATTCCTTTACATGCTGACTGCACAAAAAGCTACTGCTGCCAACAGCAACCTCATCACTTGCCATTCCTGTGCAGGCTCCCTCATGGGGGGAGCTCAGCTAATACAGTGATGTGTCCCAGGGATCCAGAAAAGCATCAGTATCTTTGTTTCTCTCTGAGAAATCAGGACAGAGAGGGGGTGTTAGTGTGGCCTGCCACCTTCAGTATTTGCACATTTATTCATAAGGATTTGTCATGTGAATGATGACAAATCTTATCACTGGAGGAAGGCCTTATTTACTCATCACACCAACAGCACCTCTGTAGCAACCCTACTGATACTGTAGAAATCCTGCCTCATTAGTGTATTATTATTAGAAGACCCAGGGTGTTTCCAGAAGCCCTGAGGATGCAGTTAAGCCACTTTTCCCATCTTTTTTTCTGCTGCAGAATAATTTCTTATGTTGCAGAAGACACTTACAGCCATCTGGGGGCAGCTGCTGCAAATCCAACACATGGGTGCTGTTAATCCCACAGGAATTTTCTTAGGAAATGGAGGGGGAAGGGAAGTTGCATATACATACAGGAATAAACAAAAAACCCTCATAAAACTTCAGCACATTTCTATTTCTCAGGCATCCAGAGCCATCTAGCACCATAAGCAATCAGTAACTGGAAAGAGATCTATTCAGTAATAATGAGAGATGCACTTGGGGTTATACTTCCAAAGGGATGTGAGGTTTCTAGTCCTTACGAACTTAACAGTAGTCCCATAGCTGGTACTCCATAGAAAGCCCTGATAACCCTTTGCAGTCCAGTCAGCACCTTTGAAGTCAATGACAACGTTGCCACAGTAATAGGTCTAAAGAGCTATGTTGGCTATTACGCTGCTGAACGACCATCTATTTTGTACCACTCAGGTTCTTTGAACAAATACCACTCCTCAGGCTTACAGCAGCTGACACATCTGCAGTCAAGCTTATTTACTTCTTTCTTACTGCTCTTCCAAAGCAAGCTCCTGTATAACTTCATTTTTTATTGCTTTTAATAGAAAAAAAACTGGTTCCATAATAAACTCAATGTCTAGCTTTGCAGGAATGTTATACAAACAGCCCTGCTGGAATTGAAGCAGCAACCAGTCGCTGGAGATTCATGTTTGTACATTGTCTTACTTTAATTCCTTTTTCTCAATGCAGTCCTGGAAACGCTCTCACATGGAAACTAGTGGGAAAAAGGTCTAGATTTAATATCAAGAAAGGTGCAAAACTAGTTGGAAAACAGACTGTGGATTGTTTTCTTAAAAACCCCAACATTTCATTGTCATATTGGGAGGATTAAAGTAATGTCCCAACAAGGTTTGTCGCAAATCTGGCACAGACTAGGCAAAGACAGCAGCCAAAAGCTATTATAAAAGCCAAAGTTGGCATTTAACATCATGCATCAGCTAAGAAAACATGAAACCTCACAGTACAACCCTGATCTAATCGTGATACATTTGACAGCTGGATGGCAGAAAGTTCTTTGCAGCTTGCTTAATGGCATGACAGAGCATCAAAATGGTGGCGTAACGCCCTGCCCAGGCCTGGCATGGCAATCTCAGCCTCCAATCTATGGCACAAACCAAACATTTGATGTTAATGCATGAGGCTTTCCATGAGGAAGATGTGCTAATCTGTATGAGATTGCGTGCTGAAGGGTGATCTTACCCTTGATCATTTTCTGTGTGCATGATGAGAAGCAGAGTGCTTGGTCCCGGGCACTAGACTAGGTTCTGCTGTGCCTCAGCTGCTGCTCACCACCTACCACACTGCCCCAGTAACCTGAATGGCAAACCCAGAACCGAACCAAGCTTCAAGGCCACATCACATCTAGTCCTTAGCAGGGTGGAATAAAAACCACTTCTAGAGTAACCGGTTGTAGCCAGGGACCAGGAGGAGCAGTTCAGGAGGCAGCAAACAACCTGTATAATTTTTAATCTGAGCTGAACATCCAAATCATTGTAACATCTAATAAAGAAGGGGAAACAATAGCAATTTATCTGAAACATTATGGTCTTTTGGTTAAACTAGTTGTCCCTGCCTCTCAAGCACACGTCCATGCAGCCAATGCAGATTGGCTACTCTTTTAGTATCCAAACTAAGATAAATGATCATCTTGTCCACAAGTCATCTATACCATTTCCCATAGGAAGACAAGGTTTGAATTCAAATTGATCCTGAAAAGCCCAAAGGAATGGACAGGAATCAACTAGTTGACAGTAAAAGGCACTTAAGAGGGAAATGTCAAATGCAAAAGTCCCCAGCAAACAAGCCCAACCTGTGGCCCTTGTGAACAGTGATCTGCCAGGCAGCAGTGTGCAGAGAGGGGCCCGCAGACTTCAGAGATCCAGAAACTGTGGGAGTCCTTGGTATTGTCTGCCCACAACACAAGAAAAGGCAAATGTCACCCTGGGAAAACACCTGCAAGAGTGTTTTATGTAAGCCACAGAAGAAATTATTGTGCTCTATTTGGCACTGGGGCAGTCTCAGCTGGAGTTTGGTGTCCAGTTCTCAGCACTATGCTTTAAGGAAAATGGAAGCTGGGCAAGGTCCAAAGGAGCTCATATGAAAGACAAAGGGTTTAGAAGATGCAGCCCAAGACAAAAGGCTGATGGAGTGGCTGTCTTCTGTGTGGAAATGGGAAGAGGGGGGAAACCTAACAACACTTAACTGTCAGGCAGAAACCTGACTTCTTTCTGCCCATTATAAACTGGTGATGTGAAGTGTGATGTCTTCTGCTCTCTGCTTTCATTTGTTGTGCTTGGTACATCAGGACTGCTTTTGCAGTGCAAATTTAGACCACCTATTAGAGTGTCTTCAGACCTTTAATATGTCCTTAGAGGAACCAGACCTTCCTCAGATCAAAGTCCCTCAAGATTCCCCTCAGGATCCAGCTGTGCAGCCAGCATTCATCACAACCAACTGCTTTTGAACATATCCAGTTTTCTGGGAGATTGTACAGTTTAGTCTTGCAATGCTGCAATTAAGCCGAGACAAGCTCTGGGACACGGTGGTTCTTACCGTGGCATCAGTCTGCCTAGTGACTTCTAGCTCTGGGAGACACAACCTGGACACCCAGGGCTTGAGTCATTTCCAACATGGGCATCTCCAGTGGTGCACTTCCCAGGGCTGGCAGGTACGACACAGGACCTACAGAAGGCCTGCATGTTTCTGGACTAGCAGTTGGGCTCAGGTGGAACTTTCTAGGGAAAAATGACAACTAGCCTGTGCTCAAGCAGCTGAATTGTGCCTGCTGCCCGAGCAGAGGAAGAAGCACTAGAACAGCAGTGCATTTATTAAATCACATATAAGAGGGGCACCCAGTGCATGGATAAAGAATTACACCATGCTGCAGTGACACTACTGGGCAGGAGATGGGGTTTCTGTCCATCCTGCAACAGTCTCCCAAACTGAAGCCTGGAGCATCCACAAGCACAACTTGTCCAAGGACCAAGTGCGATGCAGCGCGCAGCAGGGCTGGCAGCAGGGTGCACATGTGAAAGCCAAGGAAGGCGGAAGGACAATGGGAATGGCTGGGATAGGGGCTATTTCCCCAGCACATTACTGCAGCCACATATCCCTACAGGCACTGCCTCCCCTTCCCTTGCTCCCAAACCCTCTGCTTACCAGGGGTGTGGAGCTGGCACTGACCTACATCGACCCCAGATCCTGTTTCTGGGCCACGCTGACCAAGAATGCAATCATGCACACTTCCTTCCACATTTATGCAAAAAGCACCCACCCTACACGTATTTCCACTGTATTTCAGGCCTTCTGTAGTCTTGGCAGAAGTGGATGGATTTTGCCCAGAATACACAATTTACTGCTAATTATCTCTTCCTGCTGGGCTTTAGAGCACAGAGCTTTCAGTTCAAGAACAACAGCTACAAGAGCTAATGGATTGCTCTGTTACCAGGAAGCAAACCCTTTGCAGAGCTCAAGGATCCTGCCCCACTGCAGGTCCCATGGAAAGCCCAGCTCAGCAACAATAGGAGGATGGAATTCATTAACTCTTCAGAGAAGCAGAGAGCATCACCAGCATTGTAACTGCCTTCCACTGGTGCTGCTGGGGGGGACACACAAGCACAAAAGAGCATCTCCCGACCCCCCCTCCACCCCCCCCCCCCAAGGAATAGCAAATTATGTTGTAGAAGTAAAAGAAGAAA
>JANZLQ010000078.1:28828974-28859228 GCA_026212715.1 Elanus axillaris | reverse complement strand
AACTCCCCTTGTTGGGTCAGTGGGAGGCTGTAGAAGACAAAAGGAAGGAAGGAATAACTGTGGCGGAGATTAATTCCCTTCCATGTCACATACAGTAGAAGTCCATATTTTCTGCTCTTATTTGGGGTGAGTGTATAGGACATGGATTAAACTGTTGCTTTCCGAACCCCACTTCTCATGTGCATTTATCCTGCATCTAGGATGGCCTATGGGCCTCTCTGCTAGGGCTCCACTGACAAACAACTTCCTTTTTGGTGATAGTCTCTGCGATGAGAAAGAGCTTTGCACCACTCTTCTGGCAATTCAGCTGCAGGTAAGGAATTAACAGCATATGGGATTCACACTTGGAGCCAATAATAATTTAATTCACCTGCACTGGCACTTAACCATCTAGCAATAACTGTTGCAGAGCTGCTCCCTGCTCAGCTAATTTGAGAGCTTTATAGACCTACATGTGGTGATCATTTGATTCTAACACTGACATGTTACCTGAAGGAGAGTCCAAAGCACCTCCTAACACGGAGTATTTTGGCTGATCGTGAGCACATCTTAGCGTCTCTTTCAAATGCAGTCTTTTAGGTGTAGATGCTTACCTATTTGAATATCCTTACAAGTATAAGAAATAAAATAGAGAAATACAGAGCAGATGCTTCAGTACCTTGGACTAGATCCATTACTGACACAGAACCAACATTACACCCTTTTTGAAGACACTTTCTCACTTGCTCATATGGTGCACAGATGTAGGCTGCTGGCAGCAATCTCTAAGGCAACGTGGGCAACTTCCAGATTTTCAGCTACCCTTTGTCTCCATTTCTTACACAAGATTCTGGACAGTTTATTCACATTTGGGTCTCTGTAGTTATCACACTAAAATATCTTCGTTATTGCTGTGTTTTGGCTCCCTCTTGAAAACAGGGTAGGGGAAACACCACTGGATGAATGGAAGAACACCCAGCACTGGAGGTGAGGGATGGCGTCTGGTCCAGGCAGCGTTACTGTAGGCCACTGAGATAACCCTGTCACCTGACTGCCAACATGTAGAGGTTTTAGTGGCAGCTCTTCTAGCGAGCCTGTTACTACCAGTGGCAAAGGTGTTCACAGCTTGGAATCATGACTACCAGCACCGAAAAGTAAATGACTGTAAGGAGCGAGAATCCTTCTTCTTGAGTCAGTTGAGGAAACAGCTGTACAAAGCCTGATGCCCCTTTGCCGAGATGGTTGCGAGCATCCTCCATCACGTTCAGATGCAGTTTCCTCTCTAGAACAAGTTGTCCAGCAGTGGCTTGCTGAGAAACGCCAGAAGAAAAAGAGAGAAATTGCATGTTGATTCCAGGGAAGATTTTCTTCTGTGAAATAAAGGTAAATAATTCTGCTGCTTTATGAGTGGTGGTTTTACAGTGAAGTATTGCACAACAGGCTTAAGTAATGCTGAAGTATGACTGCCTCTAGTTTTATCTGGCTATAATGTTTCTCCTCAGCTCATTACGTCTTAGAGAAGGTTGGTTATGAAGAACAAAAGCCTTTCAGGGATGCAGTCTGCTTGCACATGAACACTTCTCACCCGACTGCAGCAATAAGCATGTGAAGTACATATTGAAGTCATTCTTCATAATGTTTTGTCTCATAACATTTGAAATTGAAATAAGCTTTTTAGTTTTATGGATAAATATTGATCTAATTGCATTAATAAACATAAATCAAAACTGTATATTTGGCAAATAAAAGGCAGAATGTACTCTTCCTATCCTGCGTGTGGACAGCCCCCCTTTCCAGCATGAGCAGGTCTGTGGGGGACCAGCAGGGGCAGCCGCCTCGGGGGAAATCAAAGTGACTGGACACGGTGTTCCCAAGCCTCTGGGAGCCCCAGCCTAGGGCCTGCAGAGGCCCATCTCTCCCATCTTTCTGCCTTGTTGGCTCTGCCCCTACTTCTTGCACATTTGCAGCAGGGTTTGCTGTGCTCCTTCTCTGTCCAGATGGTCTCTACCTTAATACTGTCCCAAGAGACAGGAGAGTCTTGACCTCAGCAAAACTGCCGCCTACCTTATCTAGTAGAAAAAGGAGCCATGGCAGCCCTCGCCTTTGAAAGAAAAGCATTGATTTGCCTCTTCTCACGTAATACTGAGGATACTCCACCAATACCTTCCCTACCCAGCTCCTGAAAGGGCAAGATGCTTAACTTCTCTCCCTTACTTATTTTATGTTTTTGGGAAAAACTCAGTTGAAAAACTGAGGCAAGTCCCCACATGGGAAGTAGAGCTTTTGCAAAAAATGATAAGCAGCTTGAAGCAGATCTTGCTAGGGGAGAGTCAGGCAGGGTTATCAGACTGTAAATGTTGAACAGGTGCAGAGATGGATGTCTGGTTTTGTGCCGTGCTTTCAAGCCCAATGCCCTGGGTGTGCTGCAACCATTGGAGACTTGCATCACACACGTGGGATTTAACATGGTTCAGCAAAAGTGCAGGAAAGCCATGGCCTGTCTTCCCTTCAGATGAGGCTTGGGATTTGAGCAGTAAGTACAGGACAGCCCATATTGCACAGGGCACCTGGTGACTGAACACCAGGTGACCTCCATACTGCAGGCGATGCTCCAACTCCATCTGCATGGCTACAGCTTTGCTCTCCTAGAGCTCCTATGCTTCACCAGCTAGACATTACTGAAATTAGATCCCACAGCATGCCTGTGGATAATGATTTATACTTATCTTTCCTCTAAAGATAAGGAAACTGGAGCAGAGATGAGGGTTTTTTTTCCTGCTGTAGAGATGTTTCAATTGTTTCCATCCCTGAATGTGATGTTTGTGATCCAGGACTTATGCCTCCCACCCCACTTATTCCTGCACTGGGGTAGGATGCAGGCACCTGGCTGTCCCTCCCCAGGCAGCTCTGCCACCTGGCTTTGACAGAAAGGGACAATGTAAATCAGGAAGACCCACTCAGACCCCCACAAAAAACATGTTGGTTGTTTTTTTTTTTTCCTCAATAGGGCAGGCACCGCTTGCCTGGGGACAGGGTGAATGAGGCTGACATTTGGGAATTTTTTGGAAGCTTTGCTGACTGTCAGCCAGATAAGTATAAAAACACTTATGTGGGGTCAGGTCTGAAAACACTGCAACACCATCCTCTTCACTGGAGAGATTTGGTACAGAGACTGGGTGAAAACCAGTGAGGCAATGGACATGGATGCATTTCTTTTTCATTGTCACAGCTGGTAGAAACAGCCAGTTTATGTATTTGCTGACATGATGTAGATAGCAAAAGCTAGATGTTAATGTAAGTGCCTGTAATAGCCCTTGGCCCCTCTAGCAGACACCCAGATGTCCCTGCTGCCCAGGAGTCCAGGGCCACCACCGTGCCAGTGGGTCAGCGCATCTTTCCTGCCCAAGGCAACGAGGTGAAGGACACCTAGTTTTTTTGGAGATCCCAAAATGTCCCGAGGAGCCTGACCTGCTGGCAGTGCCCAGAGCCCATCTCATGTGTACTGATGATTTCTGCCCCTTGTGAAACACAGACACAGCCGGTGTTTTCTTCTAAAGCTTGGTCGGAGGAGGTACCTGTTACGCAGCAGCTTGTTGTGAGAGCGCTCACCAAGGACACTAGTGGTACTGTGCTCAGGCTGGTGGTTTTTATCTCGTTCTCCATCATGGTGGCTGAATGTGCACAGACCAGTCCTTGGGACACAGGGGCATCTTCACCAAGGAATTGCTCTTCCTGTGGGATCAGAGGCAGGTTCCCTCTGGTGCCTGTGCTTGTTTGCATGATTCTTGTCTCCTTTTCCCATCTCCAAGTCCTGAAATACTGTCTAAAGAGAAGAACTTCCTTAGTCAAAGGAAAGGGAGTGCCCCAGCCCTACTCTGAATAACCTGTGTCCACTGGGTTACAGTTTTCAGTCACTGAGGCAGCAATGATGGGTGGGTTAAATAGGATGTTGGGTTCCTCCTCCTGACATCAATAATTTTATCTTTTGGACATGGGCAGGAGTGGGGTTTGAAGGAGTGCAGCAAGCGCTACCAAGCGTAAATCCTGGAAAAACACAGATTGTCAGGGAGAAATACATGTTTTGGAACGTGTGTGGACAGAAGGATGTGAACGCATCCCTGAGCCAAGGCAGTGCCAGCTGATTTGCATCACATTTTGGTGCACCCAATTTTCCCTTTGCACCGTGTAGCTTCCCAGCAGAGATCCCTGGACTTTGTTCCGCAGTCAGGCCCTCAAGTCCTCTATTATGTCTAGCCTGTAGTCTCAGCATGTTGACATCCTGCTGCCAGTGGCTCATTTGTAAGCAAGGGAAAAACCAACCCATTCTAATTTTGAATATGTTAAATGACTAATAGAGCTAATTGTGGCCTCTGCTCTTGTAACAGCTTGAAAGTGAAAAAGAGATGTTGACGCAATAGGGCAAAGGACATTTTCTAGCTCTGACAATAACTCAACAGCCTGGACTAAAGCAGCCCTGTGCCTTTGCAGAGAACGTGCTGTGCTGCCAGCAGCCCACTCTTGCTGGGGTCATGCTTGCCTTTGTAATTTATTTCAGTTTTTGGCCATCAGTACAATCTTAAACATCATTGCTCTTGGCTACATTCTGGTACCTACCAGAACATACAGAAACACTGTGATGGGTAAAGCAAATCCAGAAGAGCAGAATACCTGTAACCCAACCTCTACTTGTTATTTTTACCAAAAGCAGCAGCATACAGAGCACATACATAGGAGTGGGAGAGTGGGGAAACACTATTTTAAGTCAACCAGCAGAGGAAGTGGTTCTTAGCTCAAAACAAAAATTACCTGCTTGCATCATAAAAAAAAAATGAAGTTTTGAGGAATAGCTGGAAGCCTATGCAGCCATATATACAGGGGACAAAGAAGTTTGTTTACACGACATTAGCTACGCTGCATTTCAGAGTAACAAACATTGGTGCTGTACAAAGAGCTGAGCAAACTCAGTCATTTGGGTTTAACTGTGAGCTGTTACTGCTGCAGACTGCAATGAGAGATTCTTTCCTAAATTGTTTCCAGCCATTGATATTGGGGCACGTGTCTTGGCCAAATAAACTCCATACAGGTTGTTGCTCGTTGGCAAACCAGCTTTAAATTCTAGCGGAAAAGGGCAAAATCAAAGTCATTAAGAAGATGATGAATCTTACCAGTAAGCATAAAACATCTTCAAAAAGCATTTCAGCTAGATCCACTACCAGGACCAAACTGCTCCACCTGAGCTAGGTCTTGCCTTTCAGCAGCTGTACGCAGAACCGTGGCCCTGAGAAGCAGAGCTGGGTGCTGCTGCCCTCCCGAGGCAGGGGTGCCCTGGGCAGCTCAGGCTGTAGCTCAGCACATGCTCAGAGCCTGCTCTATCCCAGCATAAAAGGGCAACCCCATGCCCCAACCGTCCTTTCTCTTGTTGTGGCAAAAGCTTTTGCGTTACGCAGTGAACTGATCCAGCCAAAAAGTTACACAGGAAAAATGACTGGTTACTTGTCAACTGGGTCGGTCCTGATGGGCCTGTACCAGGCTGGGAGAGGGCAGAGGGTGTGGGCAGAGACCGGCAGATGAGAGCAGGCCAGATTCTCCCTTCTAGCAGCAGCAGCACTTGCTAATACTGACTGAATCACAGGCTCAGTGTTTGGAAATACAGTTTTTGGGAGGTTTAAACATCTGCTTCTGGCATTCCCAGAAGTCCACCAGCATCAGTGTGCTGACTAATCCATCAGAGCCCACAAACCAGGTCTTCCTTCACCTGTATTATTTGGGGAGCACGGTGAAACAGGCTTAAACCCATTTAAACCATTTGGACTAGGCTGCGCACTGGTGTGGGAATAACAGGATAATCCATGATTATGTCCATGTTACAGCACTCACGAGGGATGTAGGAAACTTGCACTCAGTTTTTCCATTGAAACGAGGAGGTTCAAAGGCAGTACGCTCTGTTCTGGCCCTCCTGGAAGGCAAAGACTCTATTATTGCCTTAGTTCTACTTTGCATGACAGAATTTCATATTTGTTTGGCTGGAGAGTGAACATATAAACACGATTCTTAGCCTGCGACAGAGATGAGGGTGTCAGTCCTGTTGGCACTGTCCCACGTGAATAATGGCCAGACACTGTACTTGGTACCACAATTCAAGTGTCCTTTTTAAAGGCAGTGCAATAGTCAGCCACTAATTAGAAATTCATGCTTGCTCTTGTGTGTTTCTTCTTTTCTCTTTTGTCCTCTCAAATTACTGCATTAACAAGGGAGCAACTGAACTACTGAAACCCTCTATCACCTTCCCCACCTTTCTTGGCTGGACGAGCAGTGGCACATGCTATAAATGGTTCAGAACTGCACTTAAGACAGTAAGGGATTGAGTAATACCTGCCTTTGCCTAGCAAGCATATTAGTTTGGTCCTCTGCCCTAGGCAGTCAAGTTTCACAAGTCATGCAAGGACTTCACATCTTTGACACATCACCTTTTCCGCCAAAGCTGGCCAGGAATAGTCAGCAGGTGAAAATGTACTGTATGATGAAAGAAGGGAACACGCAACACAGGCTCACAAATGCCATTGCTTAGGAGACCAAGACCAAAACCAAAGTAGGTGGTCAGAAGACATTAATAGCAAAGGAATGGTATTTTGCAAGGATACTTAATTTATTACTGCCATTTTTTGACTGAGAAATACATCATTATCCCAAATTTATAGCACCCCAGAGATTATACAGCAGCATTCTTCCACCCCTTGCCACTGCCAGTCATTCAGCAGAGCATCTCCATGTGCTGCAGGACACTGATGGGAACATGGACCTTTTGGGGGAACAAAGACTGCTTTCTACAAGGAGAGCTGGGTACCAGTATGCACTCAGCAAACTCCACATAAGGTAACATGACACATCTAAACACCTAAGTAGAAAGGTGGGCAAAATGCACTTCAGAAGCTACAGAAGACAGCTCATTTTGTAGAATTACAGGAAAAGCTAATTTATGAAATATGAAGGTATTAACCATGAGAAATCCCACAGAAATTTAAAATTTCTGCTTTGAAGGAAGTATATGACTAGACTATGGTGCAATGGTCTGGTCGACTGCATAAGCTAGCTCTGCTGTGACAATGAAGCTAGGCTGCCTTCTTGTTTTGGCATTTTCAAGTGCTTGCATTTCCAGCAGTAGAGACAGTTGCTGGAGCATGGCTGTGACATGAGAAGAATCTTATTTACCTACAGCAGTTACAAGGGCTGCACACATGTTTGGGTGGATTGGGCCTACAGGGCAAAACTGAAAGCAGCTGGGGTAGATACTAGGTAGGAGGAGGAGCAGAAGACGGACTTGAACAGCACTTTTCAACATACAGTTTAAAAAAATCAGGAACATAAATGGTCTTTGACCTATGCTTGGTTCTGGTCATGAAATATTTGCATTTTTTTGGCATCAGATTCTCCAGCTATTTTCAATTAGTTTTAGATACAGTGAGCTGAACACATTCAGATTTCACTGAATCAAATACATTTCCATTATCAGAAAGTAAGCAATGCAGTACTAACCTGCAGGCCACAGTTAGGAATTAGATTAAATAATAAACTACAGTAAAGCAGGAATTAGGTTTTTGTTTTACTTAACATTAAAAAATCATACTATTTTAACTGCAAAGGAGAAAAAGCAGATGCTACAATGGGTTTACTTACATAAGTAATCATGAGTTGAGCAATTTCTGCAAAGAAGGGTTATTCATACACGGAACAATTTGCTGCACTGAGGTGGTTTTTCCCCTCCACTCCTCTCCCCTGGGGGTTACAGCTGGAGCCCCACTGGGGAGCCATCAGGACCCAGACAAAGGTGCCACCTCACAGGTGGCCTTCACAAAAAACCCTACAAGAAACAAGATGATGTATTGGGGCAGTAGGAGCTGTAGAGAATCAGCAAAGCTTTTATTCTTTCCCCTCCGTAAGAGCCACCGGCAGAACCTGAACTCCCCCCAGACTGACAGCACACTCATCACTTTACTTGTAGCAGTGATCCCCACATCAGCCCGTGCAGGGAGCAACAGGGCACAAAGATTACGGGATTCTGGAAACAGTTCTGGGAGTAAATTGCTAGTGGCAACCAACCATCTAACCAAATGTCCCACACCAGCCCTTTTTTGGCATCTGCTGGCCCTGAATAAGATGCTCTTATTGTATACAAAGTCTGAGTCTGCTGCTTGAGCTGAAGAACTGGCCTCTTGACTGCAGTGTAACAGGATAAGCTTGTCAAGCAGTGTGGCTGCTAAAGGGTGAGCTCCACTGTGCCACTGAAAATCACAGAAATGCTCCGTTTGCCATATTCCTTCAGAGCAAACTGCATGCTAAAAACAGATGGCTTGGTTGTGGTAGAGACCCCTCAGTTCTGTTCCCAACTCTGCCTGAATAGCCCTGTGTGAGCTATATTACCATTCATCAGTTATTTTATATCTGTTTTTTTCCCTAATCCAGGAAAACAGGCCTCATAATCAGGAAACATACAGAAACTGTGATAACACTCATCACAAGTGCAAACACTAGAATTTGTTGTTCCTTGGTTTATAGAGTGCCTCTCACTAAGCTTCAGGACATTTTAAGAGCACTTGTCACAACAGCTTGTCTTGGAGACCAGAATGCCAATATGAAGAACCCTGATTAAAAAGATTAAAAAAAGATTCTAAAGACAATGACATGTTTTGGGGAACATGAGGCACTCCTTGCAAGAACTTATAATTTATAGACTGATGGGTGGCTGTTCTCCTGCCTCGGGTGATGCAGGCCAGCATTTCCACCAAGAATGGTTGCTGGCTCCTGCCAGTGGAATTCTTTGGAGCTGTCTAAATGGGGAGGAAAGAGGACTCAAGGCCGACTTAGCTTGTCTTGATTGAAGCCCTTGTTATCTCTGCAACCACAGCTGAGATCCTTTGACCTGGTCAGGCTGTAACCATGACCACTTCAAACACTCCCTGGCCTGTAGCAGCAGCAGCTTGCAGAAGGCTGCTGCTGGCAGCACCACCAGCTCCCACCGTCACAAAGGTTAAACCTTCCTCCCCCTCACTCCAACACTTACTGCTCACAAGGACTTGAAGTATGTACAAGTGGGACAGCTCTTCAGCTCTGGTTTGGAGGAGACCAGTGGCAGTGTTACATTCAGTCTAAGCAAAAGAAATCAAGGACTGCCGTCCACCTAAGTGTTTTCCCACTACTGGGTCAATTTCACTGAGGGAGGGAGAAAAATTCTAAGTACCATTTTTGTGTATAGCCACATGACCTTACAAACCTGGTGGAAGCCCTTGTTAGTTTCAGAATTTTGCATGATTTGCCAATGAACTTATTTCTTAACAATTCAGCTTTGAACAATTTGGTCCAACAGATTCTATTCTTGCACACTGAAAAGAGCAAAATGCTCCCTCGATACCTTTGCAATAGCTTACCTGTCAGTAAAAATTTAGGTTTCACAGAATTCAAGGGTTCCATGAACAGCCAGGCAGGACATGCCCTAAAGAAAGAGGTCCTGAACAGTAAGGGATGGAAACAGGACCCAGTGTGGTCTGTCTTTTGGCCTAGGGCATGCTAAAAGCAAGCAGACTTTCCAGGTAAAAGAGGAACAGAAATTAATGAGGAAAGACACAGTTAGTGTAAGTGTATTTCAGGTTTTTTACAGTTTAACTCATTTACCCCATTAATTCCTGAATTAACACACAATGCAAATCCCGTGATTATTACACAAACACTAGTCAACACAAATATGAGCAAAACCCAAAGACAGTCCCCAGTACAGAAAGCTTAAAGTCTAAAAGCAGAATCAGAGAACTTCAGACTCACCAGAAAACCAAAGGAAAGACCAAAACAGAATTCTCAATATATTTATTTTAAAGATTACTTCCCATTGTCCTCATAATTTTTAAAGATTTTTTTGGGATCTGCTAGTGTAGAGGTATAGCCTTGGAGAACTTTACCTAGTTGTAGATTAATACTACATGACACTCATGTTTGGCATGCTACTAGGACAAAATTTGCCATGACAGTGCTCCTGACATCAACACATTTCATGTTTAATCCCAACTACCAGTTTATTTTCCAATTACTGTTTAAAAGAAAGGCAGGGTTTTTTTTGTGAAGCAATGAAATATAATATATTGTTTCCCCTAGAGACAAGATACATACAATATGTATGATAGGCACAATACACACAATTAAGAAGACTGTGTGACAGATTAGTGACCAAAAGTCATGACAGAGCAGAGGGATAAAACAGAAGTTGCAAATACTTCATCACTTTTAGGAGTTAATTTGATCATCATAACCCTTTTGTATTCTTTTGTTTTGGTGAAAATCAGACTGTGCAAATATCATTAGAACAACTGCCCAAGAAAACCACAAACAATAAACGATAAAATACAGACGGAAAAGATACTCTAATATTGAATTTCCATTATGAAATTTAGAGATTATTCTAGTGACAATTAAACAAGCTATTCTGCCAAGGAAAGAGGAAAAAAATGCTTTTGTGTTTAAGTACCAGAATGTGAATTGCAAAATATAAAACAAAACTTCTATCCAAGCAAAGAATTGTGCACAGACTTATACACTGGTCGTAAATACATTAAAAAGAATGACCTTTCAAGAGGTGCTCAGAACAGCACATACTAAGCTCTTTCCTCTCTCCTTCTTCTCTGGTTTAAAGCCATCCTCCATCTTCACTACAGCCTCCAGGAGCAAAATGGACTTTTCTCATCTTCAGATCGTTACCTTTACCTCTAATGGTCTACTGTACACTAGAAAGTATTTTCATTTCCCCGCTACAGACTTCTATGTTGGTTTGGAGTGTGTACACCTGATCTTTCATTGCCTTGATGACAAAAGCCCCAGTGTAGCATTTTGCTGTGGCAAAAACTCTGCTTTTGGCAGCATAGTATTTTTTCGCTTGTAAGTGGCCTTGCTTTCAAATTGCCACTCAGGCTTGTGGACACCGCTATCCCAGGCACACTTTGCCACACAACCATTGATAAAGTGCTGCTTGTACAGACACTTACTGGGGGTTTACTGGCAATAACTGCATTAGAATAATTTTACTCAAGAGTGCAAACACAACAACACTTGTTGCCTGCTTAAGCAATTTTTACTCTGTCTGAAGAATAGTGCCTTTTAGAGTAACTACATTGCATTCTGGTGCATTCTTTTCTACTAAAATGTAAGATAGCTTTTGAAACACACTGGCACTCTGAGATTAGTCAAACTACAACACTTCTTGATTTCCTTTTTTAGTATCCATTAATTTATGTGATTTTTTTGTAATTCAATACAATTGAAAAAACCCACAACTTTCAAGCTCATACATACAGCATTGCTATGTTACCAATTACACATACAGATAGGCTGCTCCAGAAAACTAGCAAGTAGACAGCAACGTGGCTATGGAGAATTTGAGAATGTCACCAGAATCACCACTGGGATGCCACACGATTACTACTAAAAGAGGAGAAAGCAGTTACTTAAACGTATCTTCTAGTTTTCTCTGTAGCCTTAAGTCCCTCTTTCTTGCTCCCGTTTCCTCAGGATCTCAGAAGGGTATTCCCTGCCCCAGGGCATGAAACTTAGTGTTTACTTCTTCTGTAACACTCTTCCTATGGTTATTCTGTAGTATTTCTGCTATTCTCAAATTACCTGATAAAAGAGGACATACCACTGTCACAATTTTGCAACTGGAATGGATTTTGAAACAGCAATTAATTACACGCTGGAGTCAAAAATGGGTCAGTAGCAGAACCAAAACCAGAACACCAGGCTCAGGTCAGTGCTCTGTCCCATGCTGCTTTCAGAGGACCCTTTTCTTTTTGCCAGTCTGGACTGGCAAATGCCATGGTTGCTTAGCTGAGCCACGCATGGTGAGCCTGAGGAAGAAGCAGGCACAGACAACAGCCTGGGCACACAGGGCAACTCATGCACTTTACATCTTCTGACCAAACAAGAGATGACAGGACAGCGTAGTCTTAATAAAACTACATTCCATTTTTACTGCTCTTTCCCAACTTTTATTTATCTTTAAAGGGCAGAACACAAAGGCTTTACGCTTCTGCTTTCACTTTTTTTCATGTGGGAAACTTACTCTCCTTGAAACTGCTTTGCCATGAACTTGCAAAGAAGGTCCACAGGGCTGCAGCTGGACTGCTTCTGGTACCTTGGTGGATGGAGACCTTCACAGCTGCCTAGGCTTCCCTACACTGCACAGCTATCTGCAGCGCAGGCATCTCACTGATGGATGAGTTTACTCTGCTAAACAAAGATGCATCACAGTTGCTGTGTTTTTCAAATGGATAATAAATGATGTTATAAGGTCACAAACATCAGAGACATCTCTGAGCTTAACAGATGCAAAATTCAATACACCAATCCATTTTGAAGATAAAAATGTTAATAACGGTTTCATAGTCTAAGTAATGAATATAAATTTTCTCCCCCAAACCAGTGACATTTCCTGAATCAAAATTGCCTGGACTTTGCTCTCTATCCAAGCATGGTTTTCTCTTGCTTCATGTAAGGTTCTGGAAATCAAAGTTACTGGCCTTTCACGTGCAGCTGTCACTTATGTGAGTAAACTTGGATTTATTAAAATTCTTTCCTCCACTACTGAAGACAGCAAAATCTTCCCATTTCAACAAATGTCTCAGTGGGTTTATTTACTATAGACAAGTAAGATGGTTCTGGAATATGAAAAATGTGAAAAATCTTAAAATAGTTTCAAAAAGGTATGTTTCATTACCTAAACAGAGCATAGCCAGTTTTACCTGCGAGAAATCCTGAACTACTTCATCGATTCTGTAATGACAATAATTACAAGGCAACATTATTGATGCAATACAAATAGTTATTTTCTTCAAAACAGCTTTCTTGTGTTTACCTGAAGGATACTGCTGAGTTAGGAGCTTACTCCACTTAAAAGTGCAATATTTGGTATACTATACAGTAAAATACAGACAAAGTAAAATAAAATATGGGATAAATCCTTTGTATGTATTAATGTTGAGCTAATAAGATGGAGAACTATTCAAAACTTAGATATATGAATATCAAACAACTTACATTATGTTCCTGTAAAAACCCCCAAACTAACAACTGAAATCCCCTTTTAGGGATCATTAGAAAACAGAACTTTGCTTAAAGAACAGCCTCTAAACTTTGCTTAAACTGCAAAACATTGTAAACATGCATATGTAATACAACTTTCAAGCCCTCATGCTTACAGTACTGAAATTATATGTATCTGTAATGTTGGTGACGTATCTTTAGAAAGTTCAACAGCAATATATACATCAACCTTTTCACTAGCTTACTGCTAAATCAAGAAAACAGTTATAGACTTACTTCCTTTAAAAGCAGTCTTACTGAAAGGGAGTGCTAAACTGTATATTCAACAAAGAGAAAAAAAATAATCACAAAACCACAAGGTTCATTTTGAAAACTCAGTTGTCCTCCTAACTTTGGTAAATCAATAAACTAATGTAGCAATCCTTTTGTCTGCACACAGTCAACCCTTTTTCACTTATATGCTCTTTACATACAATTGAAACTGATTACCAACACTGAAGCAGAAACCGTGTCCAAATAACATCTCATAGAACTAATTTAAAACCATTTTCTAAATTACCAGAATAATGACAGTAAGTCAGACTTGTTGACGCATTTTATTGTGAGATGGGGAGTCTGGTAAAAAACTAGAAAATGACCATGATGTAACAAGGAACTTAAAAATGAAGTTTCAGTTTTGTAACATACATACATGAATACAGGAACAAATTGGCACAAAAATGTTAAACATTGTTCCCAACACTGTTTATAAGATTATTCTAATTTGGCTTACTAAGGAAATGAGAGTTTTATGGTTAGACTAATCTCTTAATAAAACTGCAGAGCATCATGCTATTAGTCACACAGTGAATTTCAAAATTTAAGAGCTTTATATTAAAAACTGGGTAAAGGTAAAATGAATTGATTGCAATTGTAAAATTAATACATTCCCATTTTAATTCTTCTGTTCTACAGTCCAAGGCAAGTATAAATGTTAACATAACACTGTTAAATCAAATCTCAATGCAAGAGAACCGATTGCATCTCTACTTTAAATCTTATCAACTTTCCAAATTTTCATACTAAAATATATTATTGTATTAATACAAACTACAGTATTATACACTACACTGTGTAATAAATAAAGAAATATAAAAATAAGACACATAAATATAAAAGTTTTCTAAAACTAAAAAGGTACATATGTCAGTAAGAAGGGTATTAATACTGCCAGGTTTGAAGACATACAGTACAAAATGTTGCACAGATCTATAAACTAAAAGAAATAAAATAATACTGATAGGTAAAAATCAGCTAACATTGTTAATAAATGGGGTCCATAATAACTAACATTTGAAAATACTTATGAGCCAGATAACATGTCACATATGTGTCTGAAATTAAAGTAAACCAATAAAGCAATAAAGCAGATTAGAAAATTTCCCTTGTAATTATTGTAGAGAAATTCTGCAAGTCAGGTATTAACCCAAAATACCACCAAATAATTAAATAATGAAATATACCAGTGTTCTTACTTCTCTGATGGCTGAGTGTTTTTTTCCCCATGATTAGTTTAGAGGTTTGATACAAATCAACAAATGCTAGTTATTGTAGGCCACACATTGGATAAAGGCTGCTTAGAGCCTTTATAATACTGATAAATGGCACTTACAGCACACAGGTCTTGCATAAGGCCAAAGGAGATACAAAGCTTCATATCATATCCTTCATATTGTTACTACATACTCAAACACAATTACAAACACTGATTTTGACGACTTTGCTGTCCTTACCAGTATTAACACTGTTAGTCCCTGCAATCAGAACTCAACGACAATCTTTTCAACTACATTTTTAACCACATGAGTAAGAAACTTCAGTTCTTCTATCATCTGCTTTCTTAAGGCTAACAATACACTTTAAATGATAATATGCTCTACTACAACATCTAATGTCATAAACTGCTACCTTCCAGGTTGAATTTACAAAGGTAGCCAAGCACTGTTTGCAACTGCATTACAGGTTTCTGCAAAAGGGAATTTTGTAGTGCAGAAGTTCTCACATTTTAAAACATAAGAAAATACTGAAGTGGATTTAGGAAATGTTTTACCATTAAAAAAAATTCATATAAATCTCTCCCAATTGTACAGCTTAGAAATTAATCAACTTAAGAATGAAAATTAATACTGATAAAACAAACAATGCCAGATGCTTGTCTAATAAATCAGGTTTCCTACAACCTGTTAAATCTTTGCTTCTGGAGTCAATGTATTTTTCTAATCTGCTTCATGTTATAAACTTGTTCCTAACTTTGAAAACTGTGTGAAAAATTACTAAGTTTGAGGTTCAGGCACACCTGGATTTCTTTTTTTTTTTTCTTTTTCTTTTTTTTACATATATATTTTTTTACACAGTAGTGAACAGAAATCACAGTATGCAGGCTACTGCGTTTCCATGAAAAGCATGTATAATATAGAACGAACTTCATTACCAATTTTTTTTCCTTATAGAAAAAACTATCATTTAAGCTTTATTTGTTTTTTTCTTCTGACACCTGCCCATTATCCTGTATAACTTCTGGTTCTGCATTGCTCGCTTGATTTACAGCTTCATCATTCTTGTTACCTTCAGTTTTCCCTTCTTCTTCTTCTTCTTCTTCATCCTCTACTTCTTGTAGTTTCCTACATTCTTTTTCTTCCTGAAGTCCTTCTACCTCTTTTTCTTCCTCTTCCTCCTCCTCTTTTTCACTCTCTTCCTCTTCTTCCCTGGTTAGACTCTCTCTCTCATCCGAGTCGATCTGCGATGGAGATGCCCTGGCACCAGCATGCTCATTATTGAGGACCTCTTGGCCTGTCTCCTCCTGTTCTGTGCTGTCACGCTCTTCTGCCTCTCTTTTGCAATAGGAGTAGCGATGATTCATGTGTTGAGAGTAAGACCCCGAGTGTGAAAACCGCTTTCCACATTTGTCACATTGGTAGGGTTTTTCCCCAGAATGCAGTCGCATGTGTTCGATCAAATGGTGTTTGTGTTTAAATGCTTTTTTACAGATTCCACACTCATGAGGTCTTTTACCTACAAAATAAAGCACAAAAAATTGGATATCTCGTAGCTGAAGTTTTAAAAATTTGTACTGTTGTTTTAATCATAAAATACTGTTGGTGAATGTATTACCAACAATTAATAACTTTCTTTAACAAGGTGTTCTACTCCACGCGTTACCAGCCTGAATTTCTCACCTGAGCCCAAAGGATGAATGTGCAAGGGTACATTGTCACACTTACAAGGGTAATTTATAAGGTTTTTTAGGAAAATTGAACACAGAAGGCCAAACAGATTCTCAGGTGTAATTTCTAGCACAAAAAAGTGTGAATATAAGAAATTTAGAAAAGGAGACATTTGTCTTGCAGTAAACATTATTTCAACTGAAAACCATTTTAACTTTTCTATATTGATGGAAATGTTAATCAACTAAGCTTTGATGTTGGCTTTTTTTTGTACCAAGTCCTTCTCCCATATTATAGGTAAAGGGAAAATCATTCTAAAATCTAGAAACTTCTGCCATGGGTAAATGTCTTATGAACAAAGCTTGCTGACTACACATACATTAACAAGAAAAATCTGCTTTGTTTCACTTAGTTCTCTTTCTGCTCTGTTTTCCAGCTTTCTACTTTGTTGCCTTGTTTTCAGACTCTCTTAGAGAAACATAGTAGGAGCTTAGTAATGTTATTTTGAATTCAACACTCAAAGTTGTTATGCAAAACAACATTGCACAGTCTTAGCCCAGACATAAAAGGCAGAGTTAACGTGACAGCAGTTTTTTGGTCATGCTACACAGATCATCAACACCTCCATGTCAACTTATGCCAAACAAGCATCGAGGTGGGTGTTGGTCTCTCTTCCCAAGTAACAAGTGATAGGATGAGAGGAAATGGCCTCAAGTTGCAACACAGGAGGTTTAGGTTGGACATTAGGAAGAATTTTTTCACCAGAAGGGTTATGAAGCATTGGAAAAGGCTGCCCAGGGAAGTGGTTGTGTCACCATCCCTGGAGGCATTTAAAAGATGAGTAGACGTGGTGCTTAGGGACATGGTTTAGTGGTGGACTTGGCAGTGCTAGGTTAACAGTTGGACTTGATGATCTTAAGGGTCTTAAATGATTCTATGATTCTCAACAGTGCATTTCATTTAAAAGTAGAATGGGAAGAACAATTGTGTTATGAAAAGGAGGAGTCAAAAGAGTCTCAAGACAGTAAAGGTGTGAAAATGGTGTTAAGGAATACAACTTGAGAAACTTGATCAAGTGATAAAGACAAAAGGGAATTTTGAATCTTTTTAATTCTGTATGTGAGATGAAATTAAAACATTAACATGCAGAAATATAAATTTAGGCACCTAACCAATAAAAAGAATTTTTTTAAGACACCACAGAAGAAATGAGAGCAACAGTTATTAACAAAAAGACTAAAGATACCAGAACTGGAGCCAAAAGGAATAATTATGAGAAATTAAAAATAAAAATCAAAGCCAAGAGGGTGTTCTTCTGAGGTTAGATTCCATGTCTAATGAAGGGCTGTTAACTTCAGATCATTATAAATGTGGCCTAATTTGAAAATCCTTCACACTAGATAAATACACTGCCTTTCATGTAGAGTATCATAGACATACATGATCCTTTATTCTTAATTTATAATTTTAATTTTTAATTTTTCTTAATTTATAACCAGGCAAGGTAAATTAGAAGTAGTACACCCTTGATTACAGGCTGTGGCTCACAGATGATTGTTCATGAGCCAGATGGAAGAAACTCCCCTTTTTCTCTGCAGGGTTTAGGTCTTACAAATTTAAAGAAACATCGAATTGCATGTTTGTCAAACAAATATACAAAACACAGGTTTCTAAAGAAAGCCAAGCACAGATAAGAAGGACTATTACATTTCCCTACATTTTCTGAGAACTGGATTCCAGTTGAGATTATCAGTTACACACTACCAATGAAATAAAGATCTCAAATTGCTTTTCCTAGTACATACCTGTGTGTTCATACTTATGTCTCAATAATGAGCTGCTCTTCTGGAATATTTTGTCACATAAATCACATGCATACATCCCATTTTCTGTCTTTCTCATCTTTTTCTTTGGGGGTGTTGAATCAGAATCATTTTGATCTTCTACGTTTGATACTCCTTCTGAGCTAGTGTCTTGCCTTTCATCCTTAAGAAAAATTACAAAAAAGGTTGAGTTCAATAAAAAAAATACTGATGCAGCACACAATTTATAAAATGTAAGCTGAAGCTGCACTGCTCTTCTTGTTCAATTCTGTAAACAGCCAAACAAAATTGTTTAGACTTACATAGTTAAAAATGTCCTTTGCTGCATTGCTCTGCTTTGCAGCCCTGCCACAATACAGATGCAGAATTCTCACTGGGACTGACTTTAATCACATCCAAATCTGACTGTTGACCAGGTCTAAGCTACACTGACACATCATATTTTAAGGCCCATATAATAAATGCAATGTTAGGAAGGAAAAGAAGATTACAGACCTATAAAGTACCTCAATAAGTTCGAAGAGCAAATCTGATATCTAAGTGCATTTCTCAACTAATGTTTGTCACCCATATTTTGCTACCTTGTGGATTTTATAGAAGTTAAGGATGTATATTTTGATGAAGTTCTCACAAAAAGCTATTTCAGTTACCATTTGAATTTGCATATTTGATTGCCCTCTTCTTCGTAAAACTACCACAAATACTACTTAACCCAAAATTCAGGGAACTTCAAATGTTTCATTAATAAATAAAGTTTTAAGAATATCTTAACTGTTGTCTGTTTCCAAGCATTTCAAGAGCTGAAGCTCACCTGTTAGAAGCACAGTATCTTCTACTGATATCAGCAGTATAACTACACAGAGAATTAATTTTATCATACGTTATCAAATCTGAATATAAAAACATACATGTTGGCTACCTCAAATGTTGCCCGACTCATAAACTTTAACACATAAGCAACCTTGTAACTCTTCAAGGCTCCTCAGCCTCTTGCAATATAGAAGCCTGCATAAAATGCCAAACAGCCAATTTCTAAGATTTAATTAGGAACACTCAGTCTTTCCATGAGCCACTTTTCTGTTCTCTGTCCCTACCTCAACATGCACAGGTGTTTCTCTGGAGGATTGCCTCCGATTACATCACATCTGCATGTACCCAAGGAGGAACAGGGCAGAATACAGGAATGGCAGATGAAGAAGATAAATACCTGCCTGACTTTCAATTGAGAATACTTATGAATTTTGTTTAAAGCGCCATTATGGTGCAGGATGAACTCGGCTACTCTGCAAGCCAAGAAAGCGAAGCTACATCAAGGGAGTAGCCAAAAGTTCCAACGAGTTTATTTTCTGGATGTGGGGAAAGAGGAGATATGGAACCAGCAAGAAACACAAGCCATGGCCTTACTTTGCTTTTTGATCAGGGGAATTGGACTGTCTTGAAAATACTGAGCACTAATGTCCCAGAAGACACTTCTGAATGACTGAATACGGTGAAGAACTAACTTACTCACACACAGAACTACACAGTTTCTGTCAGTCTGGACTCAAGCTGCCTGAGATAACGAGCTTTGCAGAGGACTTAACAGTAACATCTATTACCCATTAACAATCAAGCCAAATAAATCTGATAAATAAAAAAAAAAGTAAATATAAGCTACCTTGACAGTTTTCTGTTAGTTAGCATGGATACAGCATGAATACATCACACACAACATACAGGAATACAGGGACCGAAGTACCTGATTTCCATTCGCTTGGGTCTGTTTTGGTGGTGTTTCTTGAACTGCAGGACTAACTGTAGTAGAGTACGTATAAGCCACCTGTGGAATCAAAATGGTTTGCTTATTGGCAGCGAGAGCTCTCAAGCATGGAACACTGTTCTGGTCAGCAATGGCAACAATTGTAGGTAACTGAGCAGTGACTGTAGGTATAGCAATATTTATGGGATTGGCACTTGGTGGGATTACATTTACAATAGGATCAGAGTCTGTAATATTGTTGTCCTTTTGTGGTTCTTTTTTTGCACAAGTTAAGTTCAAAGGTTCTTCTTGGACAGAATAAACACTGTTCTGGTAAACACTAGTTATGGTAGATCTTTCCAACAGTTCTCCATGTTGCTTTGGTAGCGAAAGGTCAAGAGGTTCAATCTGTGGCTCTTCTTGTACACCCTCTGCTGTGTACGTATAACCCTGTGAATTTCTTGATGAAGAAAGGTTTAGTGGCGATGGGGATGGCGTGCTACTGCGTGAACCATTCAGAGTTGATCCCCCTGGTAAAGTCTGAGATTTTGTTGTACTGACAGGATTTTGTGAATTATTTGTGCTGTTCTGGGGTTCGCTTACATTTGTAGTTGCTGCTTGATCATCATTATCTGCAGGACTACTTAATTTAACTTGTTCAGGAGAAGATGGTCCAGAAGACTGCACAGAAATTTGTCCAGCTTGCATTTTTTCAAACCACTTTTTTACCACATCCAGTGGTAGGTTTACTGAATCTGCTATTTTTGAAAGCTCTTCTGCGCTCGGTTGTGCATTTAATGCATAATACGCTTTTAGGAGCGATAAAAGGTTCTTTAAAGGTGGCTGACCAGGAGATAAGTTGTTCTCCCCAGTTTCTGATGGGACAGGGGAGTCGGGCTTCTCAGCTTCTGTTCCACTGGGTTGAGGAAGCTGAGGAGGATTTTTTGTTTCATAGTGCTTTAATTCTTGAAGTGCATTAAGATCTCCTGGACAGTCATCACAAAGAAGACAAGTGCTATCATTGGTCTCTCCTTCAAAGTTCTTCTCCTTCTCAGACTTCACTGTAAGATCTTCTGGTAATTTTTCATTTTTGCAACTATTTGTAGGAACAGTGTTTTCTTTTTTTAGATTTTGTGGAACAACCTGAAGTTGACTTGGCTGCTCCAAGCTGTAGTTGATGATAATTTTGGTTGTCCCATCTTGGTCAACCAAAGGAAGACTGATAGCTGAAATGAGGGAATGGCCAGCTTGTTGTATAGATGCATTGCTGATTGTTTCTTGTTCTTTGGATGCAAGACTGGCATGATTGTTTTCCAATACTTGCCTTATTACATTACCATCCACTGCCACTTTAAGTACATTTTGAATGTCACTTAAGTTGATGCTTATGGGAGACACCAGACCTACTGTTGGTAGAACAACAGCTTGCACCACACCCTGAGGAGAACTGGTTGCCTGCAATGGGCTACCACCACTAAAAACCCCATTCTGCAAAGGGGTCGAACAATTAATTCCTGAAGCAACCACTATGGGCTTGAATTCATAATCCACAGGTTCAGTTTTAATTTGGTTAACAGGAAGTTGCTCTTGCAAGGGTTTATTTTCTATCTTTTGTCGTATCTGTGGTCTTGCTGGGCTACCTGGTGATGCAGAAAGGGAAGGGGACGAGCACTGAGATGTCTTGAGCCCTGACCGGGCTCGACCATTCACGGGCATCAAACCAATACACTTCTTACTGCTTATGTGTGAACTGTATGAACCAGAATGGGAAAAACGTTTCTTGCAGTTTGGGCACTCATATGGCTTCTCTCCTAAAGATTAAAAAAAAAAGGAAAAAGGGATATGCAAGAGTTTACTAGGTTACAGCGTAAGTTCCTCAAGCAATAGTAAGTAGAAAAGAATACATCAAAATCACCTCTCAAAGAGTCTTAGGGGAAAAAAAAAATCTTATACAGTGAATTGAACAGTAAGAGTAATTTTGTCATCTATAGCTCTAATCCTAGGGTCCTTTAATAAGTTTGTGATCCACTAGTAGATATAGGATGGAGCCCACATGATCATGATATGTTTCAGTATTTCCCAGTAACTGTCTACATATCACATTGAGTCTATATGATACTTGCAGATTTCATTAAACTCCATTCACTAATTTCAGAAGCTGCACAAACTACTTCAGAATGGAAAAAAATTAGAATATGATTAACTACAGAAAAAAATGCCATAAATGCAAATCATAATTGTATAAGGAGCTACACACATTTTATTGCAGCAAACTCAATTAGAGTATATGCATATCTTCCTACAATACTCATCAGCTGAAACCCAGGCAAAGGTTAAGTAAAGGGAAACCAGACACTTATAGAAGACAGGTGTATATTTGCCTTCAGAGATGCGTATCAGGTTAAATTGCCAGGAAGAGGCACACAACTATGCAATCATTACACCCCTAGTAAGAGTTGGCTTTTCAGGGCATCTGTGCTACAGAGGAAAAGGAAAAAGCAAAACAGCAGGCTTGCTTCAGATTGAAAAGTATGTTGACTGAGGCTTTCCCACTCACAGGCACAGTGCCACTACCCCCTGGAAATGAAATGAAGACGATGTTTGCAGACTTCTAAGTGAGGTGTACTTCATTGCTCATGGCTGAGCAACTGGTAAGAAAGGAAAAGATGGCCTAAAAACTTGTTTTGAGACTTTCTGTCAATGGCTAAATGTGGGTTAAAGACAGAAATTGAGACTCTCTTTTGAGTGACCACATTTAACTTATTGTTATACTATATATTGAAATATATTATTATATATTAAATTTCTTATAAACTGGAACTTTTCTTAAAAATTTGAACTATCGTGATAGTCTTAACAAAATCCTAGACCTGTGTCTGAGGCTATTTTAATATGACTAGCCCTGAATGATGAAAATCACAGCCATAGTAGGAAGCATAGTTCTTATGTCCTGATTATTATCAATTAAAATTTTCTAGCAATGCTTATAACATGCTGTATGATCTGCAAACATTGAGAAAAAAAGAGACAAGTGAAAAAGGACCAGAAGAATGCCTCCATTTCTTCTGCCACAAGTGAAGTTTTCCTTGGCTGTCAGAGCTTAAGCTGCAACTGTAAATCCTCTTGAGTTATTCTACATATTTCCTGCACACAGCTAAAGGCTGCCATCAGTGCTTACAGAGTCCCAGAGGAGAAAAAAAAAAAACAACAAAGGGAAACAGTAGTATTTTAAACTTAGACTTACAAGACTGATATCACATCAAACTTATAAAGAGTAGAAATGGCAACATTAGTACACAATTCAATGCTTGGTTTATTTACCACTGTGGATTCGTAGGTGCTCCTTTAGGTGATGTTTATATTTAAAAGCTTTTCCACATTCAGTGCACTTGAATTTTCGATTACCACTGGACTGCGTCACATGTCTCTGTGAGAAAGAATTCATAATTACTGCATAGGACAGCGTGTTGGAAAAACATCTTGTATTTTCACATTGTAACAGAGAAAATGCAATACAAAACTGAACCGAATCAATCATAATTTTAAGAGACTGAAGGTGGTATGTGTTATGCATGAAAAAGAAACAAATTAGAAGTCATGTTAAAACTGAGCCATGTGTATCTTCTGAATAAATCTGGTACAGTAAAAAGAAAAAAAAAAAAAAACACAACCCAAAATATATTTGCCCCTTCTCCTAACTTCAAAGAAGCTTGCACTGATATGTTATGTGAGTAAGAAGTTCCAGGATGCATGCTAATGCTACTTGTGAAAGCAAAAAAAACGAAGAAAAAACCCAAGCCCACCACCCACAGAATATGTCACGCAGGATAGAGAAACATTAAAGCATATAAAAGCCTGTTTAAAGTTTAATCAGTTGACTTGCTTTTTCCATTTACATGCTTCCAGTGCTTACTGTTGGCCTTGGATTCCTCTATGTAATAATGCCACAGGATTGCTCAAGAGAAGATGGTTCAGTGACAACAAAGGGACTCTCAGTCACAGTTAATTCTCAAAATAAATGCAAAACCTAAATTAAAATAAATAGCAATACGGAGGGATTTCCCAGGTAGACAACATCAAACCTCTTCACTATTTACACTGAAGCTGTGGTTATTTCTGTTGTATTTCATGTTGTGACAGCGTTCATTCTTAAGCTTCAAGTTATTTTATTGTTATACTAGTTTAAAAAAAGCAAAGGCTAAGAAAGAAGCATAAATATATGTAGTTTATGTGATACGCATATGCAAGATACATAGTTTTATCACAACCTGTATAAATCTACAAATGTGTATTTTTAAAGACAAAAATCACATACATTTCATAAGTCAGAGCAGCTTAATTACCAACATGAAATGGAGGAATTAGAAATTCTTCTGTTCAGACAAATTCTTTATTTAAAAAACCAGCGGCTCCTTTTTTAAGTAGAGCTCACTTTGCAAAAAGATACTCTACCACTATTTGGATGCAGCTGCAGATTTTTGGTAACAGGGCGAGTACTTTCACAAACTCATTGTGAGAGCCGTTCAGGTACAGCTGTTCAGGGAGACAGCCTGCCTACAGGCAGCTACCATGAAGGGCTGGCGAGCATCTGCGCTGGAGAAGTGGGGATGAATAAAAAGGCAGGATGGTGTTCCAGTCCCGATTTACGCCTTTAGATCTGAAGAACCCGTGGCCGTGCAGTTTGCTGGATGAAAGTCTGAGCACTCTGCTATGAGATAGGTTGTCCAAATTATCAACCCTGCCTGTTCTCCACCCTGTCCTCCTTTATATGATACAGATGCTAAGAGAAGACAAATTGAAACAAGATAATCTAAACCGCTTCCAAGTACTCTAATTTGACGGTTCCCTTGGGATAAGCATTTGGTTAAGCTGCAGTTTTCGCCTCTCAGCAGATACTGCTTCCACCCTGCTCGGGTGGGCTCCTTCCCACCTCCTCCCAGGCTCTGAGTGAGGTCTCCACTCTGACTTATCCCGATTAGCACTTGACCCTTATTCCTGGGTTTGTCAGCTGTCTTTTGCTAGTCCACATGGCTTTTCGGCTTTGTTTAACTAAGGCCCTTGAAGATGATGTTCTAGATGATTGTGCCTCACTCGCTGCATTTCACTTTAATGATCCAACTTCACCGAGTCTAGAGGACCGTGTCAGGATTTGCTTAAGCCTGCAGAGAATCAGTTACTACTGTTTCACTTGAGATTATACAAGTTAAAGGATCTCAGCACATATACAGCTACTGGAGATGCTGGATCACATAAATATTCATACTAAATATTAGTGCAGGTATTCAATCTGTCAGAAATGTTTCTGCTCCAGTCTTTAAAATTCAATGTTCTGCTTCCAAGGCATGGAAGCTCACTTTTCTCTTATCTAATTTTTAATGAGTTTTCTTGTTTTCTTCGTCACAGCTATAAGCTGCGTTGAACTCTCTGCTAAGAGAGAGTTTCCATCTCTTTTGCCTTACCTTCTTATATTTGTAATTCTTTATTCAACTTTCTTGCTGTCTGTCCTATACTCACCTTTTTTAGAAATCTGAGACATCTTCAGTTACACTCCAGGATCTTTAAAACTAATTGAGAATCATATGTCTTTTCTGAAGTACCATCTTTGATACTCTTTCACCTTCATTTTCTCAGAGTCAAATGTTTTTTCCTTGCTTCAGTATTGCTAAGTCCACATTTTTTTGTGCCTCTGGTGTGTGATATATTTTTTAATGCACCGTACATAACTGCTGGTTTCTGCTTATTAAAGAATTAACTGCAGCACTCAAAGAATACTCCTCTGCATTCCTTTAAGGACTGAAAGAAGAAACATCAACATTAAGGTCTGTAACTAGCCACTAATAGATCCCTGCATCAAACATTTACTGTGCTTAGGACTGAAGTCTGGTCTTTTCATACGAGAGAACCAAAACTTATTAATGGGAATCCTCAAAAGTTATCTGGAAGACAGGAATTACAGGTACATCAGGGTTTTTTTTCACAGATGGTTTGACCATGGTCTTCAAGAACTGCCATTTCTCAGTGGTGTCCACAGCAATATGAAATTTGCACAGACTACCTATGGGTGTGCTTTGTAAATTGAGGAGAAGAAAAAGAAAACAAGTATGAGAAGCACTTGTTAATACTTCAACATCTTTTTTGGTGCTTCACATGTGAAAGCAGATGATACGTATGCAGCATCAGCTCAGACCAACTGTTAGTGGTGTAGGAGCAGCCCCAGGAGCTGTGAGGGATGCCGGGGATGGGACGGAGGAGGGATGAAGGAGGAGGTGCAGGATGGCTCTCTGCTCTCCACTGGGGCAGAAGGAGCTGCAGTTTGGCATATTTCCCCCTTCCTCAGAGGGAGGTACAGTGTGCACACACCTCTTCTACTGCCTTCACTACTCTAGATATTATCTTTGCTTGTTGCTTTCTTGTACAGAACAACTACAAAATAATCACATGCCAGATATTAACCAGCTAACAAAGTTATCCAAATAATCTACTTTCGGGTGAAGTCCTTTAAGAATAAGACATTAAGTTTTGAAGATGCAGCTGTTTAAGATCCACATCAGGAGGTCTACACTTTACTATGGAAAAAAGTTAATTTTCCATTACACAAATATTTAAGCACGTACATGCACATGAAGGTGATTCTGAAGACATGACAACTTTGTGACAATAACATAAACAAATACATGTTTCAAATTTACCAAGTATCTGAACTATTGTAGTTTTGATTCTGGCTATGGCTCTAGAGAAAAAAATACACTTAAACTGGTGTAATATTGAGTTCCAGATACTTAATAGAAACAACATTTATTAAATGCAATTGTGCCTTCAGAAGTATAAGCCCATTAAAATATATCTGCAGAAATACAATTTAAGCTTCCCTTTGTAGCAATTCTTCTGAGATTGTTTACTCGCTTGGTATTTTTTTATCTTTTCAATCAAACTACATGCAAATATAGGAGAGTCTTCTAGCCTCTCCAACTACTTTATTCTTCTGCTTTTAGGCTTCTAGTTGGAAAAAATGAAAATAAATGTGGTAGCTCACAAGAAAACGTTATAGAAAAAGCATTCACAGATTTTGTTGTTAGACATACAAGATATATACAAGACAATAGTCACTTTAAAGTGGAAGCCAAGACAATAAGAACGCAAGGCAAAAATTAACTGCTCATCGGAAATATATTTGAATAAACAAGAACTGCTATGCCAGAATACATTGGTGAGGTTATTCCAAACCTTGTGAGACAGTAAAATCCCTGTAGCAGGATGGCCAATACTTCTTGTAACAATCTTTCCTATATAATTTACCCGTGAAAGTAAACATTCAGGTATAAAAATGTATAATAAATATTTAAGCCTGTTAATTTCTTGGACTTGGTGATATTTTGTAGAATGGAGGTTAATATGCAATGTGTAAAAAAGCATCTCTTTACTCTGTTACACCCTTTCAGTTTAATGAAAGTTCTGTTGGTTTGGAGCTGCAAGAAATATTGAAGTACCTTTCTCTTTACATTCTTTTCATTATTCATTGTTTTGCATCTATCTGTGATACTTCTCTCCTGATTCATCTATGGAGAGCATCAATCTTTTTAGTCTGTCTTCAGAAGGGAACATCTCCAAGCCTCTCTCTGTAAACTGGTGGTGGAGAATCTCTTTTTCCTTGGCTAATTCCTGACTCTTTCAGTGAGTTTCAGTCAGTTCTTGAGCCTCAGAGTGCCTCTGATAAGCTATGGAAGCATGTAATTGGGGATGGAGGATAGGAAATTGTGAGGGTAAAAGAAGAAAAGAAAAAGGGGGAGAGGGGAACAGAATCTCAGATGGCTAAATCATGGAAGGCATTTCAGGGAACCATGCCCTCAGGTCAACCCATGAACCACAGAAAACAAGCTCAGAATATATTTAGCCCTTTTTGTTGCTTAGTTTAGTACTAACATGTTGTAATTTATGCACAAATTATTTCTATATTGTCTTACAGCATGGATTGCATTTAAAAACTATTTCTCACAGTTCAAGCAAATGAATCAACACAGTGTTTGTTTCCCAAGGGCAAAAATGGGTAAAGCAAATTTTGAATTAGTCAAACAGGATTTATGACAGGAAAATGCGTTTCACTAAAGACTTGAAATTAGACTTGAGTTACGATCTTTATGTAATGTTAGCCCATGAACAGACAAAACCTAATTACCTATAAATGCAGTAAAGCCCTTCTGAAAACTAAAATTTAAACCCAACCACACTGCCTAGATGAATGAAAACATCGGAATTCAGATCTCATCCTTTGACAGCTATGGAAAAAGTCTGACTTCAGCAGCAAGTTTAAGTGTGTGCTCCAGGCCGGGGACTTCAGCATGTAGGTAATCTGATGCGAACAGCTTATTTGCTCTGTACATTTTTGCTCACATAACAAAGCACAGTGTTGTTACAGAGGATGATAAATCCTTAATTCAGATGCCACTTACTTGATCTCTTCCTGATTTGTGTGATGTCATGTGGCGGTCGAGCTGCGTTCTGTATGCAAATGTGTAACTGCACAAGGAGCAACTAAAGTTATCTTCATTTTTTTCATGGCGATATTTAATGTGTTCCTTCAGAGAGGTAAAACGCTTGTACCCTCGATCACAATATGGGCAAGTAAGCAGTTGGGAAAATGCATCGGGTGTTCCTACACAGGAAAGACAATACACCATATTTAAATAAATGTAAGTTCCAAACTTATTACCATCAACAAACTTGCTTTACATTTACATGTATTACTGTAAGAAAACATGCAGCTGGTAGATGCTCCATCTGTTTTAGAAAAGGACTAATGATAATTTATTTTTTTTCCACAGGTATTATGTTACTAACTACAGTATGGTATGGGTGCCCCAGTGTACACTGGAGGGAGTCAGCACAATACGATTACCTGTAACACCTCACAGTGAGTCTGTTGGACTTCCCAATACAGCATTAGAGCTTCTATGTATGTATTTCTGTTTAAAAAGTGGCCTGAAAATTGTGAAACATTGTTTAAGATCTAGTAATCTTTGTAGATCTGGTTAGCTCAATCACAGACAATCCTCAAATCCTGTTTACAAATTTGTCTATCGCCGAAACATCTAATAGTCATCCTGTTTTCAGCTCCTACGGAATAAATATTGTTTGCAAGCTGCAGAGAATATTTTTTTCTTTCTCTTTAACTAACACAGAATTGTAAGTGAAAAGAGAACTGAAAAAAATTTAGTAGAAATGTGGCTTATAATTCTTATACCTGGACCTGCTGGAGCAAGTCCAAAAGAGGGCCAGAAAAATGACCAGAGGGCTGGAGCACCTCTCCTGTGAGGAAAGGCTGAGAGAGTTGGGCTTGTTCAGCCCGAAGAAAAGGCTCCAGGGAGACCTAGTAGCAGCCTTCCAGTACCTAAAGGGGGGCTACAGGAAGGATGGGGATGGACTTTTTAACATGGCATGTACTGATAGGACAAGGGGTAATGGTTTTAAACTAAAAGAGGGTAGATTTAGACTAGCTATAAGGAAAAAAATTTTTTAAATGAGGGTGGTGAAACACTAGAACAGGTTGCCTGGAGAGGTGGTAGATGCCCCATCCCTGGGAACACTCAAGCTCAGGTTGGACGGGGCTCTGAGCAACCTGCTCTAGTGGAAGGTGTCCCTGCTCATTGCAGGGGGGTTGGACTAGATGACCTTTAAAGGTCCCTTCCAACCCAAACCATGCTATGGTTCTATGACACACAGATATGTACCTGTTAGTAGGACATACTGTCCGCACGACAGAAAGGAGAGAGGACATACTGTCTGAGTGACAGAAAGGAGGGAGATCAAATGTGAGGCCATAAATATGATTCTAATGTGATCTATGGAATTTATGCTGTTGGCTTTCATGAATTTACTTCTAGATCAGTACAGGACAAAGTGAAATCAGATTGCGGCTGAATATTAATTTCACAAATCTACTTCTGAGAAGCCACCATTTATGGAGTTTTAACTCCATCTCTTCTTATCAGCATATATTATCCCCCACATATAGTAACTTATTCTATCCTTGTGCTGTGGTTTAACGCCAGCGAGCAACCAAACACCACGCAGCCACTCACCCTTCCCCCCCGCAGCTGGATGGGGGAGAAAATTGGGAAAAGAAGAAAAACTCGTGGGCTGAGATAAGAACAGTTTAATGGAACAGAAAAGAGGAAAGTAATTATAATAACAACACTAATAAAATGACAACAGTAATAGTAAAGGGATTGGAATATACAAATGGTGCACAGGGTAACTGCTCACCACCCGCCAATCGACACCCAGTTAGTCCCAACCCCCACCCCCAGCCACTTATTTCTGAATGTGACGTCCCATGGTATGGAATACCTCGCTGGCCAGGTTGGGTCAGCTGCCCTGGCTGTGTCCCCTCCCAACTTCTTGTGCCCCTCCAGCCTTCTCGCTGGCTGGGCATGAGAA
>JANZLQ010000078.1:28775400-28828874 GCA_026212715.1 Elanus axillaris | reverse complement strand
TCATACTGAACTCAAAACACAGCACTGTACCAGCTACTAGGAAGACAATTAACTCTACCCCAGCTGAAACCAGGACACCGTGAAAAAGTAATTTTTAAAGGATTGGAAAAAAAATATCTTTCTTTATAAATTGATAAAAGTGTGTTTACATAAATGTAGGGTTTGCTGTATTTGATCAAACTATCAATTTATAAGGTGTGGTGTCTTCCAGTGACCATGCTACTCTTCCATGCTTCAAGGGAAATGGGAAGAAAATTTTGCAAGGATGTACGTATGCACTGTTCTGAGTGAAAACAGGTCAGGAAGGTGGAAGGTCTTTCCTGATTATCATTTTATGCTCTGAAGCATGAGGGGCAAATTTGTAAGCACTGTCATTTTAAGTTGCAGAACTATAAGCATTATTAATACTCATAAAATTAACCACTACTTTAGAAAGTACTTCTGAATTATTTATCTTCGTGACCTCTTCCAGCAGTTATCATCACAGATTGATTATATGCTCTATAAAGTAGCAATTTGTTCTGTTTGTGTGGAATTTACTGACTTTATTTTTACTGAATGTATCATTGTTCTTGCAACAGTGAAAAGGAAAAGAAGAGTCAGACCAGTTTTATCACTAAAAACCACCTTCTCTATCGTATAGGTTCTTTTATACTTGTAATGGTAACAGGCAAGGTAATACTCGTATTGCAGTGGTTTTTGTGTTGTTCCACCCCTTCCTGCTTTTCCTGGATTATCCGGGTTTTCCAAAAATGAACCTCTCCCCACGTGTGTAGTCACAGTATGCTTCCCTTCAATTCTTTTTTCCATCTACAATTCAATTCACCTGACATAAAGAATATTCCATTTCAGCACAAATAAAACTCAGTGGAAATGTCAGAAGCATGTTAACTTAAATTCTGTTTCCATTGGAGCAAATGGTGAAATAGCAATGGTTTCCCAAAGCCACTGATGAGTAATTCTCTGTCACTTCCCTTGTCCAGTCCCCCAGTTTGGAAGCATGTATCTTTAGCAAGTATCACGACATTTTTTGGGCATTTTCTGTTCCAAATTATTACAACACTTAAGATCATTGTTCCGCAGTGTGATTTTCAGAATACTTCCTTGTGAACTTACTGGGCTAGGTCTAATATAAATTATTAAAACAAATGTGTATTTTTAATGATTACATGGAAATCATATTGCAAGGCTGTAGAGCTAACTTGACAATCTGTGTCACTGCAAACAAATTGAAATCTTAAATCGTAATTTTTAAGATGCTACTGTTGAACATATATCTTGCTTGAATTTTGCAAAACTTGTAACACAAACCACAAAATATTAGTAATTCAAGTCCTCTTTCTGTATATAAATAGGTATATACACAGTTTAAATTTCTCAAATATTTTAATTTACTTACTTTTTTTCTAAAATCTCTAATACCATAAAATCTCTGGCAGAGCAGAACAAAATTGTTAGTGTTACCCCTTTTACTGCTCTCCCTTAGATACCAGTAAAGTAACACAGTTCCAATGACATTTTAAGTTCAATTATATACAAATTTTTTAAACAACTGGAACACAACCACTCCTAACCCTTTATGTAGGATGTTACTTTCTTTTGAAAAGTCTTAAATGCTCCAATAAAGGAACACAATCTGGTTGAAACTGCAGTTGTCACAGGTTATGAAAGCTGAACACTTCAGAAAGCAGCGCAGAACATAAAAGAAGTCTGAACAGGTTTTGCCTTCAAATATTTCATGATGAAGATGCCTTCAATATTTCATGATGAAGAAATGAACAAAGTATGACTTCTCATCTCACTCAGAAGAACATCTTAAGCATGAAACTTTCTCAGAGAAAACAGACATCTACTTAAAAATAACAACAGGTCATTATTTTTTCACATAAAAATTTTTGTATAAACAATGTTTCTTTTTTCTCCACTGATGTCTTTTCAGGAAAAGAAAAAAAAAAAGCCTGTCATGGACTGGCTAACTAATAAAAGAACTATCTAATAGATCCTTTTGGGCATTTTGTTTAGAAATATAAAAAGAAAAGAAAGATGTTATTAACTCCCCCAAAGTTAGTCTTATGTAAAACCACACTATCTTGCTTCACTCCCATTATACTTAATAAATGTTCTGTTATTTCATATAATGCTACTGAATGGATTTATGAAAGCTTGAATATTTATTTCCTTACTTGAGGTTATCATTTAGGTACCCATACAACTGAACTCCACTGCTTGTCTTGTTTCACAAAATCAAGTAGTAATGTTTTCTGTATGATGATCCCATCCTCTTATAATTATTTAACTAAGATTCCCCCCCCCCAAGTTACATGCATATGCATTATTGTCTTCTAAAATACAACAGAACTTTTGGGTGAAGTATTTAGTACAATTTATTTTGTAAGAACTGAACTGGTGGCATATTTACCATTTTCATCCTGACCACTAGCTTCTGGCGTGCCTTGTCTCTGGTCCTCCTCAGGTGCTTCAGGGTAGATAACAGCTGTATCTTCTTGTTGAAGGAATTCTTCAACATTAGGATCATGGTTTTGTTCATTTTCTGCATCAGAATCACATTCATCTTCTTTTACTAAGAATGAAAAAGAAGATACAAGATATGAAACGAAGAGTTTAAATAGAACGTAAATGAGATTCAGTATTCACACTACCAAATCAACTTCTATCCAAGTATTTCAAAACTCTTTACAGATACTAGTATAGGTAAAGCCCTTTAAGATACTAGTATAGGTAAAGCCCTTTAAGAAGCAGGAATATGCCAAGTTTTAAAAGAGAGAACCAGTGGCATAAAGACATTTAAAAACTTGACTAAAACCACAGTTTGCCTCTTCATCTCAGTTTATTTTTATCATTTTAGATTTAGCTGTTTCCCTCAACTTTCCTAAAAATCTTAAATGCAACATTAATTAAGATTTAGCCCTTGTAGTCTGAAGGTCAGCTTACCATCTTAGCTATGTTTGCAAAAGTAAATTTGTTGCCTTCAAGACATAATTTTTAATGTTATTTAAGACCTGTTCATTAGCACAAGCCCAGAAGATATTTGAACTCTGAATAACAATTTGGCTGGCTGAAATGCAGCAAACTTGAACTTAGAGTGGCTTGTTCTCCAATGTTGGAAATGGCTATTGAAAAAGTTTCAAATCTAGTTAACATCCTTCAACATTTTCCAGTTTAAAACTTAAGAAAATGATGAATAAACAACTGTATTTTGAAGTTAACAAATAATAAATTAAATATTTTACTCAATGTTTGTATGATAAATATTTGCTATCAAGTATTTGCCTAAATACATTGTTCATAGAGTTTACATTCACCATGGTGGAACATTCTGTGAGAGCTCTGCCTGCAGCACACTAAATCATGACAGATCTCCTCCATGATTAATAATGTGAGGTATATTTTTAATAGGAGGGAGAAGTTTTATGATTCATCTCTCAGTGTGAAGTCACATACTCAATTTTCAATTTGACACAATCTTTTTATGACATGAGGCAGTCTCTCACATATAGACTGTAATGCAATACATAATGTAGTTTTCTCCACACTTGTTTGAAGAGATCTGACTTTATAGTAACTAAAAAGAGCGTGTGAATCTACAGTTTTAAAAATATCAATGTTTAGGTGTCTTGAGTTGTTTTTGTTGTTTGTTTGGTGTTTTTGTTAATTTTTTTTTTTTTTTTTAAATAAGGCTTACCCTGATAATATCTAACTATTTAGCGTTAAGGGCATTAAAAACCAAAAAAGACTAAAAATCTTTTAAAAAGCTGGGTGGGCCATATGTTAAATTTTCTGTCAACCAGAGAAAGAACAAAGCATCTGTTTTTGTTTGATTCTGAAACCGAGGTACATATGTTATTCTGCCTTCTGTATAATCATTACAAACAGAGGAGTTGATAATAAGAACAGTATTAGCTCAAGTTTAATTTGGTACATTCCTTATTAGTTTAAAACACTATCTATTGACCTGTACTTGTATTCTATACAATTACAGATAAGACCAGAGCCATTCCTTGTTTTGCTCTTAGGAGGTGCTGGGGTCAGCCCTCGCGCGAGAGGACAGCTCTGTGCCACCGGTCAGTGACATCTCCACAACCAGGACATCTGAAAGGATTCCAGACTCTTCTTCCTCAGCTAAAACACTGCTTACCATTAACAACCTCTGGCGTGGAAGAGCAAAGCAGTTTATAGAGAGAGGTGGGAGAATTCCAAATATTTCAGAAGGATACTCACCTAGCCAAAATTCAATAGCACTTACTATGAATAAGGGACTCAGATTAACAAAGAAATACCTGTACATCCAACTTCATCTGTCTGAGCTTCAGGCCCCAGGATTTCCTTTGTTTCTTTTCCAGCTGAAATAGTACATTTCACAAAAAGAAAAATGAATATTTAAAAAAAACTCAAACAAACCAACAAAAAACGCCACACAGACAACTACAGCTTAATATATTTGAGTTATTTCTTCAGCAATTTTTTCCATTTCTGTATTGTTTATAGGAACTGCATTTAAACACAATGTTCTTTCAAAAATATGGATTGCACATTATTTCAGCAGTGTGTAATCAGTTTAACCACAAAGATATTCCATGGTTAAAGAAATGAAATCTTAAAAGGAAGCAATACTAAACACTAACCATTATTTGAAGAGAGGTGAAGACAGGGACAATGTGTTTCTCCAGCAAATAGAGTCAGCTACTTAAATAACCCTATCTACAAACACAGCTATCTGATACACTGTAATATTATTTCTGGAAAAAATAGTATCATAAAAGAAATACATTTACATATTTTCTCCAATTAGCAGTTTTCAGAAATGATTGAAAATTTGCTGGTAATGTCTGCAAACAGCTACCTAATGCATTCTCTTTCTTGTAAATCTTCTAGAAACCACTTATAGGCTGTGACTGCTTAAACAAACAAGGACTTTAAACACATGCTCCCCACTTCAGAGCAGCTGTGCATTACAAAAATGTTTTACATATCAATTCTAATATTCAGTATGAGTTTGCAGGTACCAGACGTCCGTAGAACTGACGCTGTGGAGCCTACCGGCCTCCGAAGCTCCAGCAGTTCCTGCTGAGCTGCAGCGTTCAAGGACGCAGCATGGAAGTTTTAACTTACTACAGGTTGTTGGTTCAAATCCATCAATGGCCCAAGTTGTTCCTAATTTATGTTTGTTGGGTAGTCTGGGCTGGGAAGTTCCTATCAGAAAGGCGGCTGCTGGCATTTCTGGCTTATGGCAGGAGTGCACAGGAAAGCTATGTTGGTTGTTTCACTCCTTTATCAGCAGTATGCTATGCTAATATATGTGAAATTAAAGAATTATTTCATAGTTTTATTATGGAAACCTTAGATGCTTCAGAGCTACACTGCAGAAAAAGACTCTTTCATGATACTGGAGGTTAGACTGTACACCTGCTATGATTTGAAATGACACTGTTATACCTTTATTTACCTTATTTCGCTCTACTTCAGTGCATAGAAAAATCCTTTGGTTTGGCTAGTCAAAACCCCAGGACATTCCAGCTTTTTAATTGCAGGAGAAGCCGATTTCTCCTTTATATGGAAGATGATAAATTCTAGGAGAACTTTCAGTTCTCAGATAATACTAGCTTCCTCAAAAGAAAAGATTGTTAAATATCTGCAGATAGTCACAAACAAGAAATATGCTTAAAAGGAAACTGTAACTCCTAAATCTTACTTTAATTTTAATTGTCATCTAAACCTCCGCCCCAACAGTCCACATTTTATTGGCCAATACCGGCTGTGAACTGATTATATATTTGGCTCATGATAACACAGACTTGGTTCAGAATTTCTAAGATGGATGACTGTATGCAATGCAAATCTAAATTCAAAATTTAATTTCTTAAAAACAAGCGTGATGCAAATACACCATTTTTCTTTAAAAACGGTTTGTGATTTTTTTCCATTATGAAATAGGCTCTATGGAAAGCGGAAACATCAGTAAGTTCTTACTCAAAGAAATTTAAATTATAGTGTCTCTAGCAAATTCCATTGGGTTCAGTACAAACAACAGCTATGCTTCCCAAGGGAATGTCAAGGAATTTATGGCATTATAGATTAATGTCAGTGACGGTAAAAACCCTCTCAACTCTAATAATCATAACCTCTGTTTGGTACTGTGTCTTCCCAATATCTGAAAGTGGGGTATAAGACAGGGAGGAGCCCTTTTCCACAGGGGGTGATCTTCATTAATACTGTAGGAATAATTAATAATGTGAAAAATGTTAAGTAGAGCTCCATCTTTATAGCTATGTATGGTCCACAAAGGAAGGCAACTTTGCAATTGTGCCCCCATTACCATGCTGCAAATACAGTTGCTGGGAAGCAAGAGAAAAAGGTGTGGTGATGGGGAACAGATCTTAAAACACCATTCCACCAAGCAGAAGTCACAGCTCTGAATTCCAGAAGAAATTTGAGCTACCTGTGGAATGACCACTTAAATACAGGTCTCCATGAATAGCATCTAGGTGTATGAATAACCCTCTTGGCATTACATTTGGATATACCAGATAATTGTAAAACATGTTCTTGGGCTTCTGTATATCATCACTGCTTTTGAGCAGCTGCTTAGAGATAGGGTTCCTAGGGTTAAATGCTAATGATTTTCAGATCACAAGCAACAGTGTGTACTAGCAGCGAACATGCATGACACAATCACTGTGTCCTAGGCTGACTGTAAAGATCTCTGCATAGGTAAGATAACCGATCAAATTTAAACCGTTAGCAAAATGGAAATTTTGGTTGTAGGCAGAAAGACAAACTTCACTAAGATTTCCACCGCAGTCTTATCTTCAAGAAGGGAATAAATTCCAAAGCCATCAAAAGAGTTTCTAATTTGAATTCTTTAAAGCTAATTTTCTGATATGCATGTAGCAAGCACTGGTTACAGCTTACAGTATTGCCTGATTGTTTGCTTTGAGTAAAAACTTGATCAAAAAGATGCCACACTTTTTTAGCCTTCTTCCCCAAAGAAATTAATACAAAATAGCACAGCAACCTTCCTCAGCAACCCACCACACTGAAAGAACACAATCCATCTTACAGCACATAGGCTCAGCCTAAAATTTTATGAGTTAAAGGAATTTTTGAGTTCCAGGAAGAGCTTAAACATAACACATAACTTCATTAATTTTTAAAGGTTATTTCAAGGTCTGGACAATTTCTTTTTTAATTTTCAAAGATATCTTAATTCCAGGTCTGAGAATTCTAGATTTGCTAAATACTTGTCATACATAATAATGCTTTTGAAATGTATTAAGTCAATAAGTTTAACCTTTGCTTTTTTTTTAAATTGTACTGTAGGTTTTACTTTAAATGAAAAAAATCGTATTAGAGAATCATTGCACACATGAATGCTGGCACAATGCCAACATCTTGTGCAGGATACATGTGGTTCACTTTTTCAAACTCGTAGGACTTTCAGTTAAACCTCTCGAGATACACACCTTATATTTAAAACACCTGTTCCAAAGGTCTTTTAGAAATTCAGTTAGAATGACTGGAAACGGAAGGAAACTAATCTGATAAAATGTTACATGTGTTGTTTCTATTCTTGGGCATTTGTGAGCAGAATAAATATGTAAAAAAATCATTCTGTCAAGTTCAGCTAAACCCAGGAAATTTCAGTACTACTTTACCGATGAAACACAACTTACTAAAATTGCTGCAGTGTATGTTTTCTAAAAAGAATCACCAGTCCTGAAGATGGTATTAGTGCTGCACGGGCATCTGCCCCAGTAGCCTTCCCTGTATGAGAGAGACCGTGTATTCAATACCTCTCTCTCCAATTTTTAATGTGCAAGCAAGACCGATGACAAGATTTTCAGCTCACACCTTTCTTTCTAGGAAAGCTATAAAAAAGTAAATAGTACTTTACCATAGCAAATCAAAGCTCCACAAAACCTAACGTAGCCTTCATTTTTCTCATGTAGTCATTGCCAAAAATTGAAACAATTTATTTAAAAACCCCTTACTATCAAATACAAAACCCTCCAGACTGCTACAAAAGAGGCTTCAGAATATGTAATTTTTACAGAAGAAATTTATGGCAGTTTGAGCAAGCCTGTACAGCAAGTGTTTAACCTTTTGTCTGTCTAAACACTGATGAAAGCCTATCTTCGTCAGCAATGACCAAGGCAGAGAAAACATTGCCTACATTGTAATTCTACAATCATAGTAGAATTTGGTTCAAATGCTTCATTTTAGCGAACAAATTTTAAACTTTTAAAAATGGTACATTTGAAATAAGGAGTCAAAAAAGATGCCACCATGTGTCTAGAGCTCTGAAAAAACCCAGAGGGCTGTCTGAGACAAGATGCTGTGTCGGGACTACCCGTAGGTACATCTCCAGGAAACGTTAAGTCCACAAGGTCTTGACCCAGCACCTCTGTGAACCAGTGCTGCTCTTCACTCCCTATTTCAGGCTTCCTACACACGGTTCAAGAAACAGTCTACACAGCCCATTTTTATGTAACTGCAACTCGTGATAGATATAGCCTGCAGGAGAGCAAAGATATTATAGGAAAACTAAGAAAATTACCTACCTAATAATTTAGCTCCAAAATACTCATTTCCCTGCACAGCATACCTTGGCAATAGCAGCTATGTAAAAACAGGCTGAGTTGATGCTATTCTTTGAACTCAGATGCTCTCTCTCAGCTGGACTGCAGTTAGGGACCACATGACTGCTTTCCGTTCACTTAGATGTGAGGTCATGCAATTTGTCTTAAAACACCAGTTTTAACAAGGTGGATGCTATAGAATTGTGGATGGAGTTCAGACACAAGCAGGGATATACTGGAGAATATTTTGTATCTTTCAGGGAGTAAGGCCAAATTCCACAATAAATTCCACTAATTTATGCATTTATCCTCATTTGGCTCAAATGTAAGCATGCTGTGTGATACTATGAAACTCAGTATTTGATTCCACAGTAAAAAAAAAAAAAAGGCCCACTTCCTGATAGCTTAAAATTTTTAGCTTCTAAAGCTGCTGCATAATATGAACAACATTTACCTCCTTGCAGTGTTTTCAAAACACAGATTCATTATCAGTAAGATAGCCAATTTAAAACTAATAATCTAAAAATTATTTTTTTCTGGCTATATTTTACAAGAGAAAAGGCAGAAGCAGCTCACGGGTAGAAATTTACATCTGAATATTATTTTGTTTCATGTGTTTTGTTTACTGCTTATTCCCCAAGCTGAGCAAACTCTGAACCTTTCCGGGAGCTATGGCAGAGACTTGTCACACAAAAAGACTTGGAAAAACTAAAAGCAAGTAACTAGTCTCTGATCACCCTTGGGAATGCTGCGTCCACAGAACTGAAGCTCCTGTTTAACAATGCAAGTGGAATGAATGCACGTCCAAATCTGCCTCAAATATTAAATAAAGAACATAAAATATATCACAGTAAATACATTAGAAAACCTCTTTTTTTGATTGTGACTATTATATGTTATTTCAGTAACAAAGTGACCAAAAAAATTCTATCAAATCTTTTTAGAAACCTTTCTCTATATAACACCATTAGTGAAAGTGAACATACCCTCATCTTCCCAGCAACTGTTTGTACTCCCTTCTCTTTCACTGTTTTCTGGTAATACTGAATGGTCTGTTGGCAAGTCATCTTCTGGCACACTAGCATCACAGTCTGCTGCATCAGTTACACTTTCTTCTTCCACTATATGTAATTTATCTTCATCATCTGAATCTGAGTTTGCTTCTACCACATTATTGTAATTGGTAACTGTGGATAGAAAAAAGCAAAATACTGATCAATACACTCTTAAGTTACAGACAGCATGGAGCTCCAACGCTTTCAGTGCCATGGCTAGATCCTACATCTGGGGCATCTCTATGAAGTCATATTGTTACTTCTTTCCGTGTGGGGATTGCAGTGGATTGCGAGCAGCATGGACATCATGGCAGTATATAAGGAGACATCTGACAGCTGCCGGCCTCCACCACTGCTAGGAACCACAATACCTCTCACTTTCACACACCCAGCGTAAGGCTGCACAAGAAAAGGCAGCGGACAACTCGAGTAGTCTTCTGGGCCATACTGAAGCATCAGGCTTCCAACTGGATTGCTCCAATTTGGATACCAGCATTACTGCGTGTTTCCTTTAAGAATATTACGGCCCGATCAATAGTCTGTGAAGCACTTAATACTGATAAGCAACGTTTAGTTACAGACAGACAGGTATAATGAGGATAGGCTGTATGTACATAGCAATGAGCGAGGTACAGCAGGAACGAAACCGCAGGGAGGCAGCTGGCACTGAAGACCACGCAACCCCAGGCCGGAGCTCAGCGCTCTCGTCCAGCCCCGCCGAGCAAGCCCTCGCCTGCAGTTCCCCCGCTGGCTCTGCGCAGCCAGTCCATCTCCTCACTGGCTCAGCCTGTGACCCACGCCACCCCCGTGCTCTGGGTATGCGAATCAAGGAGCAGTGAATAGCAATAAATGGGAACAGTAAGGAGATTTGATTCTGAAGGGCTGAAGTGCTCCCGATCCAAGCTAAAATGCTCTTATAGTTACACCCAAAGATCACACGGAAGACTCAGCAGGGTGAACGTGAAAGGAAAAGTCTCAGAGATGACTTAGAAAGGAACTCTCCCATAACATTTTCCCCAGCTACCATGAAAAGGTAATAACTATTTTTCCAGCCTGGAGAACATGTTGTGAGAGTCTTGTGGACAAAGGATTGCACAACAATATGTATGCTTCTGTCATATGGGAGCAGATTATTTATTAAAACAGTTTTCATTTGTAAGCACAAAAGATCAGTTACAGCCATTTCAATTTAAACTGTAAGGATTATGTATTAAGAAAAAAATGACCTTCACAATCTGTTGAAATGTCTTGTTACTCACACTGAAGTTAAACTATTAAACATTTATATCTATATGTGTATTTCTTCTTCACTGCCAAGTTTGAACTTCTTACTGAAATGCTTCAAAATAAAGTTTAAGAAAGAGAATAAATTTATTGATGAATAAACTAACAAGATGCGTCTTGGCTGCAGTACTCCTTCAGTGGTTATCAGAATTATACCTGGGAGGCACATAATAATGCTACTTTATGATACCTGCATCCTGTCACTGTTAGCACACGAGAAGCCAGACTGATTCTTTCACGTGAACTCCTGCCTATTAATGTAGATAAATAGCAAACTAGGCTCATTCTCTTCTGAAGTTAGGGTTTGGGTTTTTTTAAGTAGATATTCTAGTCATTTTAAAAATGAATTTAAGCAGGGAAAGCGAGTAACATTATGAACTGACAGGCTACTGTTTCATTTCCTTCCAGTTCAGGAGAAAAATGTCTCTAGACATCTAGAACATGCATAAGCATGACAAAAGAGCCTTCTGAATTTAAAACAATCATTCCATGTTTCCGTATTTTATACATACAGTGTTATTTGAAAAATGTAGTAACACCCCACCATTCATGGTATCAACCTATTCTAAGACAACAAATTTAGGCAAATTGCCTAAATACTAGTATGAGGTCCATTTCAATCGATAAATTGATATTCACTTTATATTCTGCAACTGATTTTGCAAAGTAAAACAAGTACTGTAAGGGATGCTGTAACGTTGTGCGAAAGACAAGACATACATATATTCCCTCACCAAAGCAGAAGAGATTTATGAATTTATTTGCCTGAGAAATGGTAAATGCAATTTTTAAAAAGTGTAAGAACAGACATAGAACAGGAGGAAGTGGAAAAATTATTTTAGCTTTTTGTCTTAACTGGGTTTTACTGTGATGCTTAGATGTGGAGGGTTATTAATATAAAACACCGGTGTATTTATCTTTGCCACACACAAAAGAGATCAATAAGAGCCAGGATCAAAATTTATAGGCATAAATTCAGATTTCAGTAATGTAGATAATAAATACTTCATTTTTAAAAAACAAATTTCCTGTTTAACTTGTGAAATTAAGTGGAATCCCTTATATTAGAGTAGTTTTCATGGAAAAGAAAAATACAATCAGAAAGTTTGTCCTCAAGAATTACTTATGGAGAAAAAACATCTCTTCTTTTCCTCGGCATATAGTGTTGTTTTTTTTTAAATATAATCTATTCATTAAGGCTCCACTTACCTTGAAACATTTTCACACATTCTTACTACACTCACTCATCTGCTAACTCTGCAAAACTTAAAAACTCCTCCTTCTCCATAAAAAGCGAGGAACAAATGGTCTTTGGGATTTCAGTTCCTTCCACCAAAGATCAGCTGTCAACAAGGCAACACAATAAAATCAGCAAGAAATCTGGCTCTAACATTCCTGTTTTCCTCTTACAAAGAGCTTTGGGGGAAATAAACTGCCAAACCTGCATCTAAAAGGGCTTGGCACATTTGGGATGGCCAGGCAACGCACACACCAAACGCAGCAGAAAGTCAAGCACTTAAAATGATGGAGATGTCCATACATCTAAATGATTACATGCTGTTTTCCCTCTAAAGGATCTTTGCCTCATCTAGTGCAGTGATGGCAAATATGCAGGGAATGCTCAATTTTATGGAGTGAACTGACTATTTGTAGGATCCTGCCTCATTTTTTTCAGACTGCAGAGTGATTGCTGATTCTTTTTATCCCCATCAGCCAGCAGTGTTCCCAAAGCCTCACTTACAGGATGTTAGCCAAAATGGGATTCCTCATTGTATATTAAGTATATTATATTAGATGTTATATATATATATGTAATATATATACATTATTATATTATTAATAAATTATATATTATATATTAATATAATATATTATATTGGATATATGGTATACATTGTATATAATATATATTAAAATACAATATATTATAATTACATATTATACATAATTTCCCTACATGGCATTCAGCAGGAATGCTTCAAAACATATAATTAACTGAACTGTAGTAGGGTGACGATATCTCCATTTTACAGAGAAGAAACTGGCTACTTAAAAACCAGAGGATTCTTTTGGCAATCCTGGCATTCACGTCAGTGTAAGGCATTTCAGGCCTTACCTTTCAGAGGACTTTGCATTTATACAGCATTTTCTATATTCAAAGCACACTTGTGTTCATTCCAAATGCAGCTGTGCTCAGAGCCCAGGTACCTCGGCCTGCGTGCCACAGCAACTAGAAACACAGAGATCACCTCCAAAATAAGTGACCTTCCAGAATCACATAAAAACTCCTTGAAAGAGAGAGAATAAACACCAGTCTTTCACTGGAGCTTTCAAATGCCTTAGAGAGAGCACTTTTGATTCCTGTACCCCTCTACTTAAATTACTACGCTTTCCAGCAATTAAGGCAAGGGTTCTGGAGGCAACAGCTTCCTTTAATAAACATGCCTCTTTCATTCTCTGGGCACCATTCCTCCTGTGAAAAAATTATGTGATCACATAATTAAAGATCTTATCATTATGCGTACATGCAAGGGACAAATTAAAACAATCTGAACAATCTTCATTCTGATATTTTCCAACTTTTTTTGAATGCTTGACTATCAAAGTCAAGTGTTTGATTTCAAAGAATATATTAATATTCTTTAATAGAAATGATGGTTAAAAAACCCAATCAAACCCTGTAAATTTACTGGTTTTTTTAGCTAATTAAAATTAAAATTCCATTACATGGTATCATACTGATTCCTGCATGGCTGCAAAGCCTAGCTGTAGCAATGCAGATCTGCTGCTGGTGCCCTATGAGACTAGGGTGGTAGTAGCAGGCTGCTACCTTCATTTGTTTCAGTCACGTTTTGGCTACATGCTTCACAGCTCTTGGAAGACATTAAAGAAACCATGGAATGATGGCACCCAGCATCCAACTGCAGGGGTAACCACCCTCCCCCTCTCCCTTCTCCCATTCAATCCTAGAGCCTTTGCTATCTGCACATCATTTTGGTTATTTTCTCCTCTCGTCCTTGATGTTTCCTCCAAACAGCCATCACTGAAAAAAGAGGACAACAAGCTCATGAGCTTTGCTTGATGCCTGGCACCACAGTAACTGCTGAAGTTGGGACAAATAAGTTTAATTAAACCTTTTTGGATAGAGATTGAAATATACTCAATACAAAAACAATGTGTAGAGACTACTGCTTACAGCCTCTGAAAGACATTCAATTAACATTAACAAGACATACATAAACGATGACTTCAAGGGGCATCTAATTTGGCCAAGTATTCCATGCAGAAAATAAAACCCACATGTAAAACCTCGCTTAGAAGAACAGTTACAGCTTTCCAATGAAGTAACTACAAATATTTCAAACTTCAGTAACATATAGTTAATGTCATTTGAAAGTAGCGACTACCTAAGAAAAGTAATTCAGCCTGGATGACAGAAAACTGGCACAAACAGCATGTCTCCATGATGAGACACTGCTCTGTGGAAAGCAAGGACGACTAGAGAGGTTACGTAACCCTTGGCCCCCACCACTCCAGGGACGGCCATCAGCAGCAGAGGAGAAGCAGCAGACCAGTGAAAGGAATCTTATCTTCAACTGTAAAAGGTAAGTCTGACTCACATCATGAACCATGGCTGTAAGCCTCTGAAAACAGGTCACCAGGCAAGCACATATGATGTGTAACAGACATACAGGCCTGTTTTGTCCACCATATAGTATGTAACATTAGCATAAAAATGTAAATAATTATATTAAATGGTTTCATTATTAATTTCAGCTTTACTTTCACAGATGAATAGAAGGCCCCATTTTCAACATATGTATTACAAATGACACTGAAGACTGAATATTTATTCAATAAAAGTAATTTTTTAAATCATTACTATATATCTTCTAAAATATAGATGAAATAGTCATTAAGAATACAGGAAAAATACATCTTATGAACAATAATTACTTCTTTTCTTGTTGATCACTTTCTTGCTACAGTATCCTGATTCTTAAAGAATAAATGAGTATCTGTAGTTGAAGTTTTCATTGCTCTAAGGGTAAATGACTGCAAAATGAATTGCAGAAAATGAGCTTTGCTTTCTGGATTTTTACAGTCTTAAATGCAGAGAAGATGTATGATGTTGTGCAATTCTAATTAAAAAGGAAGTATGTTCAAATGGAATTAGTGATTAAAGAGCTAAAACAGAGAAATACATTATTTTGCTGGTTGAACACAGCTAGGAAACCATGATACATACGTCTAGTCCAATTCAAACATGGTATTTAAAAGGAAAAGAATCTTTAGTTCTCTGATTTAAAACCAATGGACCCAGGAAATTTAAGGCAAACACTAATATCGTGGTGCTGAAAGACTATAGGGCTCACTGTCTCCATAGCATATGCTATAATAGGACGGTCCTCAAAAAGGCAAGTGACCTGGGTGGCAACAGAAGGAAAGCTTCTCAAAAAGCTGGCAGCAGGTACCTGCTCACCGCTCCCCTATCCAGATCTGCCCTCAGAATCATTAGATGACATTAAAGATGACATTCCCAACACGAAGAATGACCCAATGAATTTCACATCACTCAAACTCTGATAGGAATTTACCCATCTCAACAAGAGATAAAGTATGTGGTGGAATATGTATCAGAATAATTTGAGATCAGGTGGCAACAGCACAGAACTGCACTAAAACGATGACAGGCTTCAACAGAACTGATCTGTGATCTCTAATACATATTACCATGATCTAGAAGCATACAGAAGGAAGGATGCTTTGAACCTGATCTGTTACAGCCTCTTCTTCAATGCTTGCCATTCGTCACTATCTTTTACATGAAGTTTGGTCCAACATTCTTACTACCTCTCTCTTTTACACCTCTCCATACTCAAACCAAGATCGTACCTACTTCCATTGAAAAAATAAACTTTTAGGAATTTGTGATTTAACACAAACACCCTTGAATTTTTTAAGATGTTGGACACGTGACCAACACATTTGAGTTGTGTGGGCTCAGTATCTCAACACTGAAAAGGCTGGAGATCTAGAACAGGTGTGAGGGATTCTGATCTTTTAGAAATTCTACTTCTAAAAGCTCTTCAAGGAAGTTCTAATAAAAAAAAAAAAGCTTATTCATGAATACTGTTAGAAAAGAAATCTTCGATTCTACAAACTGGAACAACTCCTGTGCTCTGTGAAGTGCATTTCTGGTTCATAATTTCTGCTCTGACAGCCTACAATCATCTCTTGGAAACCTTTACTCTCTCTTAGCTCAACTAAAAATTTACACCTATATATTATTTTGCTCTAGTCTTAAAAATATTTTAAGTAAAATATATTGCAAAGTCAGAAACCTGGTAATTTAGCATTCAGTACTTTATATTTTGATTTTAGGGTATACTATTAATTTTATTACTACTCCTGAATGAAATGCCATATTTCCACCTCTCCACTGGTAAGCTGCCCAGTAGTATCTTTAGTAAAGTTAGACCTTTATGTTCTTTCCATATTTTTCCTCTCATTTTAATACATACACTTGGAACTAATAAGTACCTTCCATGCAATAATATATACAGAACCATGTTACCATCTGAAGTAGAAACACAGGGAAGAGCTTAAGATAAGGGAAGGCATATATTCTTGCTTCTCCAAAAATTCTCTGCCCATTTCCAGTAGTTTTTTGGCTCCTGGAATTCCTAAGTGAAGTGCGTTGTCTTCATATCTAATAGCCTAATTTTCTGTGAATTTGGTTACTTTTTGAATTCATGAAAATTTTGGCATCTACATTATTCTGAGGCAAGCAGTTTCACAGCTCTGTGTTGTGGGAAGAGTAAGTTTCTTCTGTTGATTCTGAACCTGCTCTGCACTAGATTCAGTGGGTGTCCCCTAAATCCTCCCCACTTGTGTCCTCTATGCTCTTCGTGATTTTATACGCTTTATTTCACAGCCCTCCCTTCCAACCTGAAGAGTCCTTGTCCACTTGTTACTCATACAGAGGTTGTTCCACTGATAGTTTTTGCTGCACTTCTCTGGACTTTCTGTTCTGCTGCATCATTGTATTTACAAGGGGGAGAACTGATTACCTAGAATGCACGTGCATCATGGATTGAAATAGCAGCATAACGACGTGCTGTTTTCTTCTCTATCCCTTTTCTAATGAAGCAGGTCATATTCTAGGACTTTTCTTGACTGCTACAAGTAATTAAACTGACATTACTACAGGTTTATTTTCTGTAACCCCAGAAGTGCTGGTCCTGAACCATAACAATCAGCTCAGAACCTATCACGGGACCCTGCTCCTCCCTACACGTATACTGCTTCACTTTTATCTACCTAGAATTTTACCTGCCTTACTACTGCTTGGCTATTTGGAAACACTGTCATTATTTCCCAAACAAGTACAAGCAACCCTCTATGAAAATATTTGCTGCTTCCCAATCTTGTCATAGCCTCCATCAGGCAGCTGGGTGACTGCCTGGAGTACTGGACAGCCAGCAGCACTACAGAGGGGAGTGGAGGTAGCAGAACACATTACATTAGGCAGCTTGTTGAACTCAGTAAAAATACACTACAGTCAGATCTCATTATGTGGAAAGTGTGAGGAAATGGTATTATACTCTTAATTAAATCATTCAAGGAAAAAAACCCAACCCTGCTAGAAATTAGTTTCTGAAAGAATCAATTTTAAATTTAATTTAAAAATATAGCTGCAATTTTCAGAAAAGTCATTCTGCTTTTAAGAACAGTATATGTGCTATAGCTGTGGAGAACAGAACTATATTTTATATATAAAAGATTGACTCATTGTTTATTTAGACACAGACACATGCACATGTGAGCAGGCCCACAAAGGAAAAGGGGAACTGGATTCAGTCCTTCCTCTGCCTGAAGGGATCAAACTTGCATCTCCCATGTGTGTTTATATAAATATATGAATAGTTGTAAAAATGTAAGTCTAAATATTTACAGTACCAAGCACATTTCTGATAATTTTAACTAATAAAAAATCTCATTCAAAATGTTTTTAACACCTCTTAACTGAATACTAATGTCCAGTCAAATGCAGCTTGACACACATTTTCATTGAATATTCTGACACAAAAAAAGCCATAAAATTCAAGAATCTTAATATGCACTAAGGTATATAAATCATCTCAATACACGTGTACTGGGTTATTTGGTGTTCTGGTCCACTGAAAGAAACTTTGAGTTTAAAATAAATGCTTTGCAAGTGGACTGCATACGAAAAAGTGCTCTAAATGCTGTACCAAAAGCGAGACAATGTTTGGCTTGGCTTACAACAACACACATTAACATCAGCAGTGTAAATACAAATTTTCTGCTTGTCAATTTTAAATCATGGTTTTAAAATCAAGCAGTATTTGACATTAAAAACAAACTGACCCTCAACGTTGAATTTTTCTGTTGATATGGTGAAGCCTGGAGCAAAGCCTGATGATCTAAGTCAGGACCAGTTCCCCAGCATGAGGGTAATGGCTACAGGTCTGGCACTAGACCCTGAGATGACATAAGCGATACTTGGAGCAAATCTGGCAAATATTCCAGCTTCAGTGATTAAATTTTTTGCTGCTTGCCTTTGTTCACCTGATGATTAGTTTGATTTCGGGTTAACTTAGTCCCATATGCACAATTATATTGGAACAGCACAGTTTTCAACCCAGAAGCAGAAGGAGCTCCAGGTTCCCCAGTGGACAGACACGGTAGAGTTTCTGCCACAAAGGTGAATAAAGGCAGACAGCAGAGAGCAGCTGGGGAATCTGCTGCTTTGGCTGCTCCTGGCAGGCAGCTGCTTTAGCCAACTACCTGCTTTGCCTATGACTAAGATGAGTTCTGGGCTGAAGAATATGTATATTCCCTCCATCCCTCCCAAACTATTCAAACTACATACCTAAGACATTAGATTTTACTTCTGTATCACTTCTGGGATGCTGAGCCCAACACCAAGGAATCCGAAAACAAGTCCCACTGATTGTAAAGGATTTCTAAGAGTCGCAGGGACAGTGAGCTTGTACCCACACTAGCAGGCAGGGTGGTGGAAGGGAAACAGAAATATATGGTGAAACTGCTGACACTGAGGATCTAATGTTCATACTCCATGTTTCAGAGCAGTCTCTCAATAAAACTAGCTCTAGTCTGGTCTTCTGGAGTAAATTTTTCTTAGTGGATGCGACACACTTAAGAGTTCTCCCAGAACCTATCTTCTCATTTCATATAAAGAAAAGGCATGGTCCCAAGTCAAAGCACAGTGGGTGAGGACAATCAGGAAATTCACTTCAAAAACACAGTCCTGATCTGAATTAAGACAGTGAAGGATGTGCACCTGCAGCCAAACACATCGGGAAGGGACCCCCACACACTCCTTGCTTGCAGAGTTTGAAGCTAAAACTTTCTATTGCTCATTCCATTATAAAAATGATTAAGTGTCACTGGCAACAAAACCTCAACCTGTAGATGGGAGGGACCTCTTGGGCCATCTACCCTTTTCCTCCCTCCTACAAGCAACCAGGTCACATACTCCCTTTCACAATTTACTTTCTGAAGGGATCAATCAAATTCTTGATGGACTCCTGAGTGCAGGACATACCAGTAATTGAAAGGAAAGCTGTACGTGGTCTTTCCAGACAGCCACAAGCTTGTGGTGACAGATGCTGGCCAGAACCTGTAACCACTGTCTGTTAGAGATGAAAATGGATGAGGTTGTGTGACAAGTTCTATGGATTGAATCCCATACTCCTCAAAAAGTGTCTGGATCTATACTGCTCACAAACATCCTGACAGAGGAGCTACAATAGCAACACAGCAAAGCTTGAAAAGGACTTTGGGGAGACAGAAGAACGATGGCACAGAAGACACAGATGCCAGTGAGTACGCAAACCTCTCAGCACTGCAGTGAGGGGTTGAAGATGAGTGAATAGCAATGGAGCTGTAGGACTGGTAACAAGTTGTCACACGCAGTATGTATAGTCCAGTAAGAGAGAGACCTCTACCACCTCCTCCCTTTGGGTTGCTTCTTGAATGAAAACCTTTTCTTCCACTCGCTTGAAATACCTTAAGATCATAGGCATGGTTGTTCCCATCTGCACTGCTGATTGGCATCAACTCTGAACATTACCACGTATCATCTAGTAAGATGACCTGACCAGAGCAACCATACGTGTTTAGGTAACTCCTGAGACTGCAGATGACAAGCTCAACTGGGGACACTGGTTTCACACTCATGAGAAAGGATCACCAAAACTATGCAGGCAGACCTTGCCTTGGTACAGGGGACTGTGGGGTCACCAAGTGGGAGCTCTTAAGGTAGCCCACACACCTTATAGTTTTAACTGTCTATCGTCTGAGCAACACAATCACAGCAGTTGTACATTAGGATACTATATAAGCCTTTCCTAGAAATGCCAGACTCCAAATGCATGCCACTTTGAATGGCTTTCCAGATACTGCAATGCTACATGTTAAAAGTTTATAGAACTTAAGGGCAGGAAACAACTTGAAAATCAACTCCAGCGCTCATGAGAGAATTTATTTGAATGTAGAATTGACATGAGTCCAGAGATGAGAAGTAGAGAGTACACAGACAAGTATTTCAAGTATTTAGTCTTGGTCCAATAATAATTTTAAAATACGGAAAAACATATGTTTTGTATTTATACATATACATACTTACATATATATTTTTAGGTTCGATAGCCTGAAATTACATTTGGAAATGTGTATCTCTATATGTAGACTAGACCTATATCATCATAGAAAAATAATCTGATTTCAAAATATTTCTCTTACTAAGGCTACTTCAGAAAAGTAACTTAAGAAATGTAATTTTCAGCACTCTGCTTTGAGACTTTTCACTACTCTGCAGCTCTTCTATGCTAAAAATGGAAGCTTCATAGCTTTGCAAGACAAAGGCTTTCAGTCTTTCAGTGAGACAGAGGGACTTGCAATGGCAGTTGCTCTATTGGATTTGCAAATGATGGACCTTTTTCTAATGAAAAAGCTAACTATTGTCCAAATATTCTCTCCTTCTAGTCTCTGGATTGATGTAAATTGTACATGTAAATAAGAAAATTCCCAGTGGCAGCATAATTTAAAAAATGGCATTATTACAAGGTGCTTATAGCTTTGGAAATACTAAAGATGGTCCCATAAGAAAAAAATTAACTTTCAGAAATAAGACAGCTGAAGGTATATGAGAAAATTAACTGTACCCTTTGCCTGTTACCACCATTGTACAAACCAACGTTGCAGAGCTGTCTACAAACGAGACATTAACTCTGTCTGTGTAATTCCATGTCAACTGCTGCTGTTAGAAAGTTTTACAAAAACTTAAAGTAAGTTTAATACCTTAAGGAAGTATTTACAAAAGCTTAGAATAGTGAACAGAAAGAACTATATCCCCTCCCAGCATTTTTTTTAAAATGTAGTGGAAAAAAAAAATCATTTCAATAATTTCATTGCAGCTTTAAACATCTGGCAGGGGAGAAGCCATACCTTGGTTCATTTTTCTCACTTGGAGCTCCCCTATTTTATATGCGGTCCCTCAGGTAGCCTCATAAAAATGCAGAGAAGTATTCACTCATTATAGGTGACAAAACCTCTCCTATGCAACATGGAAATTTTTACAAGTATTTATATTTGTGGATGCATGTGGATAAAACAAGTATCAAATAGAAGGTGGGGATAGCCATATAAAGCGCAGGCAGGAACCTTTGACTAAAGCTCCTGCTTTCTGCCCATTTTTCTCTTTCTAAAGAACACACATAATACTCCCATAAAATTATACCGATGTAAATATCAAATAGATAAAATTCTGATGTTTATGATTTTTTTTTTAAAACCTGAATTTTCAGAGAATATACTGCAGGGACCAATTCTGGGTAGGCGGCAATGATTTAGTCATTTTCTGCTCCAAATTAGAGAGGCGAAAAGTAGAAACCTTTCCCTCATGTCCTATTTCATCCCAGGTAAGTTTTCATTACTGTCACCAGTATTAGTTTTATAGTCTATCATTTTACTCAGAAGACTGGAAAAAACTATCTACAGATCTGACTGGTGTCCCTCACAGTCAAGTACAGTCTGACAGCCGCAGTAGCTTACTGCCTGACACAACTGAGCGTGGTGATCATAAAAATTAAACATGAGATGTGTAAGTATCTGAGAAGCCTTCATCTTTTAGTACCTCCAATTACTGAACAACTGGAAACAGTAAACTGAATTGAGGAGAGGCTGAGAGGAACAAGTATTTCCATGGGCTACATTGTATGTTTTACTCTTCAAAAATTATCTGTCCACTGGTGACTGTACCACTCTATTGTACGTTCAAAATGCTCTATTTATAAGATGCTCACATTGTTTCTACACAGTTTCTACTCCCGAAGCTTGACATTTTTTTCTTTACAAAACTTCTCACATAGAAAGAAGTTAGCCAGGAGAAGTATTTACAAGGCAAGATCATTAATTACTTTCTCAGAGACAGATTTTAAAAAGAAATTGGTAATTACTACAGTAAAAATTAACCTTTGTACACAGATAAATGTCACCAAGTTTAAGATGAGCCACAGAAAATTGCCTCATTAATAGCTATTAGGTACCAATGAGTACCAATCATTTGGGAGAATGTGGTCAGTTACAGGAATTTATTCGATTGCAGCAAGATGGAGACACTCATTGTAAGAGATATATAGGCATAAAACACAAGACACACACCATAGTAGCATGCCTCAAAATTACATACAAGTTCCTTTGTACTGAGCAAGTTGCTAAAAAAGTGCAATATCCTATTTCTGTTCATAACTGTAGCATAAATTGAATACAACTGTAATACAGTTGCTTCAGATTTATCCTCATTAAAGACTTAATCTGAACTACAGTTTGATAATTACCTTAATCCATACTCAAAAACTTGACAGCCATGTTTTAGCATTATATATAAAAACTCAGGTTAGTACAAATTATCAATTGTAACCAAGATGATTCCATGATGCTAACTCAATCACTGTGTAAAATGATTCCACTCCTGTGGCACTCTTGCATGGGTATTGAGTACGGAGCATCCACTCATGCCTAAACTGTCCTGAATCTTGTGCCATTAATTCAGGTATCATTAGGACAACCTAATACTTCAGGAAGACACAGATGACATGTTTACAGAAATGTATATTATATATTTTGTAATATAGGTGATTTTATATAACATCATTACCTAGGTTTATATACAGTAATTATTTATTTCACAGATAATAAAAAGAATGCAATACAGGAATACCAGTTTGGCTTACGAAGTTTTGAGATCCTCTTGGATACAAGGCAGAAGAGTGATACTCAAAGTGCTGCATTTTATATACAAGAATAGCCTATTACAGCAATTCTTTCTTGCCCCCAAAGTTTTATGACTATTGTAAGGTGCCATTAGAGAAGTCTTCAGCATTAAGATTATATACATGGTAGAGATATCACAGTAATGAATCACATGCCTTATGAAGCCCTAGCATTTTTCTTTACTCATTCCTAAATTAACAGAACAATAAATTATGCAGTTTCAAACACGCTGCATAAATATTATCTAAATTAATAAATTATCAAAATAAATTTATGTAGAAAGTATAATTTTATTTTCATTTCATATTTGACAACATTTTTTCTTAACCACTGAGTAATTTCTTAAATATATCTCTTGAAAGAGAGCTAGTTTGTCAAATGCATAATGGTCAGCTATATCAGTTTAAAAAACTGCAGTATTCAAATAAGTGCCCTGGCTGTCTCCTGCTTATGACACAGGACAATGCCTTTTTTTTTTTTTTTAAATTTGTCTTTTAAGTTGACAAGCTACATTTTGGCTTCACTCTGATTTCACAAAATAACAACAGAGAGTTTTTAATGTTGTTCAGTTTTCAAAATATGGGTCCCAAATTTTGGATTCAGTGTAACTAATTTATAAAGATTACATGTTACTATCACAACAGATTGTTATATCAAATGTTCCTAATTTACTTTTCCTGAAAATAAAGAGTACAAAGAGATGTTAAAATACCAAAACGTACATGAGCACAGTTTTAGTATGTAATTTGGATTATCTGGTTTGCTTCACGCAGTTTTGCATCTTGAATAACATGAGTTTATTATGCATATTCATATATTACATGCACATAATTTTTTGCATTTATATCCACAGCTAATCAACCCAAAACACTGGTAGTAGGAAATTACTGTCTGGGAGTGGTATGACAAGTTCCAAGTCTCCCAATTTTTAATTATCTACTATATTTTTATAATACTCATTTATACTTCACAGTTTTTTCTCATCACTGATTTTCAATTCTTTTAAAATATTAAATCACTGACCATTTATATAATTTATTTGCGTGAAGTGGGAAATAAAGCACCACCTAAATTCTAAGTGTGGCTTGTTCATTTTGCAAGATAATGAACAGTGATCATTCCCAGAAACCTACTGCAGTGGAGGAGCATGAATAGAGATACAGTCAAAAAATATGCAGTAGATTTATAGCGTTTTACTGGATTTCAAGGGTAGGCATTCCCTGGTGTTCTATTTAAATAGGTGGATATATGAGATTATGGAAGGTCTTATCCTGTTTAAATGGAAGTACAAGACTTAAGGAAAAGTTTAATTTTCAAAAGGTGAATTCCATAAGGATAATATACATTGCTAAAACAACAATTGGAAGTTATACACTAGTGAATTTTTACACATTTAAAAAAACATTGTATATTTATACAACTCAGAATGAAACCTAATGGCTATTTCTGACATTATATCAAGGAAATAAACACGTTTTGCCATACTAACCTCTTCGCTTCAAAGGGCTGTGAATGTAGCCCACAGCACACTTCAGCAAGATCTTATTTTTCTCCAAGGACCAAGTAATTTACGATAGATGCTTCCAAAGGCAAGGTTGTTAACTTCTTTAAAACTCTAATCTGTATTTGCACTGTTCCATTCCTGCACACAAATTGTTCACAGCTAGCTACTGAATCTTCCTGCAAAGGCAATTACACCCAGATTTTTGGACTGAAAACAGTCCAAACCAGCTCCTTAGCCCACACGTTGAAGAACAGTCCTCATCTAGCCGTTACAGTATTTCACAGACATAGTTAGCACATGCTTCAAAAGAAGTCAGGTTCACAAAGAAGGCAGGAGAAGAGAATGCCATGGTCTTCCAGGACTGCATAGCCATGTGGACTCTGTGACACTACAGCTGCTCCGCATCAGAGACAGATGAAGATTCAAACAGGCATCAAGAAAGTGCTGCACAAATGAAGAGAAGAATATACAAGACCTTCTTGTAGGAATACAGGCTCATAAATGCACTATAACACAAAGAAATACTGAATTTAGGCACTAGCCTGAATTAAAAAATACCTTTCTCACTCCTCAATAGAACTATTAGACAAAATAGCAAACTAATAGATGTACTAACAAACTATTTCAGACTGTTTTCCTTAAGAAGTGGAATAACTTCCCAAGAAACCAGCACTGCTGGCCTTGAAGAATGATAGTCTATCTCTCCAAAACAGTCTTAATGAATAAGAAAGTATCTTGCAAAGACAGGAGCTTCAGAGCAAACGTAACATGATGACATGGTATTATCTCTCTCTAAACTTATGTAGCAGAAAATGCTATTATTAAGGAAACAAAGATCTTACAACCTTAAAAGCTACTTAACTACTGAAAATACTGAGTGTATACAAGATCCCTAGTAAAGTATTTTTTGAACCACTTGTCTAATGCAGTATGTAGATACTGAAAAAAGCATGCCACAGGAGAGCGTGCAGTTCTGCTTTAATACTGCTAAGGCTTGAGCACCTGCCTGGACTCCTCATCATCGCTTCTTGCAGCCAAACCAAGCGTACCCCTTCCCCTCTCCTAGCAGCTGTATGCATCTATAGAGAGCATAAAACACGTTTTGACATAGACTTTGATGACCTGTCAATGAATACGAGCTTGAAATCTGACAAGTTCCATTCTTTGAGCCTAAGCACTACGTGAGTGAAAGGAAGGCAAATGGAGCTGGCCCCGAAGGCCGTCGCCCGCTGGCTCTGCAGTGCTGAAGGCTGGCGGCACCCACCCGGTAGGACTCCCCCTCTTCCCTGCTTCCCCCCTCCCGAGCAATTAGTCACTTGCTGAATGGCAACCCTTGCCTTTGAGCCCTATATTACCCTGATTCCAGTTCACTCTCATACTTCGGAATCCTACCAGCAACTGCAACTCCTATCAACTATTGAAAGTTTGTATATTAATTAATGATTTAGAAAAAAAAATCTGCCTCCCTCAAGAGAGGTGTGGAATTCACAAACAAACCCAGTACAGGAAGAAGGGGCTATAACTGGCACAAGGGCAAGGATTTCCAACATTTTGATCTAATTTTATCTAATTTAAAGAATTCCTCTAGTTTAAAGAAGCAACGCCCAAGAAAGCATTTTTCCAATCAGAAGAGAAATAGCTTTCTTTACTGAACAAAACTACAGTAATCAGTTCTGTAACATGACTGAGTTTCAGAAAAAGCTGTTCTGTCCATCGTCTTCTACTGAGCCTCTGGAGAAGCTCCCTCAGCTGCTTTACTTCATTCAACCTCACATTTGTTTCTTTATAAACTCCAAAATGAATTATTCCTTAAACTATTACAAATTTTCCTCTCAAAATAAAATCCCACAGGCAAAAATATTTCTAATCTTTCATTAGTTTGTTGATGCCTTTTTTTTTTCCTAAAATATAAAAGAGAGACTGAAGATTATCTCTATTATTTCGAGGGGCAAATGAAGTGTTGGCACAGCATAGTAGAAGTTAAAAATAACAGGGTTTTGACATTCTTCAGTTACTGTAACATTACTGTAATATGAGCTGAATGAATAGTAGCTAATAAGCTAATGCGAAAACCTTTCTTAAATATTCATAATTACTTTTATAGTATGCACCTACATGATACACTGAATTTCCAAGAAAGCACACAATCATGTTTGTACAGGATCAACACAGAGCACAGTAAAGCTTGTAAAAGGTTCCCAACAAATAAATACTGTAAAAAAGAGTGATTTAAAGAAGATGATGATATAAAACATCAGTCCACAAAAGACAACTGTGAGATTTTAGCTATGATACTGGAATTTATTCTACAGCAGGTATGATCCAAGACTTGTTAATGGTGGTGAATAACTGTATTCAATTTAGTCCAATACCTCCAAATTCTCACTGTCTATGCAAGGGTGAAGTTAAACATTTTGAGACTTTAATTTAAAAGAGCTTAACTGTTCCATTTGACATTGAAATTCCTATGTAAGGTGAATGAACAGTGCTAAAGAAGAATCTAACAAAGGATCAACTATGGGGTAGCTTAAAGAAAGTAGTTTCCAAAATAGGGAGAAAATATCCAGCCCCATATTTATTCATGTAGATGACCTGACATGCATTACAGGCATTCTTAAATTCAATTTTGCCAGGCTTTTGTAAATGAATGGAAAAGACAGTAAGAGAGTAATAAGGCTATGCTTGATTTCAGATGAGTACTGAGGACAGTAAAAAACACCTGTCAGTCACTTCAAGACAGAGACTCTTTCTTTGTAAAGTCTACTACAAAACACTAACAAACCACAATGGGAATGTTTGGCTTAAAAATAAAAATCTCTTGTTTAGGATGCAAAAGGTTTTCAAGCTTACTGTATCTGGTCTCCTCATAAGAGACAGAACTTCTAAAAAGGGAGAAAAACTTTCAAATGCCTTGTGAGTTGTTTTTTACTGCTTCACAGCCCGTCTTTCAGAAATTTCTCAAGAGCTATCTGGTTAAAATTATAAGCCAGAGAGATACTGAAGATCGCAAAGGCATATTGTTACCTGTAGCTATTTTAGCATACGTAATCCTTTAATTTTATATATAGTATTTCTATAGCAGATTTTAGTTTTTAAGAATCTTATTTACTCTATCAGATCAGTCCAACTGCAATTCACTAACATACTACAAAAAGGAGTAACAGCAGTAACAATAATGCTAGTAATTATAAAACATTTTAACCTAGTTACTCCATTTGTGAATCTTAATAATGAACAGTTGGCTGTTAATATCTCAGATATTAAACATCTGTAGGCTTACAACTCTATTTCCTAAGGGAAAAAGAACAAGGAAACATGGAATTTGAAGAAGAATGAAGCATTAAAGTGTCATCAGACCTGACTTCTTGATCTTCTGAAATGAGAAATATGTTTTCCAATCTCTGATAATTTTTCCAAGATAATCACAACCATTTTAAAGATGTCACTAATCTTTGGTTTCTCCTAAAAGTAGTTGAGGCATCTTTATGGTTACAAGTGTAACTAAAATGATCATGATCTCCTAAACGATCAGGATCAAGGAAGGGGTTAAGTCAATCTCTGACTACTTCTGCACGGGAATTCAGTTTTTTGAAAGCCACGATGCCATTAGAGAAAGGGAGGTGTATGGAAGTGTATTGAAGATTACAATACAAGCACAGTCAGTGAGCAGAAGGCTACTGAGAAGAAGTCAATGAATAGGAAATCAATATGCCCATGAGAGACAAATGGCCAAAATGACGGTGGAAGGACGAGATGAGCAATGTTTAAAAAGAAAAAGAAAAACCAACCCTGCAGGGTAGCCTGACAGAAATAGCACTTCTGGGAAAGGCAGGAGCACAGGGAAAAAGATCGATCGGTTTCCACCATGCTGAGGACTGTATGGAAAGGCTCCGCGTCTAACAGTTGCCCTAACTTTCCTTCACTGCAGAGAGTACAACACTCAAAGGTGTTACAGCCAGCATGAAGGCTGCCTGTAAAGTGTAATGAAATAGTTGAAAATATTATGGTCTATACTAGTAATAGCCAAATACATCCATACTGCTCTTTGAATCCAAAGTCAGATCAACACTTTTCTCAACTCCAGGACTGTTAAGAAAGAGAAATAGTAGGATGAACCTTAGTTGTTAAAGACACTGTGCAGAAGCTTGAGACATCCATTGTGGACTGGTAAAAACAGAGACACCTATGAAATCTCTTCCCACAATTTTTCTTTTTTTTTTTTTTTTTTTTTTTTTTTTTTAAAGCTCAACATGAGACATGTGAGGTGAAGGAAATATTCCTTCCTGAAGATATGACTCAGTAAATTTACCCTTGCCTTCAGAACACCCATCTTTTTGCAAGCTGATGTAAATGACACATTGGTTCTTTTTTGAGGATGTGGAAAATAGAGATAAAGAGCAAAAAATTAGGAACAGACTCACAAGACTTCACATTACAGTTTAAATACTACATGACTTTAAAAAACTCTTCAGTGTAAAAGTGAAAATTGACTTTGTTTTACCAGCTAAATTTAGATCAATTAGTAATCACTGTACTCTAATAGGAAGCAACTAGTTTTGGACACTGCAGGTAATCGCTGCACTCTGGAAAAGAGCAGCTGTACAAGGTACTGTAACAATACATCATCTGGCTCACTTATGAGGTCTTTTGATTAACAAACTCAAGGCCACACAAGTATTCAGTAAGGAAAGAAAAAAAAAAGAAAAAAGAGGGAGTAGAGTGGGTAATTAAACTTTTCCAACATCAACGTTACTACACAGTGCATAGAAACACATGTGAACATTCCCCACATCAGCTTCAGTTCAGGTTCCTTCTCTGACTTATTACGATGTCCCATTACCGCTCATATCAACTCAAACACATTAAAAACCATAAAAGGAACCAAACTTCCTTAACACAAAAATTATTTAAACTCTCTGTGACTAGGGGCTTTGAATGACAGGTGACTTTTGAGATGCAGAACTTTCAGGCTGGCCAGGTTGATGAAGAATTTAAGATAACTCCACTCAATAGTTAGTCAAATTGTAATGTGCCTGCTGACCATCAATAAGTAGAGTACTGAAAGGACAGCAGTACTGTATTCCCAAGTAACACAAAAGTGAGGTTAAACATACAGGAGGAGGTCACAAAATTCAGGAACACTGAAGAAATGAAGAAAAAAAAAGACATGAGAGTATATATATTAAAGCCTATCCTATGATGTTCAGCTCAACAGCAAGTTCAGGTTATATTTTTTTTTTAGATGAAAAGTACAATCTTAGGGCATTTTTTATGAGAATAAGTCATAAATAAACAATGCAAATGCAATACAAAGCATTTTAAGTACTTAGAAAAAACTTACATAGCTCCAGAATTTAGTTATAATTTTTTTCTATAAATCTACTGTGATTTGCATGACAGCACAGTAATATCATTAACATGTTCTTAGTAAGAAGCCAATATGAAAATATGAAACAATGAATTTCTGCACCACTTATTAAACATTTTGAATAAACGGTTCTGATGTGCACAGTAAGATTTAAAGTATGTTCAGGTCACTGCTAAAAGAAAGCACTGCAGCGAAGAAAAATAACTACCAATTTTTGGTTTCAAGAAACTCAAGATGCACATGAAAGTCCTTGCAAAGTTCTGATATACCCTCTCCAAAATAATTTAAAATGTCTTATGTTTTACACTGTCACCATAGGGTGTACAGATCTACAAGGAACTGCTCAGTCCCATAAGCCAAGACACAAGACTGAACAGGGGCTTTAATTACTGTTCACCTTTAAAATGGGTCCACTAGGTCAAATGAGATACTAGTAACAGCAGAGCATAAGCTGCAAAGTTATTTGTGCTTATCAGCTGTACGGATAAACACTGAGTATTATCTGGTTATCAATCTTATTTACAAGATTATTGTTATCTATGTATGTTGTACAAAACCCTGAATTACTTCAATGTGATTTGCAACTAAATAAGTCACAGTCCTTTTTTCCTTGATTCTTATTTTTGAATAGCAATGAAAAAAGTACCTGATTGCCTTCCTGGAGTTACAGATATTTAGAATCCTAATCTAAGATTAAAATCATCAGAGACCAGTCTTACTCTCATCAGAAAGACAGGTGTCCGACTGCTTGATCAAATTCTTTTAGAGCTACTATTTTTATTCATGAAGAACAGCATCTAATTTTTCCGAGTAAAAATGGATTTGTTCACTCTTATTTTAATAATACACTATAGACAGACCAATAGACACAGGGTAAGCAATTAATTAACCATAAGCAGTTAAAGAAATAAAAAGAAAATATTTGGGTTTTTTTAATAATAGAAATGTCAACTACATATACCTGTTCTATGCACTTGACAAAATGCAGCTTCCCCTCAGAAAAATGAGGCACAACTGAGCAGCATAAATGTTCTAACAGCAGTTTAGCAAACAAGGAGCTGTCAACTTCCAATAAGCTATTATTCACACCTCTTTAATCACTGCCACAGAGTCGATTATAAATAGCCTCATACATTTTTAAATAAGGTCATTCTGAAATGAAACAACAAAGAGGGTAGTAAATATTCCAGTACATAAGCAATTTAAATTCTACAGCATAACAGAACTGTGCATTCTCAAATACTCAGTTTAAAGAAAGCCAACAGAACTGTTTATTAACTGGTGCGGTGTCAGATGTGTAATCTCTGTGAGATCAATAAGCCAGCCCAATTATGTGATAGTTTGCAAACAGATCTGAAAGAAATGAAACTATTAAGACTTTCTCATAAAATCCAGCTCCAACAGCATTATTTACAAATATACAGTAATACAAATTAATACATGCATTGCATGAGTAAACCTACTATGCAAAGTTTTTACACAAATATGAAAGAGCTCCTGTGTTTTCCCAGAAGCAGAACACAAATAAACATCTTATGTAGATCCCTGATTCATACGAGACCCTGTTTTCTACTCTTCTTTAAATTTTAAATAACTAGTAATGAATACATAAACAAGGAAAGAACTGCACAAATAGGAGTGAGTTCTTATTTTTTCCCTCTTCCCAGTTTTTGTCAGGTTCAAGATTACTTGATAAAAGGATATGACAAAATAATGCTAGTATCAAATCTTGACAATTAGCTTTGGGAAAAAAAAGATAAAAATGAGAAATGTTTATAATTATGTGGAATTTTTCTCAAAACCATAATAATTGCAGATGTTAAATTGACAGGAATTTAAAGAAGTTAATTTAGCACTACCAGAAAAAGAAAGAAGAAAAAAAAAAATCAAACAGTTCCCATCTTACTGAGCCCCTATTGAGTTGTTACTGTGATAAGTACTGAAAAGCTCCTTCCTATTACAGGTTTTGTTTTTCTAACTTGATACTCATCTTTGTAGATAGACACCTGCATTTTTTCAAAATCATGAAATAAACGGCTACTGATACATTGTGCTGCATTCACCCAAATAGCTGTAGTCCTTATTGCTCCGTTGTGGACAGTTCATTCCAGAAAATGAGCAAGGGACCCCAGTACTTCCCCCTCCCCCCACCTTCTCTGAGGTATTTAACCCTTACTTATTTCTTAGATTTAGCTCAAAGGCATTTTGAACATGAGGTGAAGTTTATTTAGTTCACAGGCTGCTGTGCACCTGATTCTTAAAAAACTAACATTTCACAAGAGCAGCAAACACACCTTCATCTTCCTGGCTAGAAATATACCTTAATATTACAATGTCAAGTTTAAGTATTCATGCATTTGGACACACACAGGAGGCGTGAGTTCATTCTGCTTATACTCCCAAATTGGCCATGCCCAGAAACCATATTCCCAGGGCACCGTGCCTAACCTGACAGCCCTGCCACATCTTCATGTTCTCACTATAAAGCAAGAGTAACCTCCCAGGTAAAGGGCATCACAGGTCAATTAAGAACTTCATCATTATCAAAACCTTTGCAAACACCCTAGAAATCAGTGTAAAGGTGATGATTTGTTCTCAGTCTTTCCCAGAGTAAGGCAGTACTGCTATTCTACCCAGCTATACCTTCTAACTGGATTCTCATGTCCTACAGAAAGCATATTATAGCAGCCTACGCAGTGAAGGGGTAAAATTGCAGCTGACCACAGCAAGATCTACATAAAAGCAAGTCATGACATCAAGAAGCAAACTTCACTATTTCAGTTCCCAGATAATATAGAGGTAGAAAAGGTTCAGTTGTCAACAGGCATCTCAGAACATGTTTATTTCCACATTAGGCATGTTTCTTTTTCATCTAGTTCAGTGTCATCTCCCTCACAACAGCCTTTACTGAATACTTAGAAAACGAAAGACACTGACAAGAAACTGGAAAATAGCTTACACAAAGAAGCATGCCTTCTCAACCTTGATATCACCAAAGTCTGGTTCATGCCCCAGAGCTTGAAAACTTTGGCTTTTAAGGTGTGTGCCCTCCAGCTACCTTAAGGTCTGTAATTTTCTGGAGAAAAGGAAGCTGAAGGGAGACCTTATCGCTCTCTACAAATACCTGAAAGGGGGTTGAGTGAAGTGGGTGCTGGTCTCTTCTGTCAAGTGGCTGGAGATAGGACGAGAAGAAATGGCCTCAAGTTGTGGCAAGTGAGGTTTAGGTTGGATATTAGGAAAAATTTCTTTACTGAGAGGGTTGTCAGACATTGGAATAGGCTGCCCAGGGGAGTGGTTGAGTCACCATCCCTGGAGGTATTAAAAAAGTGCTAGACAAGGCACTTCAGGACATGGTTTAGTGGGCATGGACGATGGTCAGACTCAATCTTTAAGGTCTTTTCCAACCTAAAGGATTCTATGATTTGTTTCCAATAGCTAGGACAGTATTCCAGACAGTTGTAAGTTTTAGTAATTGCTGTTATTTTTTTAACGTATGTCAGAGAAATGGATGAATGTCTGAATAGAAACTCACTTTTTTTCCTCCAAAAATATGCACTATCTTATATGCTTTAAGTGCACCATCTTCTGTTGTTCTACATTCACTGATAAACCACCCCTGATTTTTCCATTCATTCTGTATAAGACAGGTTTTCTATATTCCCATTCTAACAACTTTTGGTAATGACAAAGCCTCTTACGTGCTGCTTACAATATGTTCACAACCAGAGTCTTCTGGAAGAAACAGAGTCAACTATATGTGATTTCTTACTTGTAGGAGCATTTTGGGAAGCAGGGGGTTCAAGCTCTTCTTAATATTGAGAGGACATCTTCAGTGAACTATCTGCAACAAAGCAGAAATCTTCCTTCTCATTTGATATATACAGAACTAGGTTTATAACCTGGTAATTGTGAGAAGTCTGGTGTACAGCAGTTTCAGTAGTTGCTGCAAGTCTCACCATAGTTTGCTTTCAGCTGCTTCACAACCTTGGAGAAGCCATAGAGAAATATTAAAGTTCGATAAACAAAAGAAAGAATTGCGACATGTTTCCCACAACAATGAGAAGAGCATAGTTCGGATCCACAAAGCACAATGAACTGCAGAGGTGACAAGTCTGAACTGTGAAGATGTTTCAGGACAAAGCTACTCAGCACCATTGTCAGAGATCAAGAAAGTTGCAGTCCTATAGTGATACTCCACAAGAAAGTACGAAAGGATCATGTAAATGAAACTGGTCAAATCCCATGACCTTTGGGTACCAATAAGAATGACATATATTCACAATACCAAAAAAAGCAAGTGCACCCCAAAGTATAAAAGGGCCTGGAGCAAGATGAGCCCCAAATCCAATGAAAAGCAGTAAAGACATAAAACATAATAAAACTATACCTGTTATTTGTACTCATTAGTATGAGCTGACCTCTATGAAGAGTAAAAAAACACAGATTATATAAAGAATGCACATATACATACATATTTATAAATAACTACATTTATTTATGAAGTGCCTAACATCCTTGAAAAGCATTGCAACCTATTTGACAGTCAACTAACCTACAGGGGACATGATATTATTTTAAATCCTGCCAGGTGGACCCCCGCCTCCTTGCTGTGTTTGCACTCTAACCATCTGAACTGAGAATAGAAGCAGAAGTGGAAAAGGGAACAACAAAACAGAAAAGATACAACTCAGCTAAGAACCAAAAGAGTTAAAAAGAAACCCAACTCTCATGTGATAGAAGCATACATATTACTCAGTATGTTAGGAACACAACACAGTAAGTGGAGAAGAATGTGATACACATGCACAAATGAAAGTAGCACAATGGCTACGCCTATATGACCTGTAAGTGAGAATGAAAACCAATACTTGCACAGTAAAAACTTTAAAAACTAACAGGTGAGCAGCCCACATGGGACGAAATCTCATCTAACTTAATTCAAGTTTAGAGATAACATTCCAAAGACGATCTTGGGGCACACACAAACAGGAATCTGCACATGAATACGAGTTCACTGCAATAGGAATACTGCCCAAAAGCACAGCGCTCTTTTCATCACACTATAGTAAAATTATTTTTAACTATATAAATCAATGCTACTAAATTACCCTAACCTATTCAAGGTAAACTTAAGAATGCCATGAGCTGGTCTGCTGACCTGCTTATGAAAAGCCCTGCTTCATTTCTCACTGCTGAGTCTCCTTGCTTTAAACACTTCCCAGTCATCTTACCTGCTAATAGCAGAGTTCAAGCCAAGCTGTTATTATCAATAAAATATACCTATGCCTTGCTAAATACCTACCTACATTATTATAACACATTTGGTACAGTTTAATAGATATACTAATGCAAGTTACATGTAATTAAATAGTTAAGGACAGGTATATGTCTCCCAGTCATGATGCAATGCCTGGACTGAGATACAGTACATTATCAATTACACCTTAACATACTCATGCTCCACTGGATACAGCATCAGAGGAATCAGTAGCAAACAACAACTAAAATTATGTTTTGTTGTTTTATTTTCCTCTTTGGCAGCAATGCAAACAATTTCACACTTTTTTTTGTAGAATATATTTGGTGCTTCCAATGGATGCCTAGTTTACTCTGACAGCCATCCACCTCAGGAGAGGTGGGCTGCCCTGTAGAAATGCTTGCTTCTCTCCAACACTAAGTAGAATGAATGTAGCAGGGCTAGCCCAGATTCCAGCACCTAAAATGCCAACAACTAGTTAGCACAGGTGACTCTTGCCCAGTATGACAAAGTACCTAAGGAAGAACATACCTGGGAGAAGATACCTGGCAATCACCTGAAAGGAAACACTTTCAGGGTTAAGTTGTACTTGAGCCTCCTCCCAGGAGTATAGCAAGTAAACAACATGTATCAGCAAGCTAACATCCCTTGCACAAAATCCATTTAGTTTTCAGTTTTACCCCTGTTTTTCTCTAACATGCTAATTTAAATGTATTTGGGAAGAGATGTCTGAACTTTCCTAACTGTGCAGAAATTGTAAGTGCCACCTGCAGAAAGTATGCAGGGGGACAGCATCATGGGACAGTAATCCCAGCCAAGTTTAACTCCCTAGGAGCGACTATAAAAGGCTGACAGTATTACTTACCATCACTGAACTGGTCTGACAGAAAACTAAGGCACGCTGCATACCGCACAGGAGGGCCTACCTTTGTATACAGACTCTCCTGCAAGCAGAAGCGAGTTCCATCTGCCCATGTTCCAACTCAGCCTGACAGAAGCCAACATCAAACCAAAACCCTCATAGTTGTCCTATCACTGCCAAACCAAAGCAAAACCATCCTGCTATTTAGCCTGGCTTATTAGTGCAGGCATGCTGCCATAGATAGAGATATAGATCACCTATTTCAAACTAATTCAGAGCAGTAGTGCAGGCAAATTGGAATCGAAAATTTAACATGTAACTAAGAATAAGCTTAAGGAGACAAAAGAAAATGGCAACGAGATCAGCTAGGAGCTCCTAAAACTTGAAAACAGCAGTCACTGTTCTGCTGCAGGTGTATTCCAGGCAGAGAACTCTCTTGGTAAGCCAAGCTTTGCCACTTCAAACCCTCTTCAGACAAATTTACTGCCTGAAAGAGATGAAACCAGTGTCAAGGGAGTGTTCAGTCTTATTTCCTTCAAAAAATGATTGTCTGTGTAGCAGGAAGCTTAATTTTGTCCGGTGTTTCTACCCCCATCATCCCTCATGAGTATATTAATGCTTGGGTCCCTAACCCAGTCATGAACTGCTGGGAAAAAAACCAAAAACAAACAGTGGGAGTAGTAACAAAAGGTCTAAAACACATTTAAAATTGAAAGAATGTTTAAGCATCCTCACATGAGTGTAATACAGGACACCATTTTTCTCATGTTTCTTTGCTGCTGTTGTAGAACTAGAAATGACTATTTTAAAATAATTTTTTTCTATTTAGAAATTACCACACTGATCAGAAATTACATTTTATAAAGCCATTTCCCCCAATTTGCGGTCACACAGATATGAGTTTTACAATCCTATTACACCTACTCAAGCTGTAAATGTGCCCTTCAAAAACACAGGCCTTGTTTTTAATTTCAGCTAGAGTAAAAGCATAAAATAGATATTCGGAAGTTTTAATTTAGGTAAGCCTTTGGTCCAGGTATGATCTGTGAGATGTCTGTTAAACAGACTTGCATGGACCTAGGACCGTAACTTAGATTTTCCCACACACGTAAAACATTTTCTTCATCACTGGTTGTTGCTGCGCAACATTTCTCTTCAGGAAGCCTGTAACATTTTCTTACTGCATTTTGCATCAGTGATTCCAGGAGTACGTGCATACAGCAACAGCTGCCGATGTGCCCAAACAGAAATACACGGTGCAATATATCTGAAGAACTAACTAGAGCAGCACCAAAAGTAAGGGATTCTTCTCAAGCTCAAAATACCACCTTAATCACAATTTCTTGTATTCTAAAGGTTAATTTGCTTGCTTTCAGTGTTGCCTACTGCAAGTAACCAAGAAGTGCTGAAATTCCATCTGGATTTAGAGTATGCTGCTTCCTTTGCTTTTTTTGTCAATGTCTACACCTCTGACATCAGATCATGTACCAGGTACAATGGATGCTTTATCAAATCCCCAAATGATACATTTATTTTATGATACCTTTAACTTGCTGCTAGGTACAACAAACCAAAAAAGTGTCACCTAATTTTCAGTTCTGAACTTTGCTCTTCTACCCTAAGCACAGGCTAACCTGGGCTACTGGGAAGCCATCCTGCACAACCTGCTGTGTTGTGGACAGGTCAGCCCATGTTCAGCTGTCCTGTCACACAGAGTATGTCTTCTCTCAGCTTACCAGCGTGAAATTTCCAAGAGAATTTGTAGTTTACCCTGCTGAGCAAAGGAATTAGAACAATGAAAAAAGGATCAGTGACAGAACGGCTTAATGCGGTTCTAGCCAATAATCTGAAAAGATGATCCAGTTGTCAGAAAGTATCCATGGGAAGGTCCACTTTGCTTTCTAAAGTCATGCTGAATTAGCTACACACTGGTGCAGCTGGTAGGTCTGCTGAAAAAGAATACGACAGGACAGTTTTTTCCTACTCTGTATCTTAGAAGTTATGTATACCCAGGTCCATATTTCAATCATCCTCAATGCCTAAGATGAAAATGCATCAAAGCATGATTTCTATACCCATTTTAATTTTTTAACTCATTATTAACCTCATACACTGAAGACAGACTACAAAAAGGTCATTATTAGTAGGAAATGTTAGTGAATTAATAAAAGACTCTTGAATTTAATGTACAGCTTCCTGGAGAAAAACTGAACAATGTCAGCAAGTGTTTTAGGACCCATACAGCCTGATTGCACAAGGAACGTAAAACATTCCATTGTTAAGAGTAAAAAAAGCACTGTAATATTAAAAATAGTTCTTTAGATGAAGGCTCACCTCTACACCTATGCCAGAGCTTCAACTAACCTATCAAAAAATATTTTTGTTCATTAAGCCTAATAAAATATTTCAGGCAGTAAACCTGATCACAACTTTTAAATAACTAACTACATTCAAAATTACTTCATATGAGTAGAATTTCACAGGTTGCCTCCGTGTTAGGCTTGCAAGGCATAATGATAAATTGCATTATTTTCAGAACACAGAAAAGCACGATTCACAGAAAGACAACTTTTTTCATCTTTGCTTTTTTACAATTATTCTAAAATTTAAAGGTGGTCTCCTTTGACTAATGACAAAGAAAAGCATACATTTACAAGATAAGCAGTAATGAGTCTCTAACCTCTCTTCCCAGCTGGTAAGGGAGAACCTCATGCAGCACAAGGGAGGTGAGGGGTGCTGAGCCAGAACATAAAGTTCCCCAGACTTCTGCCAGCTTTACAAAAGGTCAGAGCCTGAGGCTTCAGCTTCCCGGAGCTCCTGGCCTTCTGCTGACCACACAAGAATGAGAAGTGAGAGTGGGAAGGAGGCATTTTTCCCAGTTAAGTGAAGGGCTCAAGAAATCCCAGGACAGGTGGAGATGGCAGTGTCAAGACAGGCTTAGATGAAAAAAGAAAGTCTGGAATCCACATCCGTAGGTGCATATTTATTTTATTAATTAGCAGCTTAGAGTTTGTTTTGTACACATTTGGTAGCCTTGTCTACTTAAGACTAAAAATGGTTCTGGAGGCTATCCTTTTATTTCCTCCAGTGGAATTTTTTCAGAAAGTACTTACATGGCAACTCCTCCTCCCCCACGTTAGTTAACCAAATCTGTGTAAAGAAAAACCTCATTTAAAATGTTCTCTAAAAGCAAATTTGAAATAGTCACATTTAAGCAAATGACAAATAGACAGGTTTGAAGGTGAGAAAAAATATTCTCATAACACAAAGTCAACTTTAAACTTGAAACTAAGAATTGATCTTAGAGATTAGAAAAGAGGAAGTGGAAAGGTAAAGGGAAAGTTATTTTTGCATGGTGCCTTGTGAAATTAAAGGTTTTATTTAAGAAATCCTGATACATTAACATCAGCTCTTAAAGCCCAATTATTTTCTAACTTAACTTCAGAAAGTTTCTAAAAATAGATTAATGAGAAGAAATGCCACCAAATAAATTCTTCCTCCAGAATCAGCGACAAGCTGTTAACAGATCAGCAACCAGAAATGTGCCATCTGCAAGCTGTGCCAATTAGATTATTTCCAGTAATGTAATATCCTCTATACCCCAATCGTTAGATCTTTCTTATTTCATCTAACTTTGAATAGTATCTCAGTAACACATTATAGTCACAAATCAGCATCCACTCCAGGATTCAGAGCACCTCTGCAGTAGTGGCTGAATGTTGTACACTGTGCACGCTCTCCTTGCCGTGCAGTGCACCTACTGAATACACAATATGTGTGCATGCATGGGCCCGTAAATTTAGAAAACAAACCATGATAGCACTTACAATTTGAAATCACAGGTAAGAGACCACAAGAAATATTTAAATTTTCAATACTAAAGAAAACAAAACACCCCACAATACTGCTTTTTAGGTGTGATAGTGATTTCAAAGCAAAAAGGAAATGACTGTCACTTCAACAGATAAAGCTACAGTATTTACAGCACTTGCTAGGAGCAACTGTGCATTCAGTAACACAGAAATCTTTTCAACACTGAAAAATTTTTCTGCAATGAGTAAAGGAGAAAGAGAAATGGTGAAGTTATCAGCATGTGCATGACTAAAATAAGAAAATGCAACATTTTGTCAAGGACATCTTTATGCTTCAAGCAGAACAGGAGAGTGACCAGGTATTTTTACTCGTGCATATCTTAAAAAGTAGAGTTTTTAAATTAATGTCTTCTAATGCTCACCATTTTTACTTACATTAGGAAATACACTCACAAGCTTCAAAGAAATTAATGCTACAGAAATCTTATGCCTTCTGTTCCAATGTTAAATTGTGAGACATGCTGTTAATGTTAGACTAATTCCAGTTGTCCCACCACATTTGAATGCAATACCCTTAAGATGACTGCGTGATATAATCTGACATGTGGGGGGGAAGTAAACACTTGCATATTGAAACCCTGAGGCTTAGTTTTTTGACTATCCTTCTCTGAAATGTTTGGCAAGAGTACACTGAAATAGTGTGGCTTTTGATGTGACAGTACAACCTCACATCAGCATGTCTGGGAAAAATTAAGGTTTCAGCCATATTACTTGATTCCAACAAAATGATCCAAGTGACAGGCCTAATAGCTCGAATTGTTACCAGTTAAACATTTCACTGATAAAAGAATTAAATTGGATCTAATGAAGTTAAACAAAAATACTGGCTGACTGTCAGTCCTACCCTCTATGTAGGGTAGAGCAGAGCACCATTCTGACAGCAAATCATAACAGACTCGAGAAACCCTTTTGAAGCAATAGTTTCTTATACTGCTTATGTTTAATATCTCAAAGCTAAACTATAAAGCATCACAAAACATACCTGAAAAATAATGTTGCATTAGATACTTGAGAGGGAAACTGTTAGATCACCCAGCTGATGCCATTGCGAAGCACCAAATGATGGAGTTTGTTGGAGTGATGGGTGGACATTCACTGGCTGGCAAGGAGAGAAGTGGTTTCTTGTAGCACTGCTCTGCCAGTTGCCTCACCCTCTTCCACAGGTCTGCCAGCCTCCCAACCCTAACAGCAACGGACTCTCCCTCTCAAACCTCTTCCTAGATTTTGCTATGAGAACAGGAAATCATTACAGCCTGAGTGAAGTCTGAAACATGTTACTCCTTCGAAGTGGAAGAAAATAGAGACTGTGGGTGAAGAAGCAGCTGGACAAACTCCCCTGATAATGGAGTAGGCAGTATACTAGGATGAAGACAGTAAAAGGCTCGTCTTCTGCTTCTTCCAGGCCTCTGGCTAACTGAGTATCTTCTACAAGACATTAAATGGCTCTCAGCAGCAAGATGGGTATCAACTTCAAATGCAAGCAGCTTTTCCAATGTTTCACTATTCGTTCAATGAAATCTATGCTGTCCTGCTCATTGATATTCTGTCCAATTTCTAAGTTTTTAATTAAATTAAAAATTACTTTCAGAATCCATTACATTCCAAAAAATGTGCTGAACAACATTTGCTGAGCCAACAGAATTGCTATAAATATATGGGTCCTCATTTTTAGAATGAAAACTCCACATCAGAACAAAGAAGTAACTGCAGGCCAGCTCCAAGGAGAGGCTGACAGAAGTGCTCCTGCAGTTCCCAACACTATTCTGTTTTCAAAACAGCAAGACATAATTCTCATGATGTTTCTTTTCATGTACAAAGCTATTTTAACACTTTCTGGTTTATTATAGCAATGCATTAAAAATGAATTATTAAAAGCAAAATCCTGTAACCACTTGCTATGACATAGCTGTTAGGTAAGCAAGCTGTACCTCAGAAAGACATGAAGCAGTCTGAAATTTCAGAAGCTAAAAATAGTTGACAGCTTAAAGCAAAACCAAAATCAATGGTATTAAACAATTTTTAGCATGTGAAGAAAGAACTGTCATATCTGGAAACACAAATTCTAATTTTGACACTGTATTAAATTCCCAATTTTAAAAGACATGTGACCAGGCATAACTGCTAGCTTTGAGACAAAAAGCAGAAGATCATGCGTGTGAAAGAAAATTAAAGCAAGTCTAAGTTGTTTTTTTGGTTTGGGGTGTTTTGTTTTTTTTTTTGTTAGTTTTGGGGTTTTTTTAAGACTTGAAATCTACCTTAAGTATTTTTTCTTTAGATCAGTGCTTTGTTTTCCTGCTTTAGTTAAGATGTTTTTAGAAGCTGATTTTTTGAGCTTTTCTGCAGGACAGATTAAACTACTGTTTTCAATAAAAGAAAACTATATTTCTACAAGTGTACAATTTCAGGGTGTATAGGATGGAAATGGGAGAATTAGAAGGAGTAAAGCCATTAGGCTTTATTTTACAGATCAATAACATGTTTTTAAGAATTCCGGTAACAGTATCTAGGAAAATGTATTAATGAACTTGAATTCATAATAGTCATCTGCACTGTCCTCAGAAGAGTTTTAGGATCTACAAATTGAATGTTGAAAGCCACTGGCAGATACCCTCTGCATGGCATATGATACATCAACGTTCTGACTAATACACAGTTGTAGGGATTAATCTGAAAAGCATCGAGACTTGTAGAAGACATAAGGACAGACTCAGCATATAAAAATAGCTGAGCATAGATTACATAAAAAACATAATCTGGAGTTAAGCAAAGACAAGTGCACAGCTGAAAGGAAAAAAATGGTTCCTGCAACTTCAGGTTAAGTTCCTAAGACATTTTACTACAGTTTTCACTTACATGACCACATGTTATTTTTCCATGTGACTTCTGTCTCACTCAGCATACAAGACAGGCAATGCTCTCTTACTAGGCAGGTAGTCAGATTTAATTTGCACAAGGATCACTGTGTGATCACTCAATCCAAAATTTCTTGCATTCCTTCTTTGTATCCATGTACTTAAACATCATCACTCTGACAATGGAAAGACTTGGCTCCACTTGACAGAGAAAGTAAGACCAGATTTAAAAAATAAGCAAAACCAACCACAAAACAAAGCACTCAATAATTTGGAGATTCAATCTGAAGTACTTAAGTCCAAGTTTTTAAAAGTATTTATCATTTTGACAGCCATGTATATATGCAGATGAGAATTTCAACAGAAATTCAGCAGCTGCTCCTGTGAACACCAAGTGCTTCTACTGAAGTGACCTGAGCAGCAGCTACACAGCCAGAGCAACCTCTGTTTGCTGACCACTGAATGAGAAACAGATGTGACGGCAAGTACGCAGCTATAATTAAAGACCATCATAACCACTACTGTTCCAAGTATGGACTGGCCATGCTTCACATTTTATGTATGCTCTTCTTCAGCTGGTGACCGGACTGATCTCTTGGATCTTGGCTGCTCTGCGTAACAACTGCAGTGACTCAGCACTCATACTGGATCTTGCACCTTTCTTTTCTTCTCAACACTGTGAGTAATGTCGGCAAACTGACAAAAAAAGACACTCTCAAGAGTTTCCAATCAGAGACCTGAAATAACTTTGCACTGACACCTTCAGAAGATACTATTAATGAAATTCTCAAGAGAGATGTGAATGAAAGCAAAACTTTGAAAGACAAAGCTTTACCTGTGCAGGACTCTCTCGTACCTTAAAAGCCTCTGCAAAGAGTTTTGCTCCTCATGTCCACCCAAGCTTGGCTGAGACCAGCCCTGGCAAGGAGCCACAGCCTGCTCCTTGATTGTTTCCTTAGAGCCTTGTCTTCCCCATTGGTTAGTTTGCAGGTTTCCTCTTTACAGTTCCTTTTCATTTTAACCCACAGAATTCAAACAGGTTAATGCAATACCAAAGTAATGCAAGAGGCACACAGAATTTAATATTCATTTAAAAAGTACCATGCCAAGTCTTTTCTCAAGTGCATGCACCATTGGGCTGAAGTAAGGTTTTGCAGGCAGTTTTTCTACAATTTAAAAAACCTTTATTATTTTATAATTTTTTTAAGGTGATATCCCAAGATTATAAGCAGTTAAGGAAATCATGTCAAATGGAACCACACTCATACGAGGGTCAGCAGCAAATCTTGCTGAGTAAAGTGGTTTTTCAGCTACAGATTCAATTTGAGGGATACTAAGGACACCTAAGAATGATTGATTTGGGGGAATCCTGTAATTATAAGAGTTATTATAATTAGTAGCAAAAAAATTGTTATCATTTAACTATTTAAGAGAGAACATACCTTATTTAACAACTATTTGGTGGTAACTAAATCTTAACAACAGTACACATTTATAAACTGTACTTGTGGACCCTGAATTTCAAATACGGCATCATTAAGGGTACATTACTAGCCATATTAGAACTTTTTTTCCTGCCCTTGAATCTGTCATCCTTTTGTAACATATAGATACCTTTTTTCAGTTAAAAAGCAAATGAAAGTCCTTAATCAAATCTTACAGAACATGGTGCTCAGAGCTTAAGGCAAATAATTTGCTCAAATTTCACTTCAAACTTTGCAAAGTCGTTCCATAGCAAAAAAGAATTTTTGATAGAGACATGCACACTAAGGTGAAAATATAGCACAAACCCCAGTGTGAATACTGAAGTTTTTGCAAAGCAATAAGCAACCAAAAAAAAAGAAAAAAAATCTTGCTTTTACAAGGCAAAGTGTTACCCAGGTGCTGCATATATTTTATACGTATGTGAAACTATTAGTCAGATATTGGTTCTAAGATTCAGTCTCAGAGTCTGGAATCGCTGTTATGGGGAAAAGCTGGTGAAGCAGATGTTTAAGAATTGAAAGGAAAAGAACAGATGAGGGCAGTATAGATTTTTGTCAATTAATACTTTAGAAGATAAGGAAATATTTACAGCTATTTTTAGCCACTGCTTCCTGCTGTTTTTCAGACTTACAATGTTTAAATCGAAGTGCCACTGGCGGGGTAAAGCTGCAACTATGACAACTTTCACAAGCTGAAGCTGTTCCAAGGAAAGGGGGTGGGGGGGAAAGCCCAAACAGGATCCTTCTAATTCCTCTTGCCTCCGTGATTTGTGCTGTATCAGCTTATGTTAGCCAGGAAGGATCTCAGAGTCATGTTTTTAGTGCTGTAATATAGAACCAAACACTGAAAACCAGGGGAGATTACCAATTTCTACAGGTTAAAGAGGAACAAACAAAAAGAAAGAAATAAGTACTCTTAAGAAAAAAATAAATCAGCAAAATTTCCAAGCAGAACAGAGGAAGTTGACTAGTCATCACATTACTTAATTAAAAATGCTCTATATATGTCGAAGGACGTGCACTAAAATATATTCCATTTCAGTTTTACAGGCATACATAATTTAAAACAGCATGAAACTGATAAATAGGCAAAATTAAATAATCAATTTTCTCAAGACTGTTTGTTACTCCAGTTGTCAGATCCAATTCCAGCTCATGTGTCATGCTAGGAAATCCTAAATTGCTACCATCAAGACAAGTTGTCCCCCCGCCCCAGATTCACTGAAACCAGAAAGACAGAATATTTATGTATTTTTTTTGTACAGCCTTAAGACAAAGGCAGAGAAATCCAGAAAAGGAAAAATTCCTACACGTCAAGGGCAGAACGTACAAAGTTTTGCCAAAGTATTTTCTATATAATGGCACATGATACTGTTTTTTTCCTCTGTGTCACAGGACCCTGTTTTTACTTACTGACATTAAGTATTTAAAGAGCCATAATTATAAAAAAAATTACATACACACATACAAATACCTGTGTATCTGTGTGTATAAGGGGATAAATCTAAAAATCAGCGCACTGAAACACTAGTTTTACACATAGTGAAAGCTAGGTAAAAGCAAGTGTAATTCCAATAAAGGTGTATAGAAACAACCACATCAAATGCCTTTCGAGTACTGCTATGGGCTGTTGGTAAAAAGCAAAACTATGTTAATGAAGTTTCTAAAACAAAAGGTTAAACATGGAAATCAACTTTCATACACCCACATTAATATAGAAAATGAAAATCTTTGCAAGCATCCACATATTCAGTGCTTAAATTGTTGTAAAAGTTTTCAGTGCATTTCATAATAGCTATTTCACATTTACAGAGCTCTAACTCAAAACAGATGTAAAAATCACTGCTTATTTTAACACACTAAACAAAGCAATTATGAAGTGTGTGACAGTTCTGGCAGAAATATCGGTTGTTATCCATTAAAAACAAACTAAGTGGTATTTCAGGTAATTTACTACTATACAGAATAGCTGTTATTACTGTTGGTTTGCCACTACAAAATCTCTCCCTATGAGCAAAACCCAACAATTTAGAAAAAGCAGAGTGAAATGCAGAGAGAAAACCAGAAGATCTAAATAGAAAGGCAACACATTTATAGAGGTATGATAAGAAAACTTTGTAGAGTGACATAAGAGAGTATATTAGATCATACAGAAGACATTTCATAGAGCAGAGATATATAAATCCTTCTAGCTTGACTTTTAATGTATGCAGAGATTTTGATTCAGGAAGTTACTGGAGCCATGCACTGCTGAATTTGGGTGGTTGTGCCATTTTCCTTTTTTTCATGCTGTTCCCTTAGCATCTGCTATTAGTCACTATCTTTCATGTTTTTCTCCATTTATGGTTGCGTGTCAGCCTCACCCTAGCAAAATCAGAGAGCCCAACTGTGGCAGAGGAACACTAAATCAAATAATTGACAGTGTTTGGAGGCTGAAAGATGAACTGGAACAAGCAGAGCAGCTGTGCCTATACCCACTGATCCTTGAAGGTGTCCAAGGAGATGGTGGATGATGCCCAGTGGTGTTCTGCCCAGAAACATGAGTCCAGGAGGACTTGCTTGAGATAGCAGATTGCAAAATGAAAGGCAGCCATCAACTTCTGCAGCAGAGGGAAATGCAGCAGATGGGCTAGACAAGCAGCATGGGATCCACCAAGGGCAGCTAAATATAGTCCACGAGTTCTCTAGCCTTAGTGCTACCTACCAGAACCAGCACATGGCAGGGTGTCAGCGGGCCTTCGGGCCTGCATGCAAGGATGGGGATCGCGCAGCAGGTTCTCACCAAGGTTTCTCCCCACTCTCTCAATGTCCAAGGGGGATCCAGTTGTTCTGAGAAGCTTTCAGGTTCTGAAGTGGTTTTGATGGAAGATTGGCAGCCTAGAATAGGCTGAGAAAAGATCTTTTGATATGAGGGTAAAGAGCTACTGGTCATACTGGAGCCCTCAGACATGACAGGGGAAAGCCCAAACTGGAATCACTCCATGGAGGAAAGCCTCCACCCCACAGGAATCCCTGTGGAGCCAGGAAGTAGAAGGTATGAACCTGAATGAAGATGCAGACGAGGCCCTGTTCCTACTCTCCAGTCAGGGGCAGAGAACCATCAAAAACCACCCGGAGAACCAATACAGGATAGTCAGTAGCTAGATCCTTAGTCTGAGTCAGTGCAGATTTGATTACTGAGTTGCAGAAAGAAGCAACAGTTTTGGTAAGTAATTTTTATCTTAGAAGACACTAAAAATCCAAGTCCTAGACCAGACTTCACTAGTTTGGCTCTGGTTGAATTGCACTCTCTCATCACTAAGGGTGCAAGAACAAAGGGACAGCTGTGGTCAAGAGGCAGAAGACAGGCTTTAATTATCTTGTCATCATGGTTGAGGGATAGCTCCCTCTTCTAACAGACAGATCAGCAGGGAACCAAGGCAATTATTATTCCAAGAGAACTGTTTAGAACTATGCAGAATAGAATGAAATTTAAAGATTGCTTAAAACTCAAGTTGCTATTAAAGTATCATATTTTCACTTGCTTATAAAAGTAACATAGCCGACTTTGTTAAGAGTTTTGACATATAATCTAATTCGAGGCAAATAGAGTATATCTGCTCAATCAAATCAGATTATATAAGCTCAACATGGAGCTAATCTGTCATAAAACAGCTCCAATCATTTCAAGAAACTTGGATACAGGGAAAATTTAAAAACCTGAGCAAAGTGCATGTGCACACACACAGAAACCTCATTGAGTATGGTGGCACCTCTACGTTTAGTAGAAGGAATTTGATATGTTTAACAACGTGCAATTTATAGAGTGGGTATTTGCCTTTTACTAGTTTTGTCCCCAGTGCTGGCCTAAAATACATCTTCAAGGCACTGTGGGAATAGGAAATTTGTACATAGCTGAGATCAATACCATCACATAGCAAGTCTTAGTAGGTTTTTTCAACTTCATCAGCTAAGATTTCTAAAAACTGTAGACATCCCCCAATATTGTCTCCATGCTCCATTTTCCCCAGTGTAAAATTTTCCAAGTTACAGCACCCAAATGGTTTTACACAGTATACAGACACAGTCCCAACAACTGAGTATCTTTTGTGTATTGGCATTATCTGGAAGAGTACTGCCACAGCCACACTAGAAAAAGTTTTGTAACTTTTTCTTGGTAAAGTTTTACAATCTATTTTTAAACAACATGATTTCAAGGATGAAGTCAGTCCTTTTAAAAACAGATTTTTCCCATAGTTTTAGCTCTTTGGTTAGGTAAGCATTGAAAAAATACAGTCCAGAAGCCAGAAAGTTTCTCCTATGCTTTCAACTACTCTGTGCTGACACCTAGGCAACACTGAAAGGAAAATGTGACTAGAATGCAAAGGGCATGAATGAAGTGAGGAAAAGGAAAAAAGTAGATTGTAACAGATCTGGTGAGCGGGAAGCTGCAGGAAGCTGGCAAGGTTGGATTTGAGTCTACTTGGCAAGGCCAGTGAGAACTGGAAGGAGGGTTAGTGGAAAGCCAAATCATTTGGGCAAAGAGGATGGAAGACAGAAGAGGCGATTGACTAAAAGTCAGTAAGAAAAATGGTAGATAAAGGACTAACAAGCAGTTGGATGAAGAGTGAGAATGGGGACACTGAGAAAGTGGGAAAATTCTGGGAACAGAAGGAAAGGCACAAGCAGGAACTATCACCAGAGCTGGGAAACTCTGGGAATGCAAGGGAAGAGACACAGAGACAGGGAAACTCTGGGAATGCAAGGAAAGAGACACGGAGACACTATCAGTGGTGCTGAAAGGCAGCAGGAAGAAGACAGATTCATGTAGCTCCTTTCCAGTTCTCCTGATAGACAGAGTTGAGGTGGGAGCACAAGAAGGAACAGATAAAAGGGGGGGGGGGGGGATTTAAAAAAAAAAAAAAAAAAAGAAGTCCAAGGAAGGAAATAGAGAATGGTAGTTGAGAAAAGAGAGAGGGAACAAGGTAACAAGGTAAGCTTCCATGAAGATACTGGTACAAACTGAACGAAGAGAGTGTAATTGATACAGGAACTCTGAATAATGCAGTTGGGTACCATGAACAAGACTAAGACAAACACCCAAAGATGGAGCAGGGGTAGGGGGGATGGAAGCATGATAGAAGGCAGGAATTTTCGTGCCCAGAGCTGCATGCTCTGTAGAAATCAGAAACATCTATGCTTTTTAGAAAGACTTCTCCAAAGCTTCTACTGGAATGCATACCTCCTAGGCGTTATCTTTCTTCTCTCTTAGCAAACCTATACAGCTTGCTAGCAAAACATGTCTTCTCCTATTTTATGGTGGTCAGCATAACTAGTAGCAACAGCCCAAGCAGTATTATTTCTTGTGGAATTTAAGGGTTCGCAACCTGCCAATGAACTGTATACAGGCTGACAGAATGAAACTGAAAGTGAAAAGCTATCAGCTGAGGCTGTTAAACTCCACTTCTCACACCCCATGTAAAAATAAAGTCGTATGAAACCATTGTTTATGTCGTCCTTCCCACCAAAACTATATTACTCTTCAGTGTAGAGGATGCACCTCCACTGGAAAAGAATGAAGATCTGTATGGGACTTCTGCAAATTCTGCAGTAAATGAGCAAGATGCTAAGTTGTGAATGACACAAGGATTGCAGTAAGACAGTCCCTTAGCTGATATAACCGCATGTTGTTCCTGTCTTCGCTGAGTCTCTGTTAACACCAACCAGGCCATTCAAATCAAATTTCTTAGACATTATTAATTATGCTACTTTGTTTTTCAGATATCCAACTTAATTTGCTTCTAAAGCAAACAGCTACTAAATAATCAGCTGCAGCTACATGGCAGCTGTTCTTGGTATTACACAGTATTTCTGTGCTTAAGTCATAAGTTAAGCAGGTTTAAGCACTGAAGTATTTAAGAGTGCAAAAAGCCACCCAAAACTGATGGGAAACCTTCCCTTTACAACCCTACCTCAAAGAAGCACTGTGAAGAGAGACAACAATTGTGAAGTTTTATGGACACCCATTTAGAAAGCATTTTTATTTCAGAATAGCTTTGAGCATTATACTGTAAGACACAAAGCAACACAAGGAACAATAAGGTGCAAACCCATTGTGACTAGATTTCTATTAAATATATACCACACATCTACATTGAAACTGGAGTTCTGTGGAAAAAACGCAAGTGATCAAGAAATTAACTGCAATTAACCATACAAATACATGCACACACATTCATGGAAGATTATGTGCATCTGGGTTCAGAGAAGAAAAAGAACAGAGGGGAAAAGTACTGAGATAGAAATTAACTGATGTTTGCCATTTTTTAACCTTTGAATGCTCACTTAAAGCCAAAAGAACATTTAAGACATAAGGGCATGTAGATCAAGAAGAACAGGAATTTAGAGGGGTCTCACTTCAAGGATTCTTTTTTCTTTTTAATAGAACATGGCTCTCAAGTCCTAGAAAACAATCTCCAGGTACTCCATTTGCAGCCATGCTTCTTTCAAAGCAAATTAGATTTGACAAGATTTGGATATCAACAATTAATTAAACCCAAAGTGGTAACTGATGTTCACAGCCCAGTTAAAACATTAAAAGCTTCTTTTGCTGCTAAAGCTTAGTAAGTAAAATTACTGGTAAAAAGCCACTGATTTTTAAAAGCAATCCTTTTCTGGTCAGATGCAAGCATTTGTTTCTTGGTTAGAATATCCACAGATCTGCTAGAGGCTGAGAAGAAACTAATGCTATGCAGGGAATAGGTCATCTCCTCTACACTGTGAATAAAGAACAGGTAAGGGTAACACACTTCATATGCATATCAAAGGCATGACTATGAATCTTCCTGCAAAATATAGTAACCCTTTGTCCAAAATAAACTTCAACACCTGTCACTCATTTCTAGAGAATAAATATAAATTAACAGAATTGCTGACATGTTCTCTCCTTTGCTACATGCACTCCCTTGAACTGTATCAGAAAAGCTTGGTCTTAAAGGTTTGAAATAGGATAAAAAAGAAACCCAGACAAAGACGAATCCAACATGTAGCGCATATTTAGAGTGGGTGTGCTTCATTTGGAACAAAAATTTCCATTCCTGCAGTTGAAGACCAAACAGAGAACATATATTATAAGTTTTCTTATATAATAGGTAACAGAAAAGGGAATGTTGAAGAACACTATGCCTCATACTGGTCTTGAAAAAGACTTTACAGCAACTAGATGGACTCTCTGGAATCCGCAGCACTCTTTGGTTCAGATGAAGAGTCACTAAAACCCCACTGTTCCCATTTTTAATGTTATGTGTAGTATCAAGGGGAAAATTTGATTTGACAGTGAATTAATCTGTTCTTTTGGTTATTTTTACAAGAAAATTAATTCTCTGGTAGCAGCAACTGTGTAAAGCAACTATATTGCAGGATTTTTCTTCCTTCTTGCATTACACTTGCCTCCTAGATTGTAATTTTTCCTTTTATTGTTCTTTCCCGTTCTGCACTGGTTTTTGTATCATACTCATTTTAAATTAGATTATGCTGGCTACAGGCTTGATGAAACATTGTTGATATTTTCCCTTTATGTAATTTGGTAAATATGATAATCTGCTATATAATGAACTATAAAAACCCTTTCAGTGTGCCAGTACCACAATTTTGGTTTAGTTTCATGGTGTGTTATGGTATCCATATCCTTGTAGATGGAGACTAATCATAACTGTAGTAATGAGAACCACTTGCCCCAAATAAATGCTTAAAACATAAATCAAGACTCTAAGAGAAGCCAGGAGTTTTCCTAGCAGAAGTTCTACCATGTTTCACTCCAGTTCCCTCTCTCCAATTCTCACTTTCTATGCTTGTGAAATTTTTCTTAACACTGGCAACAGCTATTCAGTTTACATCAGCTGATTTTGTACTTTTGAAAAATGGATTTTTACATACTTGATCTCACAATCAGCTGTTAGAATGCAATAATATTTAGTTCCAAAACTCAGAGCAAAAACCAACTTTGATGAAATGAAAATTTTGCTTGAGTCTAAGTCCAACTGTTTTCCAATTCTGCTTTCTACTTTTGTCTGTATCTATACTCTATTTGCCATTTTGAATTTTCAGATTGTCATTCTACCGCTTTTGAACGGTGATTCTCATACACTTCTTGCTTAAAACAGTGCTTCATTTGTAAGAAGAACCCCCTCCTAGTTTTAATAGTACTACATTTAACATTTATTTTCTTGACATAGCTACTACAGCACTTGACTCTTTTTATTGCATGAACATCTGTTGAAAAGTAAGTTATTTATCATGTTAGTATCTCTAAAAGATGAGACAGCTACCTGTTCTTTTGATGCATGTATTTGGAATCACAGATCAGCTACTTCTCCTTTACAGTAGGCCAAATACTCTGCCTCAGTATTAGAGTTTTTAAAATACGCTGAATTTCATTTGTCCTTTTTGCCTTTCTAGCATGAAGTCTCTCTGCAACTCCATGTTGCCCTTGTTTCTATGACCCTGAATAACTTTATATCATTAGCAGGAGTTACTCTTTTGACTATGCACTCCCTTTTCCCGATCACTTATAACATTAGTAGTGTACTGAACAGCACAGGTTCCAGAAGGGACACTCACACAAATGCAGAAAACTATTTTATCACCACTCCCTTTTTTCTGGTACCCTTAATTTTAAATGAATCTCCTTATCCAAAGACCTTCCTTAGCTTACTGCAGACTAGGATTTAAGAAGCTTTAACAAGGGTTTTAGTTAACCATGTCAACTGCATCCCCCCTTGTCCACCTGCTCTATGACCCCTTTGGAGAAAGCAGGAGTGTGCCATTGAGCCTGCTGGTCTGGAGCCCTCTGGGCTTGCCCTGGAGCCATACCCTCCTTCCCAACTGTCCCATACTGAAGCAGTCCTGGGCAGTATGTTAGATGCTGCAGATAGCTCAGCCACTTCTTTCTCATGTCATTCATGAGAAAGATCACATTTTATCCGGGAGTTTGTTATTCATTTTGCTTATCCCCCCCCCCCCCCACCTCGAAAT
>JANZLQ010000078.1:28720355-28774564 GCA_026212715.1 Elanus axillaris | reverse complement strand
CCCCCCCCCCCCCCCCCCCCCCCCCTCAACAATACTACAAATGACTTGTTTTGGACAGTTGCAACATCCCTGCAGAAAAGAAGTACAATCTGATTGCTGTTAGAACAATTCCTCAATAGCAGCATTTCCAGTATCTTAACTTGGGTTCAGCACATAGTTTAGAAGTCAAAAACAGTTCTTCTTGCAATCTCCCAAGCAATCTGGTCCATGATATTTCCGCTGTCTGATAAAAGTGTCAAATTGTGTACTGGGATACCGACAACTTCACGCACAAACTTATCACCCTCTAAGAAGGAGGACCAAGTGTGTCTGTGGTCTTTCTGGAATCTGACAGACTTGCAATGTAATTTAAAAAAAGACAGCTCAAGATCCTTAAAATCATATTATCTATGAATAAAATTACTGTGGGCAATGATTTTATCGTAATCTTGAGGAGACAACAAAGTTCAAGTGGGGATGATGTTACTGTATGTGCTTATGTTTACATATTAATTCCAGAGCATGAAAGCAGCCTGAACTGAAAGCTCTATCACTCCCCTTCAGCAATCACAGCTTTTATTTTTGCACTTCTGCAGCTCACTTGTGTGCTGCATTCTCCACTGTAAGTACCTACTTAAATATGTAATAATTTCCCCCACTGTGTACCGTGCTAAAAGATTTTTTTTCCGTTTGTGAGAACTCAACAATGTTTACACCCAAATTTAACACTCCTTCTGAAAACAAATTGTTTTGGGTTAAGTTTGGGCATTAATAAAATTAATTTATTCTTTTATTTAATAAAAGCATAGAAAATATATGAATAAGTTGACTCAGATGTCTTAATGCTGCACTTTGTTTCTTTCTTTTTTAAATCATGTCTCCTATTAAGATATGCAACTAGAATTAACTTTCATGTTAGAGATATCTATGGGAAAGTCCATCTGCATTCAATGTTACTGAGGTCAGTACTGACTAATAGGAAGTCACAATGACTGGAACAGAGTTTTTGGAAGTAATAAGCTCCTTATACCAACACCACTTGTATTATCACATACATAACTAAGCGATTTCAAGATCAATACACTGCAGACATGTTTAACCTGAATCCCACATGTGTCAGGCTGCACTATCAAAAGAAGTATGAAGTTATGTCACTAAGCAGAAATGATACGCAAGTCTCCATGTACACATGAAAAAATTCCTTAGGGACAGCTGTACAGAACAAAAATTCTTACCAACAGCCATAGTCATAAAACAAGAATTACTTTTATGCATCTCAGTAGTGCTCACTGAGATTAAACTCTAATTAAAATAGCTTGCCAGCTTTTCTTAAAAAAAGTTTAAAGAGTAAGTGAAAAAATCTATTATCTACTGTAATTTTTACAGGACTTCATTTTCAGACTTTGTTATTCATATGCATTTAATCTTTTCATTTGGTTTCTCAAGACACGAGGTAAAATTTGAAAGGATTATTTGCATCCAAAAAAACAAAACCAAAAAAACTCCCACCAAAATCAAAGCAATTTTAAGGCAAATCAACACTAAAATGAAAGTTATTCACAGCCACATCTTGAAGTTTGTTATACATCAAAGGTAATAAATATACAAATACTTCATATCCATTTTGACAGGATATCCTGAAGCTGAAAAAACTTTGAATTTCATATTTTCAAATATCTGAATTATCAAGGCTTGAATACTGTACTGAACACTCAAGACAGGTAAATATTTTCAGTAGCTGTATAATGTATAAATACGATGAACTATAATGTATTCATTAAATCCTACAATTCTTGACAGAACTACAATTCATCAATCCCATATTAGCAGCAGGAAATGTTTACCATACAGAAAACTCTAATATGATTTCCAAATGAAGAAAAGTATTTTCTTGATTAACTAGTAAACAAGTTAGAAGAACATTATTCTATTAGATTTTCAAGTTGCCTTGATACCATACTACCAAGTTGCACTGCTTTTTTCTTCCCACTTCTGAAGTGCTTATTTTCATTTAGGGCATTTCTAGATTTCATATTGATTAAAAGAAAATTCCATTAGGCTTACAGCTAAGTCACTAAATAAGGAAGCTGATTCTGCTTGATGATAAACACTGGTAATTATATCAGCTTCAATGGAAATTAAAGATGCTCTCCAGTCATGAAAATTAGAGAGTAGTTTTAGAGACAAAAAAAAGGTTAAAAAAAAGTTTGAAAGTCCAAAGTTAACTTATTTTGTTGTATGTCTTTATTTGCTTTTGAAGGATCTTGCCACCAACGTTTCTTTTCCTATCAGGACAAAGATTTATCTTTTTTTTTTTTTGGATGTTTTTTTCATTTTAGACTAATGTTTTAATCTGAGTTTACCATGCATTCTTCAGCCATGACATGCAGGGGTTCACCAACTACTGCAGTGAGGAGACAGAAAGGCTGCCAAAGGCTGGTTCACTGGAAATCACTAAGCATTGGGCAGGAGGGCAGCAATGGGAAGGACAGGAGATCCATCTGTGATGGGGGAAAAGTCTCAGTGGCTAGTTAGTAGGGGTAAAGTTGTTGCAGAGCACAGACCAGTGGGTGTGCCACTCTGACACAGCAAAGCAGTATCAGAACAAGATAGCAGAGAACATTTGGCCAGGTCCAAGGTCTTGCCGCAAGTCCTATACGAAACAGTCTGTGGTCTTTCCGCATAAGCAATCGTAAGATCCCAGCTCTGAGGTTTTGAATGTAGGCCATAGGACATTTGATATGGTACTAAGAATAGGTAAAACTATTTATTACACACCCTGTCTCAAAAACCAAACCACAAAAAAACCCCAGACCCCCAAAACTACAAGACTGTACCTGATCCATGCATGCCAAGAGGATTAGTTAGAGCTTGTAGTTTGGGTCAGAAGACTGAGAGCCTGTTGTTAATTTCTGATGGGCTTAAGTACAGAATTTAGCACTATTAAAAAAGAGAAAGAGACGAGAATATGAATTGAAATTTAGCACACAGGAGTAAACACTACAGGCAGCTTATATTAACTTTGCTGTGTTTCAGGGGTTAAGTAACCAGGAGACAGTGAAGGTACAGAACAAAAGCTGAGATTTTCTGTTGACAAAAAGTCAGAATTCCTCTTACTCACAAATAGACAATAAATATGTATTTTACCTTATAATAATTCCATCTGATTAAGATACTATGATAATACTCTATTACCTTGCTTTTTTAAAATATAAAATATCCTCAGTCCTTTGCTCACGCAGAGATTCTTATCCATAGATGTTTCAAACCCTCCATGAAACTTTCATCTCCAAGTTCAGAGTAACAGGTCAGTTCTTTTTAATTTATTTTTTTTAAGCTTAATTTTGACTTTGTTATTTATTCTTCCTCCACATTTACGTTTCATTTTCATTTACTAGCCATATAATTGCGTACAGTCATATCGTCAGAAAATTCATGCAATATATGCCTCATCTGTATTGTACTGCTCTTTACTATTCATTATAGTGCATGTTTTGATACCTATATCTAATTATTTAAATAGACACACATATTTAGTAATACTTTTCCACCTACTGCCATGAACACCTAGTCTCTCTGATAATGTTTTCTTGAATACTGTTGGCTCCTATCTACACACATGGAAGCCATCAACATGCCATAGCTGTGCAAAATTACTTTTCATCTTTAATCTGAAAGCAAGAAGGAAATAAAAACAGTGGGATTAAAATCGAAATTGTTAGTTCTCAGGATTTGCAGTGGATTAATTCAGAGAAGGAAGAGAAGAATGATTCTTTTTCAGGGGCTGGGGTTTTTCCCTTTCAACTTGCATGGAAGGAATACAGAGATCTTTTGCGTTACTAGAAGCAGTAACCGGACATTTTATAAAACCATTTTATGAAGATATAAAAACAAGTTAATAATAAAAAAAAGTATTTTACAACCAGAGGTCAAGAACAGTTTCATAAAGGGGACAGAAGGGAAGGGAAAGGGTAGGAAATAAAGTAAGAAATGTTTTAAAAAAAATGCATTTGGCTAAGGGGACCAAAACAACATCTAGATGCTATAGTAGCTTCTGCATCTTCCTAAGTGCGTAACAGAATTTTTGATGGGCTAGCATTCTTTATCTATAAAGTATGATAAGTCCTTTCTTCTACCTGACCTTTCTGATTTCCTTTGAATTGCCTTATTTAACTTTCTACAGCCTCTGCACAAATGTGTGCGTGGAGGAAATACGTAGGTCACAGAAACATACTGATGTGTAACTTCAGTACTTGAGTACTGAAGTATTTGAAGTACTTTGAAGCACTAAATTTTTTTACTTACCTTCAATAATAAAAATGTAGGACAACACTTAATGAGAATAAAATTTGTTCTGTGTTTATACTATACAGAGGTACTGACAATTAAAATATGAGTACTATGTATATACAAGCTTTTCTCCTAAAGGACTATTTATTTGATGCCTGTAACAGAAACCAAGCAAGAATTCATAGGAAAAACAGAATATACAAAGTATTCTAAAGCAAACAGTGTCTACAAACTTCTACATGCAGAATCCAAACCTGCAATAAGTTTTATAGAAATTTAGAGAAAGCATAGAGACATCACCTGTGACTTTCCAGTTATAACATGGCAATAGAACATCTGCATACCACATCCATCAGGTGCATTTACAGTAGGTATTGGCCTCAATAGCTTAGCTCTTGAAACTGTATTATATAAACAATGTCATGAGCATTTCCAGGAGGCTGAACTCTTAAAAGAAAAAAAAGGTTCTTTACCTTTAATATTTTAATGTTAAAGCTCAGCCAGGGCCTGATCAGCTTGAATGCTTTTCCAATGTGACTATTACAGGTTGCTTAATTACCTAGGATAAACAACATCTGTTTGAAGAATTGCCTTACTTATACTTAATAAACACCACTGCTGCTTAAGTTTATAATTCCCAGTTCTTAAGCGTTTCACACTGCTCACATACTCAAAAGTGTAAAATGGTCCCATCACTGAAGTTCTCAAAGTAATAACCAGCATAAAAGATCCAGACTACTAGTTTAACATAACAGATGAGACAAGCATTTACTTTTAAACCACTACTTTTTTTTACACCATACTACTTTTAGGAAGAGAACCAACAAATCTTAAAAAAAAAGAAAAGAATTTGCTCAGCATGCAATTAACAGGACCAACATGAGAAAGAAACCTTCTCAAGGGTGACATCAGAGTCCCAGAAAGCAGTGCCCTGATACAGATACAAGCACATAGTGAACTTTGCCACTGCGTATCTCTGCACAGGCCAAGGAAAGACTTGCATAAATATTTCCATACAATTCTCTAAGTAGGCCAAGACAGTACAGTTACGTACAATTGATCTTTGAAATAGCTTGAAACTTCCTGAAGAATTAGAATTGAATTTTCTAAGCACCTTAAAACAATGAACACAACTTGCATCCGAACCAAATTAAACACATACAGATCTGAAAGCTACAAAATGTTTAAGATAGTTGGTTACATGTACACTGTTCACTAGCAAATTCCCAAAAGCCACACAAGCAGCAGAACTTCTCCTTCAGTCTAAGATCAGCATGTGAACAACTCTACAGTTCTGAATTTGATCAAAACAGGTAAGTTCTCTCTCCCCCTGCCCCGTAGCCTGTACTTTGCTAATGACTTACTGTAAAGATAAATGGAAAAAGTATAGTATTTGAAAGTTAAAAATACTGTTTACTAAAAAATCCCTCCACCTGAAAACTGATGTAGGAGATATTCCTGCAATGCTTTCAGGGATGAAGCTTTCATTCTTGCAGACATGGCTTAAGCATCTAGTAGTACAAATTTTAAGTTTGTCTATAAAAAAAAGTTTTCTATTATCCTCCCAAATGCCCCAGAAGCATAACCCACGCAGATAAGTGAATGAACAAAAATGAAGGGATACAAGGTTTGTCTGTGAGTGTGTGTTAGAGTGGGGAAGGGGGGAATTGGGGAGGACGGGAGCGCAAGAAATGTTATTTTAACATCAATCTGGAGAATACTATGTCAAACTTGAATCAGACAAAAAGATCTAAACATCAGTAAAAAGAAGAACAATGGTCTTTCATTAAAGCTGATGAAGTAAAGAACCAGAGTCATACTTCAGAAGTTCTTAGGTTCCAAGGGACATTGCTTACTGTTTATTTCAGCTTCAATTATTCTTCCCAAGCCCTGCATAAGGGGTTATTGCCTGGATTGAGTTTGTTGCTGCCAATTAAAACTTGTAAGAAAATGGATTATGAAGCTGTAAAGACTTTTATCTGTTGAGTAAAATAAAAAAAAAAACTAGGATTTTCTCACAGATAAAAAGATCTAAAATACTAGATACCACAACAAGTAATGGGGCGTGGGGGCAAGAAGTAATGAACTTGTTCTGAGTAAAGGATGGATTCTTGTCATAGAATCTTTCTGTTATTTGAAAATGAAGATGCTCGTCATACAAAGTTAAGACTGGCAAAGCACTACATCTCCATTTAAATTACATCCCAAACTGTTATTCCTTCATGCAAGTTGATCCCTCAGTAAGTTTCTTATCTTGGGGAGTACAGAGATCATTTCTATACAACTCCAGGAGAAACTCCACAATCACCAACAGCTTAGCTTTGCATTGAATGCCAATGCCATCAGCTTCTTAGAACACCTACTTACTTCTGAAACTTAGTCAGTAAATATGTAGGACATCCTAAAATAACAAGTTTTCCGAGTTTCATTTTATTTACTCAAGCTTAGACACATCTTTTATTAAGAAAAAAAAGAGCAGCAAAAAAGACTTTTTTAATGAGTGAATGTGTGTGATTAAATAAATGAACAAATCCATGTAGTGCAACCTGCATCAGTACAAATGGCAATTTATATGTTCTGTGTCTCCTAACGCACCCCACAAGAAACATACTTTCAGTAGTCTTCCTCCTGGAAGACTGATGACAGGGAGAAGGACTTCCAAAAAAGGGGATTCTGCCTGTACCTGTTCATTCAAACGTTACTGAAAGCCTCTCTGCTTTTTTATTCTATAAAATGCCAGGTGAGATTATATTGAGTTATGATACTTATGTCTAGAAATCATAAGGGCATTAACACTTCAGCCAAATAGCATACAATTGATAATTTTTGGAACATTGCTAAGATTTCTCATTATAAAATTGTTTTCAGTTTGTAATATCAAAATACTGAGCATAAAAATTCAAGATTTGTACTTTGTTGGGTTTTCAGTATAGACTTTTCAGTTTACTTTCGTTCTTACAGGCACAGAGATAGACAACAGCTGTGGGGAAAAGTCTGCAAGTTGTGTGTCTTGTTTTCAACTTATGCCAACAAGATGCCCACAGACAGGGAGAGCTGCTAACTGATACATTAAACCCCCACACAGAGTACACACAAAGCTCCTTCACAAGGAAGTTGTATCCAGAAAGAGAGGGCAGAAAGCTAATGCTTTACAGCTCCTTTTCAGACAGCTGTGTATTATGAAATATTATTTAGGGAAAACTGATATTCCCTTATAAGGCATTACAGATGAAGTGACCAAAAGGGAGAAAAAAGCAGCAATTAAAAAAAATAATTATATTGACAGTTTGGAGCAGAAAGACCTCCCCTGGCTAACAAATTTACGATCTCCGAGAAGCCAATGCAGGCAAAACCAGAGCTTTCTTAATCAGAAAAATCAGGAAACAGACTGATTTACATTGGTTGCCTACAGTCATGTCACATCCTGTGTCCCGTCCTGTCCATCCCTCCTCCCCAAAATCTTCTAGCTTAATTGACACATGCAGCCTTCTGGCAATTCTGTTTATTACATTAGTACATGAGCTTTATAAATGTTAAATCATCTCGTGTTCAGTAGTATCATTCTATCCATGCATTCACCTGTTTTGTTTTCTCTCCAACAGAGGGTAAGCCCATCTCCCAAACCCTAAATCCATGAAAGATATTTAAGAAATTTCTTTAGGCAACACTTTCATTTGAAGTTCTTTTACAAATACATTAGCCTTTATAAGAGCATATCTATACATACACATATATATATGTACATATATTTGTGTGTGCATTTTTAAATCAGCAAGCATATGAGGCTCTTGTTTACATTGCAAGTTATTCTGTGAGGAAGGGTCAAATGACTTATTGCACAGACTTTGCACTATGATCCAAACCTGCTAACTTCATAGTATGCTCATATGGGTTTTTTTACCCCTTCAGTAGAAAACGAGGAGACAAGCGAAAATGTGAGAGCCCATCGTTCACAAGTTACACATGTTCTCCAAAACAGAACCTGTGATGAAGCAGGTATATCACTCCTCCTCACATGTTTATGCAATAACTATTTCTGGCTACACAGTCAGAATCCACTGAATGTATAACGTTCTTAAGGAAAGCTGCATGGCTTAAAGGCAGTAACATAAGAGAAGGTCCATCCTCATAGACTAGGGCACTGCTGCCACTGACATGCTGTCCCTACCCCAGAAATATTTTTTTGGGAGTTGGGAGACGTAGCCAGAACACCACAAACAGAAGGAAAAAGGAGGAAGAGAGTTCAGGACCTATATCATCTAACAACGATACTAGTCTTTTTTCTGATGATTTTCCCTAGCCAAATCATCCAGAATTCTAATCTGAAATTATCCTGGTTCCAAGCCTTTTATAAACTCATAAAATTACCAAGTAAGGATGCTGAGGGAGAAAGGAAAGCCCTCAGCAACAATGCTAATACGAAAAACACTCATGAAATTATGGTTTTCAACATAGCCTGTTTGGTTTACTGTTTGGCTTAAAGTGTTCAATATGCAATATGAATAGCCATCAGGATCACAAAACATGGAAGTTATCTTTCTGGCCCACTTCAGTGTAATTTTGCATTACATAATGGCACAAGAGCAGCAGGAGTCAAGCCCTCTCTTTCACAAGGACTCTGGCTCATTTCGTACGTGTTAGCAGGCTCAGTAAGTATCTGAAGCAGGGCTGGAAAGCTATGCTAACAGTCTGACATTCTTCCCCACCCTTTTGTCCCACCCAAACAGAGGAGATTGGCAGGGTTTATTGTTGGTCTGCACAGCAGAGTAATAGGAATTAATGCTATCACTGCACTGGACTTGGAACAACTTTATTTCAACACACTTCTTACCATCAGTATGACAACAGCATTGCAGAGTCTCTTTACTTAGCATACAAAACTTTAGCCAAATATTCTCATTTATTTCCATCAGTTATTGTCAACTATGAACCATTAAAGCCACAGAGATACAATACAAACTTTTGCCTCTCTATTAACAGCGAATTTAGAACATGCTTTACTTTCTACAAGATTATGCATTTTAAATATTTCTACATGCCAAACACGAATGCAGTAACTGCATCCAAGCATGTTCCATAGGAAGAATGAATGGTTTGCTACAAGTGTTCACAAGTTTAATTCAAAATTCATGGGTTTTAAAAACTCGCTATATTGGTGGCAGTCTGAATTTGAGATCATCTAGAGTAACACGTTCAAGCTGTATATTTGATCAATTCTCAGACAATGACAAGCAATTATAAACAAATAAAATTCCACAGGCAGAAATGTATCAACCTTCTCCTCTGGCAGTCCTGCAGCAATGGGCAGATTACAAAGCAAAACCTATGAGCTGCTGTGCCATGTTGTGCAGGGCAGAAAGCATGATGCAGCACTTTCCATTAGCACCAGCGCTTGCACACATCTTGCAGGAGTAGAGCCTCTTTAAATAGTTTACAAGGACATTCTGTAACTTGCTCAGCAACTGAGATATGTCCAGCTTCCTTTCCTACTCCTTCCTGCTGTTCTACATGCCGACGAGGGAGATGCAAGATGTTCCAAAAAATGGAACCTAGTACAGGGATGGTAGTATGCACTGAGAAATACAGTTCATAGTCTGAAAGGATTTTCTGAAATCCTGCATAGTACCAAACTGACAGTGAATATACATAAGTGCAGACTGACATCACTAATTCAGAGCACTATTCAGCTATAGTCTTCAACTGTGTTCCATAAGGAAGGAGGAATTTTGTGTAAGTCAGAAAGTAATGTTTTAATTTGGCCCAGTAGCTTTACATTTTACACACTTATGTGTTTGTACAAGTAATAAACTGAAGACAAAAACCCCTCAACATTTAAACCTACATTAGGCTGCTACATTAGATTAACTGTTTGTGCCCCTTAAAATGAAGCATGGGAAATTATATACAAGCATAACAAGTGCCATTTCTGTAGTAGTCTTTCAATCTCTTCTTCATTCTTAACCAAATTTTTTTTTAACTATTTAATTGTAAGCATTTTTTCTTCTTTAAACGCTCTTCTAAAAATCTGTTTTGTTTAGTGCAGCTGCTAATTAGTAACTAGACAGTATCTGGAAATGTTATAAGTGAGCAGTAACTTAGTTGAAAGAAGCACAAACATATGGATGAAGAAAGATTACAATAGAGACAGCTGAAGATTAAGGAGGGAGAATGGCTTAAAATTTTTAAGAACAAAAAACCCCCACCAAAACCAAACCCCGTGAATCTTACCACAGGAGCACCTTCACAAGGTATGGGACTGCAAACTATTGTACTAATACAAAATGCTTGTAAAGCCTAAGTATCTATTTCATGCTGTGCTTTATCACCCATCGATCTACTCCACTGAAAATAAAACACATAAAATTTAAGATCTAGTCAAAGTGCAACTGTTTCTGTTTTTCTGTTACTGTGGGAACTAGTTATGCTTTTTCACCAATTTTTGAATAATTTCAACTCGTTCTCCATTCAAGTAAGAGAAGTGCAACAGCACTTGCTTGTGTACAGTGAGTGCAAGTGTTCAGGGAGGATAACGAAATGTCTGTTTGCACTGCTTTAAGTTTTTCCCTAAAATATAAACACTTTCTGTAGCTCGTAATACATTCTTCCGGAACTGGATTTGTAACTGCTATCTGAGATGAATAAGTAGTTCTACAGTTCTCTCTGCAAGGACAACAGCCTTTTTAAGAGATAAAATTCCTACAGCAGGCTACAGGAGACACCTTGTTCTCAACATGATGGTCATAACTTTAAATGACTGCAAAAAGACACTTAAAAGTAGCACTTTTTAAGAGGATAAATGGAAAAAGCTAAATAGCTAGAGATACAAGTGTAAGTTACCTAACCCAAGAAGATACCTGGGTGTATAATGAAAAGCAAAAAGCATTACATATAGGTTTACAATAGCACATTTCCTCCTGCTGTCCCCGCTCCCCAATATGAACAGCCTACCAAATAGACTGTATGTTTAGCTTTATTCAACAAATTTAGAAATTTAGACACCAACTTCCAATAAATACCATCACGTGAAGATCAAAATCCCATTCTGAATTGATTAGATGTTAGAAGGATCATCTTTTCTCCTGTTAATTCCCAACTTCTCCATGAACAATGCAACTTAGTTGAATACATAGGTGGGCATACCAGGTTAAACACTAATGCCCATGCATTTTTATGGAAATGCCCATCAGTTTTATGGAAACACTCTCCCTATCCAACTTTAAAAACAAAACAAAACAAAAACCAAAAAAACCAAATCCCCCCCAAACCCCACCACGAAACTAACATTAAAATTAAGATCAATATTTTTCAACTTGGAGAGAAACAAATAGAATACTGCAATTTTAAAAAAGAAACAAAAAGGTCAAATATCAGTCTGAATTTCAGTATCTAAATTTAAGTATTAACCTCTATTCTACCCTGTCATTCCTGCATCTCATCTAAATTAGGAGACACAGATCATTGCTATTTAAAATGAAGCTACCATATCCAAAACCAGTTAATTATTTCAGACTGCAAAACACATGCTCTTCTGTGCTACCTAAATGCTATAAGGACTCTTATTGGCATTGATACACAACTCTATCAGTTACCAGACATCTCAGTTGAGCACCCAGGACAGTGCAGTTACAGATCAAGGCCATGTCCACACATAACCACCACAGTGGTCCAAACCCATTACACTTCTACACCTCATATTTGAAACTTCTCTTACTTTCAGTGTGGTATAAATACACACCACTCTGCCAACAAGGGTCTACGGTCATTATAAACAAAACATTTTCAGCAAAAGGCGCTGTTATTAATGCCTTTGGACCACTGGATGGATGAGCCAGGCTAATAGGAGGCAGCATTAGTCTTGCTGGGAGGCTTTTTCCTCAACAGAATCCCTGCAACAGAATGACATACTTGTCAATATTGCTTAAAGTCAGGCCCTTCCTCTATTCAAACTCTCCTTAAGGAACACTACAAGATATAGAGGAATGCTATTTTAACTTTAATAGGGGGCCTATCTTCCCAGAACACAAAGATGCTCTAATACATTAGGACACAGACTAGTGTAATTAGTTCAGCAACCTCCTGGCCCTCTCAGAATAGGGGACATGCCTAATTTCTCCTGTTTCCCAGCTCCACTCCCATCCTAGATGGGTAATCATTTACATACTCTTTCTGCCTCTTCAGTTAAAAAGACGATGACCCCTTACACTACAGAAACTACTACTTTGGCTGCTTTTCACCTGGGAGTTCAAAAGCAGGCTCCCAAGCACAACAGCGACTTCAGTGAACAGAAAACCAGCTAATAGAAAAAACATGAATTACAGTTTCAAACCTTCCTTGAGGACTGCTAGTGTTAACTTAATGCATGAGCTGGAGTCTTAAGGACAAGCAGAAACTGGTGGACACGAAGGCCTGGGGAATCTCCACAGGCACGTGTGCTAGCAGGATGTCAAGTGAGCACAGCTCTGCTGTGAGACTACGCAGCCTGCTGCAGAAGCAGTTTTCTTTCATGTACTGAAGTGCCTTAGGATGGTACTTGAAAGCTTGACAAACACTAACTATTACTGCTTGAAGAACTTGGATAAGCTGAGTATTTCTTTTAACTTTCTGAACAACTACACTGCTTAGCTTTCAATGACCTTTACATGTACTAAAAGTTTTATAGCTGCCAGACTCAATAGCACAAGTATCTAAGGTTATTCATTATTATTATTATTTCAATAATTTGTCTGTTTGGGTATGCTTTCATCATTATTTGTCATCCTGCACAGAGTGAGAAGAGGTTATTAATGCAAACAGACACAAAAAATGTTCATACATTTCTGCACGTGCTTATTTTCATATTGCTCAAGCCAGAGCCAGAGTTGCGGTCTTGCTATGAAGGTCTAGATTTAAAATCTTGACAGGTATGATTTAGATATGTTAATACCATAAAATCCTTAATTATACTGACAAAAGCTGCCTTTCAAATTTATTTTGTTCAGAAAATACTGTTAAATGTACTACCATAAATTATAATTTTGCTAATATAAACTGAATTTAATTTAGAAGCATCTGCAGTTATTAATAACACCACTTTTAGTTATGCCCCCAGTGTACAGTTGTCCTCCATCAGGAGTATTACTCTGAGTTACAAAGTACTTCACAAAATATTCAGTATCTGCAAAACATTCAGAGGAACTCACTCCAGCTCAGTATTTACTCAAACTATGAACCAAGTTGTTTTGACTTCTCTTCTGAAACTGCATTCATGGAGTTAGTTGATGTGTGTTCTGATAACTTGTGTCCTTGTTATATCAGGCATCTCTAGAGTATCACAGTTGGACTTAATACTAGTAGTAAAAACTATCATTCAAATTCTTATTTTGTGTTTCATTTGGTAAATAACCTGGTTCAAGTGCTTTAACCTTCATCTTTTAGGTAAACAAAATAAACTAAGAACAGTCTTGGCAAAAAGCTTAAAATAATTATAATCAATTTTCAGAATGGCTCTGCTTGAGGGATTGCTCTCAATGGCTCCAGTCCATCACCACCCTTAAATAAACAGCAGAGTTTAATTTCCCCATCACTTTATGGCAGCTTGAGTTGAACTTAACAGTACATTTACTGTATGCATTTTCTCTACAGTCTGGGAAGATTTTACCATCTCTAATGTACTCAAGGAGGCATAAGCAAAAGTTATAACATGTCCTACAACTTTTCTCTGAATTTACAAAAAGGTTATCCATACACTGAGAAGGAATCAGGGTAGCCTAGAAAACACAGTTCATCAAAACCAAATTTTAACTTCTGATCCTGTATTTACCCCAAAGGAATCTGAACTGAAGTTAGAAAAAAAGGCAGTGGGTACTAAATACTGCTAAGAAGTTTCTAACAATTTCAGAGACTCTTAACAGAAAGTCATTCGGTCCATACCAGTACTTAAAATGGTAGTCATAACATTTGTTATTATGATAACCCATGGAACAAATAGCATAGCCAAAGCAGCGAGCAATTTATGAGGATACTAATTGAAATTCAAGTCAATGTGAGGAGACTAACAATAAGTGAAACACCTTTGAATCAAGCCTTAGCAGAGCTCTCCATCTAATTCTGGGGAAAGTCTTTAAGTCTGGCCTTAAATAGACACATGGAACCTACTCTACTGTAAGAAGCTGGTGATTATCTTTGCTTACCAACAAAACAAGTGATTCCACATTAACCCACATAGTACTTTATACAGATTATACAAAGTGGCAGTCAAAAGGAACAAGTAATATCCTAAACATTAGACAGGTATGTTCTTGGTAAGTATGGAAAACAAATTATTATTATTGTACAGAATCTTCCATAGTAACATAATGCTTAACAGCCATCTGCTTGCAAGGGGTTGGATGTTGCTAACAATACTCAGGGGCTGCAAATTACATAAATGGCTTTAAGTTATAGAGTTATATCCAAAGGCAAAGTGGGAGATGGTCTCCATAAAGTGTTGATCAAATTATTTAAAAAAGAAAAAGCAAACAAAAAAAACAAAACCCCAACCAACCAACGAAAGAAACCCCAAAACCAAACACACACTCTTCATTCACCATCAAGCAACCTTAAAGCCAGTGTCTACCCTTATCCTGGAAAATCATTCATCCAGAAGAGGAAGACTGATTACCAGAACTAGATAGCATCAAAACCTGAACACAACTACTCCATTTGAATCTGGTGACAGCACATGAGTCAAAGACCCTAGGAAAAAATGAAGATGAGATTTATTTTTCCTCCATAGGGTGGACAGATTCTTCCTCACTACTGTTCTTTCAGGGTAGCAAGGAAAAGTGTGTAATTTGTGAGGAAACAGCAAGCATTTATTATGAGGAGGACACACATCAAACCTCCAAATCCTTCAAACTAGACAGTTCCAGCAAGGTTAAAAGCAGTCACCTGTTTCATTTTGTCAGCAAGTTCTTTACCCACACTCACACACTAGCAGAGAAAGAAGAGGGGAAAAAAAAAAAAAAGGTGTAAAAAGGACTAATAGAAACAGTAGTGAGATTCAGTGTGGAAATACTGAAGTGGTTAGCTAGAAAAAGCCAAGCTTCCTTACAGCTCACTAAGTTGAGCTCAACTTCTGCACCTTGTGAAACTTCTTGAAGTAATACGAGACAGGCATTAATTTCTTCAACCAAGTAGATCAAGATTATTAAAGATAGGTTGGTTATGATTACTTTAAAAGAATGCTAATCCTTCAATACCACACTTATCCTTCAATACCCTGAGGCAGGATTATATAAGAAAAGAAAAACCCCTACTTCAAGTCCTCCTCATCATTTGACCATGCATTACAGTTGATGCTTTCACAAAACTCTGGCCGCGGTATGCTCCATCCTTTAACTTACCAGTTTTCATTGTTCAGTATTAGGTAAGCCATGAATTACCCCTTTTCAACATCAAAAACATAACTAATCTTATTTCATTAAACTTGAGAACAAAGGTAACTTAATTGAGGATTTTCTGAGACGCAGCCATTTCTTTCATATATCCTTGCTCAAGATGCAAAGGCTGCTCTGCCTAATGCATTTGAAAGAGCCACTGTGAACTTAAACTCAGATTTAAGTAAGCCACTGTAAATATAAACTCAGGTGTAAATGGCCATCTAGCTGAACTAAGACAGGCTTCTAACCAAAGCAGAGGCTAACAAGCAACGGAAGTGTTATTCTCCATCCTCAGGAGCACCAACGACCTCGCCAACTTGAATGATTACAGGTAGCTCAAAGAAGCACACAGATTAACGGAATACCATCCCTTCCTAAACACACACAAACACACACAAATATTCACATACAACCCCACCACTTGCAGGCCCATACATTAAGACAGATAACATAAAACCCCCTCAGGCTACAATTATTCAATCTCAGAAACACCTGATGGACACATGTGAGGAATACCACAAAGAACTCCAGGAAAAAATTATTAAGTCTCATTTTAGTCTGCCATAGAAGACTGAGTTCTTTAGTGCATCCAGAAGCAACTTTTCTAAACAGGCTGAAAGCTGCTTTAACAAGTATTCAAGAGCTGTACATTCTACAGATCTTACATCTTGTGCAACGAAAGTAATAAACAGATTGTGTATTTCAATTATTTACTGAAGACACCTGTCTAATCCAAGGACCCAGTTAAACTGTATTGCATGAGCAGTTTGCCTTATCACTTAAAATGTTTTACATCTTCCACAGTTATACAGAAGTTCTGGACTGATGGGAGCAATGCACCTGCGCCCCTTTAATTCCACAGCAAATCCCATTCAACATACATATACACACTGCACAAGGAATTCCCATTCTCAATACACATTAGTGTATCAGCACAATTTGTGTGCATGTTACCTCATATTGTACAGAAAAGAGATTAAAGACAAAACTCTTTTCTAGTTTTCTAAATCCAGTCCTAAAACTTACAGATCCAGAACCCCAAGTTCACTATTGAAGTGAAGAGAAAAACGTCTATCAGGTTAAATTCTGTAGTTGGTGCACAAAGACGTGCCTAGATAAAATACCGTGTATCTTGTGTATTTCAATATAAGAATTCAATATAGACCTTACAGTTAAATACAGATGAGTTTTAGATTCAGAAGAAAACATTATCAGCTTTCTTCTGCTGAGAAATAGAAAATTAAGTAGAAAAAAAACAAACAAGAAAACTTAACTCCAGCTGTCTGAAGACGCTGGTCTCTGTCCACCAGAAAAAAATTCCTACGCAAAATTTCTTCCTTCAGTGAATTAGTTTAGACAAATTCCATGAGATGAAGATGAAGTTAACATGCAAAAAGACAAAAGTTTAATTGTTTCTGGATTCCCTATTCATGACCAGTGAAACTTTAAACAAGGCCATTTCTTCAGGAAATGGTGCAACAACTCAACATGTGCAAAAGTGGTTCTGGACACATCCCATCCCCTTCAGAGGGAAGGTGTGAGTAGTCAATGATCCCACTAAACATTTCTAACAGAAAATGGACATGGCAGTGGCAGCCAAAAAAGCCTAGCAAATAGCCTCACAAATCTCATATTTACGTAAAGTCAGAAAAACTCTAAGACTTTCCTACCTCCCTAACTTTTTTTCTCTATCGTAGTCAAAGAACATTCTCCACTTCTTGTAAGTCTGTGTCACAGTTTCTAGATCTTTAGTGATAAAAACATATACTAAAGATTGTAAATTAAAGGAACAACTCTCAACTTCCTCCAGGTGCGATGCTATCTTAAATTTACCTTTTTAGCTTGAGGTTATTAATCTTCACAGTTTAAAACACAGTGAAGGGAGGGAGAAAACACACTTCTAAAGAGTTTCCTACTATTCTCTTGAGGTAACCCAGATAACAGGCTGATGTCTAACAGAAATTACATCCCTGTAATGATATTCAGTCTCATAAATCGTTTCCTCTAGCAATTCTTGCTCTCAAATTCTTAGATGCTTTGTTTTGTTCATAGATATATAAAAAGGACATTACTCCCCAGTATGCATGAAGAAGCATGCTCTTCTGGAGTCTGGATGTCTAGGCTTCTAGGTCTTGTGTGCTTTAAGATGCAAGATGAGGCCTTGCACTATTCCCTGGGAGAGAACAAAGGCTTCAACATGAAGTCTATCACAAGCTGAACAGAAGGATGACAATAGTGAAGAGTCACAAGGGGTACAAATATCCCATATACTTAATTTTCCCATCATGATTTGTTTTGCTATACAAGGATCCTCAGTGCAACAGAAAACACAAAAAGTCCTTTGTGCAGAGGGCAAGTGTAGCTGAAATAGTGCCAAAAAGACTGACACGCTTTTTGCTCCATCTGCCTGCTAAAGACCACACGAGCAATCAGCCAGCTGTCTCTACTGTCGATCTCTAACATACAGAAGAAGTTCCTGACACACTGAAGTCCCAAGTCTCCTACCCACACACAAAGCCACAGCAAAGAAAATGTAATGCTGTTCTCCAGAAGAGGCTGTAAGACAGAGGAATCAACAGGAAGACTGCAGGAACTCCAAGCAACTATTTTATTTTTTTTTTTTAGCGAGGATGAGAGGGAGCCTTACATCATGCTACAGCAGCAAGTAACTGTCACAGCAGTAACTCAGTGTTTCACAAGTAGAGGCAGTACTCTTACAATCAAGGAGATTCAGCATAACTTTAGGATGACATTAAGAAAACAATATATCCAAGCCGCTGTTTTAAAAAGCAAATATCTCATGGGCTTTTGGTAAAAGCTGCCACTTTATCAGCAAACCCTAAAACAAACAAAAAATAATAGAGGGTGTAGGGAGGAGAGGGTAATGCCCACAACAAAAACTTTACTGCCACCTTTTCCTTTTGCAACACAACAGGGCATTAAATAGGATAAAGCCTAAACAGACATAAATGTAGAGGAAATCTTACAAATGTATTTAGTCCCACCTCTGTAAAACCATGTTAGCCCACACTGTTTTCACCTGCGTAAGTGAAAGATGTACTTAGCCACTGGAGAGCTCTTAAATCTGAAGATGTACTTTTTGGTGCTCTACTCCAAATATTTTTTTTTACTTACGTTTTCAGACTTGAGAAGCACAAACTGTGACCCTTCAGAATTTACTTAACACTACTAGTACACTTTGATCTCAAACCTAGATACTCAGCTTTAAAATGAGTATTATCCCCTACCCCCCATAAAATTTCAAATGGTTATATGTCATGGTATCACAATTTGTGTAGGGTTTTCTTTGGTGTTGGTTTTAATGAAGCTGGAATTGCATCTCGAGACTCAGGGAAAAAAAACAGCTTTACGTTTTCCAAACTTACATTCGGTTCTTTACATTTAAAAAGGAACACCAAGATACAACCCAGACTGTTTTCTTCGTCCCCTCAGGTTCCTTATTTTTTAGCTGTACTGGCTTCAGACTCTTTCTTTGCCATCCAGTTACTGGAAATCAGATTTCTTCTTGGCAGTATGTGGCACAGCTGCATGTTCCAACACACAAGGCGGCGCAAGCTTGCCTACTATATTAGTGATTAGAACTGACTCTCCAATATTTAATATGGACAGATAGCTTGAGAAAGCCTCACAGGAAGCTCCATTTTAAATTTTATGTTCTAAACAGACACTGAGATAGGGGAAAGAAGACTTAAGACATCCTTGATGTTGATACTAGAAGTGATTTTCAGGCATTCATTAGGCAAAGGATTGCCCAAAAAAGAATGAATGACATTTTTATGTAAAGAAACAGAAGGTACCCATTTTGATACTGCTCCTGAAATGTTATGCATGACTTGTAAAACTGATCAGTATAAGAAATAAGAAGCCAACATACAAGTTAAAAAAACCCCAAACAACATGACAAACCACCAAAACAAACAAACAACAAAACAGAACCCCATCAACTGTGATTTCAAGTTTGGTAGTAATACTTTTACTTTTTGCTACAAATTAAGTTTCTTTACTCCACCAAATGTGATGAAAATCTTCTCTCAGCTAAAGAACAGCATTCCCCAACTAGCAGCATGCTTTAAAGTATTTTATACTTTTTTCTTCCTTCTCTTTTCTAAGTTCTCTGCTTAACAGCAGATTGGGTTTTGATGGGGGGTTTTTGGGGGGTTGGCGGGGTGGCACACTCAGTTAGAATCCACCTACCAAATAATTTAGAATTTCATAAAAATATTCAGAAGACTTAACTTCCATGGCAGGGTTAGTCAACAGTTAAAGGGGTAATTTCTAATCATATGATTAAATAGGTCAAGTGCAACTTTTTCAGATTCATGACTTTGGAACAAGTATGGGTAAGTAAACCCTTTTCATAGAAATCACGTTATTAACACAGAAGTATGAGAAGTCTATACAATATTGAACTGTTTACAGTTTAAGCCTTCAGACTTCAGAGTATGAACGAGAACTTTATTCGGACATGAATTACGAAGTAGCACTATATTTGCTTCTGCCCCAAAACAGAATCATAGAATAGTTTGGGTTGGAAGGGACCTTTAAAGGTCAAACTTCCACACGTGCTGCTATTGCCATCCCTCCCACGGTAGAACATAATAAAGTATTTTATTGTGACTGGCTGCAGCTGAGAAAAAAGGATGAATAAAATAAGGGTGAAAAGGAGAGGGTGCTGGTTTCATACTTCTGATGCAGAGGACATTTTTTTAAGTGGACTAAAGTCTCACTGAGGGAGTTTGGTGCTTGCTGAAGGCTTTTTTTTTTTTTTTCCAAAGTCAAAACTCACAAGTTGCTTCCAGTAAGCATGGTGTGTTAATTACTTTTAAACAGGTCATAAAAGAGTCATAGTTCACATACAAAGCAATTTAACCATTCACTAAAATCCTATTCAATAGGCAATGAAGCTTAACAAACTGCTTCTTCTACAAGTCTAGCAAAGACAAGTTCCAAACACTCCTGAAGTGCAAATGTACGCATTAACCTTTGTTAGCAAAACACATCCAACATGGAACTTGCAGCCAAACTGATTTCCCTGCTTTGGCCGCTCCGCCAGCAAATGGAGCATTAAAAATCACTGTCAGAAAACTTAAGTGAATTTTTCCGCAAGTTGCCCAACCATAAAATGTATTTTCAGGAGGAGGAGGAAGCCATCATTAACAGTTAACATTTACAAAAAGTTACTGCAAATCTATGTGTGTTAAGCCAGTCTCAAATCCATAAAAGTCATGTAACATCTCCCTCCCCCAAAAGAGGGGAAGCAAAGCGATGGAAGATGAAAGGATGGGAGTACAGAAGACACACAGGGAGACTCCCTTGAACGTAACAGCCAGTTCTTAGATTTTTGAATTATACAAATCCAGTCGCTTTAATGCAGCTGAGTATGTGTTAGTTGCGTTAAATTTGTCTGCTTGCTGAAAATCTCATATTAAGATTTTATTCTGTTGCATAATGCTTCCTTCACACAAAGCTAAGTTCCAGAATCTTATACCTTACAGATCTTACAATCCCCCTCCACAACCTTCCCCCGCATTTCACATTAAATTAAGATGAAACCAGTGCACTTCATCCCACATGACAGAGTCTGCTATGTCTCCTTTCATGCCTGCTTCCCTGTGCCCCCCCTCACTGCAGCCCACCTCCCTAGAACGGGTGGCAGCAGCCCTGAAACACAGCCCAAGGTCACTCCTGGATGAATCTACCCCAAACACTGGAAAATATTCCTACTTTTCTTCTTCACCCACCATATGATGCAGGAGATAAGCAGTTGAGGAGAAGGCCCACTGTGGACAGCAGGGAATAAACTTACAATAAACCAAGAGTTACACAGAAACATCTTCAGTACAGGCAAGTGCAAGGGACATGGTTGTAAAATGCACACAATAAATGTTTTCAAGAAAATGGCTTCTTCTTCCAGTGCTTTTCTGGTCACACCCTTATAGAGTCATCCCCTTTGCTGTTCTTTGACTAGGCCGACAGCAAACAAGGCTGTCAAAGGAACAGTGAGACTCCAATAAAGCCTCCAGCCTCTCAAGACAGCGTTTGCTGACAGTTACGTACATACTTTCCTTTAGGGTTTTTACGTTGCCATAATGCCTGGGATCATTTCTTCAATGCATCACAGAGGCAGGAGGTCTTTACAAAAGACTTAAGAGCATGAATCTGCTTGGCTTGAGTTTGTCTTACTATTAGCTGAAAACAAATGACAGTATTCAAATATTAAACCATGAGGTTTACTAGGGAAACATACAAAAACAAGCTGGGCCAAGAAGCAGAAAATATCTTATTCTAACACTTTCAATTCTCACTCAGGGTTGCTCTTCCACATTCAGGCTTTATAGTGTATGTTCAAACATGTTATGAGTCCCTCCATTTGTACGCCAGTGTTTTCATTCTGCTTTTATCAGCTACTATTCCCTCAGAAAAAGCACCACACCAACCACCTGTACTTAAAGTATGATTTCTGACCATTCTTCCTGTTTTTCTTAAGCTCCTTTAAAAGAAAAAAACCCAAAACACTTAGAACTGATTTCTTCCCCTTGAAAAAGGCACAGCCTCAAGTCACGTCAGCTTTCCTGCAACTAAGCTGGTTCCCAGAAGCCTGAAGCTTTCAGGCCTGGAACATCTCAACTCCATAAACTCCCTTATATTAGCTATATCTGCCAGCTGCTCTTCTCTTTTCATATATAAAATAATCTTTAAGCAGCATATGGCCTCGACGATGCGTGTATGTTCTGGCAGGTTCAGGCTAAAAGGGTTACAGGCCATTTGTCAAGCTGTATCACATTTCCTCCACACCCTTCCTCTCGTGAGTAACCCAACGCCACTCACAGCTAGAGCTTGATGCAGAAGTGTGGCCATGACCGAGTGAAGGCTATTATCTGAACCTAGCAAAACATGCTGGTGCACATATAGTGTATCATGGCTATTAAAATAAAGGGCATGACACAGCAGAAGTTAAACTGATGCAAAATTACCAGTTAATCAGGCTTGAGGAGAAAAGCCTGGTTCTCCCAAAATCACTGTTTTATTGGGGTAGAGCCTGCAGTTCTTGTGCTCAGACAGCGGGTCAGAAAAATGCTGGAGCTGCCGTACGCCAGCACAAAAGGGAGGTCGTGCTGCGCCATCCTTCAGACCCATGGGCAAGGAAGCTCTGTGCTCTGTGTGTTCAAGAACCCTGTTCCACTCTGTGCAGCATGAGATTTGTAATTGAAAAGCCTTGCCAGTGTAATACAACCAGCCAAGTGATGACCCACACAGTCTGCTTAAGAAAAGGACAGTTCTAGTAACATTTACTGGCTTATCTTAGTATCTCCAAACATGTTGCAGCACAATCAGAGTTTTGTCAATATAAACTCCTGTGCGATTTAGGTAACTTTTACTGCCATAGCCGTATCAGTCACAAGTCACACTGCCACACCTCTTACCAACACCACTGAAACCACTGTAACCAGGATGAGTTTTCAGTACACTACTATCTTGGCTCTGGTGTCCTACTTTCTCTGAAGTACAGTAGTGCTTTGGGATGAGGTGTCAACAGATAGCTGGAATGTCAACTTCATTTCCCCCATCCACACCCTCACAGACAAGTTTTCTCTACGTCACAATTAAATCCACCCGCTGAGCCACTTTTTCCCTTCTAAATAGTAATCAAGTGAGCTAATTGAATATAACAGCAGAGATGTCTTTCCTTATTCAAAACAAACACAATAAATCTTCACATTAACAGAACAGGGATGACAGCTGTGCGAGATCACACCAAAAGCTTTACCAAGAGAATCCTTCTGTTTCACACTGGTCAGTGAATAGGTACTTTACAACAAATATTTCAGTATCAGGATAAGGAATTTTTCCACCTCTAAGCCAGACACCTTTGGAAAAAAAGCAATAAATTATTTCTTAGCATGATGAAAGTCTGTGTATGCTTCGATACTGGGGAAAAGGCCAGTAAAGTTCAAGACTTAAAATGGACAGGTATTGCAACACTACAGAAATGAGGAAATCCATCTTGTTTACTTAGTGCCTCTGAATTTGATCATCCCTAGATGTCCTATAGGAACACTGACAATCCAAGTTCATCATAATGATTAGGTACTACACAGTACAAGAATATGCTGTATAAATCTGCTTAGATATCGGCATTGAAAATATAAAATAACTGGTTTCATAAATCAGCCTGTGAACAGGTGGCTGCTATTCAAAGCCTTTTGTCCAAACACAGTAGTGGCCTAATGCTTGAGAAACAGCAAAAAAAATTGTTTTGAAAACTTTCAGAACACACACCTATTTGACACCATAGAGCATACGGCACTATACATACTAAACAATGAGAAATACCAGCATGCAGCAATAGATTCTGGATTTACAATCTCTTCTACCAGTTCTGTCCTTATTTCTTATTCCAAGTGACTACATAACACTACCCAGACAAAGAATGTATCACAGTGTCTACTTCTCCATCTTGCTGAAAGTTAGTTCTGAGATGCCCTAAAAGAGGGGGTTCCTCTCCTGACACAAGACCAAGCAGCTATCTGTAGAAAATACTCTCACCTTGGGACATGCTACTCTTGCAATTGCTTATCCTATTTCTATTGGAAAGCTTAAGTAACCGAAGCAAATTACAAAACTTGGCTTCTGAAGATTTTTCTGTGCAGAAAGTTTGTCACAAATTAAGTATGTCATTAAAAGCATTTAGAGGACAATAAAAGAACCACAGGAATTCCCACTCAAGATAAGGCTAAGTATCATTCCTACATCTCAAGAAGTTAGAGTTCAACAGCTAAAGCATCACTTCATTTCACTGCAGTTCCTCTCTTTCCCCCATTCCAGTAACATTCATAGAAGCGGAGTAAGTTGGGGGAAGCGCAAAAAACATCAAAGAGGCCACCCATGTCCAGATCAGTATTGTCTGGAAAATATAGTCCTTCGGTGCCTTTTGTGTATGCCGAAGAGGCTTCCATACAAAAACTACGGAAGTGCCAAAATATAAATCAGATCAACTTCTCAGGACTCCAGTTAGCACTGCAGTAGTCCTCCCTACTGAGACTCTTGATGGTACAGTATCATAGAAGACAGTAACTGATTTTGCCTGTCTCACTCCAGGGGTAGACTGGAAGGAAGGGACAGAGGCAGCACAACATGTTTATACAGTGCAATAACATAGGAGTATCACAACTTTTCAAGGAGTTTGGTCATTTTAAACATCATTTATTAGCAAGCTGCACTACAATCCCTCAAAAGCTGCTAACTCAACAAGGTAACAGCTTTCAGCTTTGGATCACTGAAAGTACAGCAGCAAAGTTGTGCTCTCCAGTTCAAAACACAAATTGAGCTCTTCATTTACAGGTCACGTCCATGGGTAACAGTGGAAGCCTTTAATAGTGCCTCTTGCCATACCTAATATATTTTGTTGGCTGTGCTATTTATTAATATAACAATAGCATGTGGCTACCTAGAATCAGAAATAGCAAAACTAATACCAGTGACATTTATTTCTAAATGTGAATACCTAAATTCTGAAACCCTGAATTACTGAATTGGAGCCTGAACAGCTTCTTACCACCAGCTAAATGCCACACATTTTGCCTGGAAATAAGCTGCAAAACAAACTGTCAGACATCTTTGCATTAGTTTGCTTCATGGTTTGTGTCATCTATCCCAACCACATCTTACACTTCTTTTTTTCCTTTTGAGCTCAAAGCTATAGAAATACTCTTTATGGGACTTTGCCCAAACTCCTACACATTGTAAGCTTAGGGCAAAAACTGCATTTGTTCCACGCTTGTCATACTGTTTACACGGGAGTCTGGATCTGCTAATAGTTTTAGGATAAAAACTTTCATCTGAATAAAACTTTTTCCTCCTTTTCCCTCTCCCTTAACATTCATTAACTTTCCAAACCACGCCTGACAGTTGCCTGCTTTCTACACTAAAAAAACCTGTTACAGCTCAGGGTATCAAAAACATTGCCAAGCATTCAAAAGAAATTCCTTATGGGTCCCTTTCAGAAGATACTCCTCAGGAAATGCTTCAAACCTACCCAAAACCTGTTTGACTCATTTAAAGCTGCTTCACTTGACTAAACAGCTCTACTAAAGTAAATATAGACAATACAGGTTTTAAATGGTCCCTTATCATGTAATTGCTGGTTTGGTGGTTCAAAATAGCCACTGGAAAATAGGGACCAGCTATCCAAACTCCAGTAGACATCACAGCAGGGGTCTTACTTTACCAAAAATTGTTTGATATACCTCAAAGGAAATCACTGACAGATATGATTGTGTCGTTAGCAATTAATTCAGTCACAGGACAGGAGTTGCCTATCACTTACCAAGACTGTTGTTATTTCATTTTTTATCTTGATTCCATGGCAGCGGGAACTTGCTGCTGTTACTTGGCAGCAAGGAAACTACTAAAATACCAAAGATGTAAGCAACAGGCTTGCTTTTTACTTCTAAAACAACATACATTTTCCTGACTTGTTGAAAGTAATGAGGAAGTACTTAACTAGCATAAAGAAACTCACATTACAAAACCCAGTTATTTAATACAGGTTTCCCTGTCGCTAGCCCTTCACTCACAAATACAATACAATTCTACATGGTTATTACAGGACTGTTCCAAGCCATGACTGACCTTACCAAAACATTACAAGTTTAACTCCTAAGCACTATCTTAAAACAAAACGAAGGTTGAATTTCATATTTGTGTATTTGGTATATTCATCACATGTAGCGATTTATACAGATCTTCTACATTTGCATAGCTGGCAGAAGCTTCTTCCTACTTCACAAGAAATTAGGTTTAGACCACTGCTAGAGCTAAACAACTCAGGTTGGGGGAGGGGAGAAGACTGGGGAGAAGAAGAAAGAAAAGGAAAAAACACCATGCAGTTCCAGAACCAGTAAGGTCCACTTGGGCATCAAACCCAAAAAGCATCCACCTTTCATTATCTTTGCAAAATAAACAGAAAACTGAAAGAGAATAGCAAGAACGCAAGAACTGGGAGAAAAAAGAAAAAAAAAAAAAGACATAAGGAACTATTTGGTTAACTCAAGAGAACGTTTGGGATTAAATGGATGCAACCTGGTCTAAACTTAAAAGTTCAGTGAGTTCTAGCACAGATCATGGATTTTTTTTTCCCTGTACCTGATCAACATGTCAATGCTGGAGCGAGACCAACAGAGACTGCTGGCATTGATTCAGTTCAACTACTGTTACACACTACACCAGAACAATCACATTCTCCAACAGAAGCAGTAAGTCTAACCGATTTACAAAAACGAAAAGATTTTCCTGTCGTGTATGTCCCTATACTTGGGACAGAACAAATACATTAAAATTCAGAACTTGAAGATATTTTTGGTTTATACTGTTGAAAGCACAAATTTTTAGCTGAGACAGTAAGAGAACACTCTCCCAAAACTTAAAAAAAAAGTAAAGTAGGATATACTTCCTACAGAGATTCCAACTTAAACAAGATGCATTGCGGAAAGCCTATAGTGCATATTGTATGTGCTAGACCAGACCTTAAGTAAATCTTTTCTTTTCAGGATTTTATCAAGTTAGGAAAGAACCAGATTTCCTGAACCAAAGTAACGATAACTCTGTTGCTTACAGGAAAGTAATTTGTAGAGGTGCAACCAACAACTCAGACTGTAACTCTTCGCTGACTTCTACAAAGAGCTACATTCTACATTGAACAGAATTGCACTGCGTGTGGATATTCCTCATCAGGTAACTCTACCTCTCCCAAAACTCTGTTCTGTTTCATTTACAGGAGGATGTTATTAAGTCAAGTTATGAAATATTATTTGTTCATATCCAGTAAAGCAGACTTTGGTTCATCCATGGGGAGTAATCCCATACAGTATTACTGTCACCAAGTAGAGTCTCCCAGACAACTCCTGCATAATACAGAAAGCAGACAGGCTCCTGGAGCTGGCAGCATTTCAAAGCTGATCCTGGCCAACATCAGTGCCATTTGCAGCTGTGCAGTTAAGGGTCAGGTTGGGCTGTGCTTCCAGAAGGCCAGGCACCTGGCACAGGGTACATAACCAAAGAGCACGCATATTCAGCAGAAAACCAGCTCAGAGAAAAAGCAAACATGTTGGATTCGCTGCACTGCAAGTTTAATCCAGTATATACTGGCTACCAACTGCACTAGCAAGACCCTATAGAAGACTGCATTCAAGAGAAGAATGGGAAAAAGATTGATTTCACATCATCATCACTTTGCAAAATAGCCGGCAACTACAGAGTTGCAGGGACGCTGGCTACCAGCATAGTTCCTTTCTCCTTGCTGATCTATCTGAAGCACAGCAACGGCTTTTCTTCCCTTCTGGAAGATGCAATATCTAATCGATATTGGTGGTGGGAAGGGCATGGTGGTAGTGTTTGCTTTAAAATCAAAAGTACTAGATCTGCACAGTACTATAAAAAGTGAAATTGCAGCCTTTCTTGGTAATGGCAGAGGTTTAAGGTGCACTGGCACATGAGCAAGGATCAATCACCTTCATCAGTTATTCCACACAATAAACAGCAAAAAAGATCTTCAGTATTAGCAACACATGCTTTCTCCTTCTGCCCCAGTCAACAGCATGTCATGTTTAAAGCTGGCTTTAAAAAAATACTCGGACATCTTGGGGTCGGGGGGACAGGGAGTAAAATCTTCTAACAGCAGGCTGTTAACAGTACAGTCACTCCTTGACGAGTTTTCAGCAGCCAACAGCAACTAATACATTGTACAGTGAGACTACCTACTTTTCTTCCCAATACGACACTCTGGTTGAAAGAAATCTGGGATACCAGGTGTAGACCAAGAGCACCTCCAGCTTACAGTGGGAAGTCTGCTGCACATGTGACCAAGAAAGTGAATCTGGCAGCATCCAGCCCCCAGAGAAAGTATGGCCAGGTGCATTATTCAAAAACTCAGAGGTCTGATATTTGAACAGGTAAGCAATGCAAATAATCTACAGTTCTACTGAGTAGAAGTTTTACTTGCTGTTCTCCTGATATAACCCCAAGAACCCAGACATCATCCTACAACCCTTTAGACATCACACACAACTCAATAGTGGAAGTGGTGTAAGAATCAGCCATTAATTCACTTCCAATTTGCCTGTTAGGGCAAATAACAACCCCTAACATCTCCCAGATTTCCCCAGTACTATCTGTGGAAAGCCATCACAAGTACCAATGCCACTTACCAACTCCTTCACAACAGTGTACTTTTGCCATGGGAGAGGGATGCAGGAATATTCATTTTAAGCAAAGACATAGTATAGAACACAGACAGTCAATTTATGATCTAAAAGAATATTTAAGAAAAAGGCTGTATATATTCTCCAAACTTAAGACATGCATTACATGCATGCTATCTTAACTAAAGTGCATCTGAGTAAGTTTTCTTAACTTTTCTTAAGCAACCAGTATTTGGAAAAGTTTCTTAGAACACAAATACTGGAAATTTTGTATCTACACTGTAATTCATTCACAAATGTGTAAAGAATTGTATTTCCCCCTATCCCTGGTTAAAAAACCAGATACCAGCATGATGATCTAGTCTGACATCTTGAGTAACACAGATCACAGAACTTTCACCCACCAACTCAAGAAGTCCACAGTTTCTGCTTAATCTGGAACCTACTATTTAGAAAGTCTTTTTAAGTCCATTAAAAAAATTCACTTATGGACATCACAAGCCAACATTTGCTAAGTTCCCCAATTTTAGCTGTCTTTTAAGATCTGGCACATAGAAGCAGAAGCTATGCTAAAAGTAACTACTGAGAAGCAATATATATCTACCTATGCTTGCTAGAAGTACCCAACTTCAGCTTTCACATCTTCCTTTGAGCTATGAGACTTACCACAACACTTCCTACCCTTCTTTCAGGTAAACTCAAACTATGCTTCTTTATTCTCGGCACTAATAGTTTTAATGCAGTTTTTATGTAAGGGGTTTTTTTGTTGTTGTTGTTTCGAGGGTTTTTTCGTTGTTTGGTTTTGGTTTTATTATGAACACAGACACAATCATTCCTGTATATCACACTGTGCTGGCAACCCTTCTGAAGAGCTGGCACAAGAAGCAGGCACGATATTCTAGCTCTGGTCTTCACTAGTCACATATACAACTGCAGCACCACTTCCTTAGCAACTTCCTGCAAACCAGGACCCGTTTCTGAGAGTCCTGGAAGCTCACAATCAGTTAGCCACCACAAACCTCAACGCCTTTCAGGACCACCCTCAGGTATGCAGACATTAATAGCAGTGAGCAACTACAGTCTGAAGAACTTTTTTTCTGTAATTACACTCCAGCTGAAGTTAGCTATTCAAGACTGAAATCCCCAAAAGGTCAGTAAGAAAAGTTAACGAGTGAAGATTCCTTATGAGTAGATAATCTTTCTTACTTACTACTACATACTGGACAAACTATTTTCTGGCCACCAGTTTCTTTTTATTACATTTCTTAAGTTTAGTTATCAAACACAAGGATTTGAAATCTTCAAAAGGGTATTTGGAACCGCTAAAAATATATATTTTTTTTTAAAAAAAAAAGCATTTCCTAAAGACGACTTAAAATTTACACTAACAGAAAAGGATCAGAAGAGAACATTGCATAGACCATCCTCACTCAAACATCACATTTTCAGACTACCGAAAGAATGTGGTTACTTTTAATAGATCATCTCGTATAATTTTAAGTGATTCTGATTTCTACAGAAATAGATTAATATAATGCTTAATCCATGAAATTAAACTAGATCTTTTCAGTGGGGATTTGGAGAAATTAACGTAAGACTTCTAGTATAGTTGTGCAGATAGACTTAGCTCCTCTGTAATTTTAAACCACCTGACAATTCTCAAGTAAAAGCAACCACACAAGAAACAGATACAAATTGCTGTTTCAAAGTACACAGATACTACTCTGATACAGTTATGGGAAGGAAGGAATGGAAGAGCAAAGATACTTGTCAGGTTGCATGAATTTGTATCTGCTGAACAAGACACTGAAAAAAAACCCCAAAACTAAACCAGCACCAAGCTTGAGAGAAGGGAGTTACAGTCCCCTCCTAGTCTACTCCCAAGAAACCTGAAGGGATAGTTCAAACAACCCCATCACTTGACCTCAGAATCTGAGATTTTACAAGAGACCGGCACAAAGTTAATTCCTACAGCATATGCACTGTGTTTCACCAGTTCACTAACTTATTACAATGGTGCAAACCTACTCCTGTTCTACCGTAAGTCTCTTCATAAATAAAGTAAAAAAGATTAAAAAAACACTGTACAGTATGAACATTAAAAGATGAAGGAGTTTCAGCTAGAGCTTTGCACGTTGTGGGAAACTTAACTAAAGCCATCTATTTGTTTAAGCACCATTCTTCAGGTTTTTGTCTGTGTCCCACTCCCCAGTCACTTCACTAATTAAGTACAGAATGTATCCTGTGGTTAGTGAGCACTCTCAATATTGAGGATATAGCAAAATCCAAGCTGTCTGCATATCCAGAGAGACACTCTCTGGCTAAGAAGAAACCTTTGAAAAGGAAGTATTAATATAATAAGAAGAAAGAACAAGGGAGTAAGAAAAGACACTTTTGTGTCTAAGTTGCTCAGTTCCACAACTGACTCTTCCTTGATCTGAAACCACTAGCAATTACTGTAATCATGTTGAACTCAAGGCCATTGCACTGAAAAATTCACTGCTATTAAAAACAACAACCACCATAATCTTAGTTCTTCCTAGTGACATCTCACAGTTCAAAGTAGCTTTTCCCATTACCACACCTCCCTGATCCAATGCCCCACACATCAGTTTCACTTGTGATCATCAATACAGTAGAAAAGCACTATTTAAGTAATCAATAAAAATTAACATTTTAAGTTAAAAGCTACTTGTGACCAACTCTGATAGCACATGCAACGGAATAAGAGAAAACAGAACAATTTCACTGCTGTTTCCTAACAACACGATAGTATACAGATTGCAAGAAGCTCATTTGTTCCCCATTACAAGACAGAAGAAACCTCACTTGAGTCAGATGGGTCCAGCTACAGCTCAACACCAAGATGTTCTGAAGGGAGGTGTATGGGGCAGGGGGAAGGCAGGATACCTGCTTCCCAGCTGAACTGAGATACCAGTCTATGAGTCCCAGAGAACTGAAATACACTGAAATACACTTAAGATTAGACTATAGAGAAAGCATTGAGACCAGTATCATCTTCAAGATGTAGCTTTTAGCACTCAGGATTTTCAACCATGATTATCATCTTCAAAAGAAAGAAACACAGGAAAGAACTCAGAAGGGGAGTTTTAATAACAAAAAGAACATCAAACAGTTTTTCAGCTGTTAGAGATAAGAACAGCATTAGGGTGAGATACAGCGCACAAATGACAAAACCTAGATTTAGGAATTTAATCATCAACTAGCTGCCTAAGTTCCTAATATAATCAATGGTACCTAAAGAACTATTCTGCTCATCCTAAAGCAGACACCTATTTTCAGTCAGCTGAACAGCTCTTCAGGTCCACTGACTAGGTCTCTGCAGACTATAATGGGAGTGCAGGCAATGAGCTCACACCCTGGCATCTAAATTTAGGTGCTCTAGTCTGTGAGCCAACCCTACAGTTTATACAGCCAAAGTACATAGGCATGCTGATAAGCCAAACATACACATGCTGTAAGCAACTGCTGGGAGAACAGTCCTTTAAAAAACCCTTTTCCAGACAAGGACTTTCATGAGAAAATGCGAGTCAGTATAATAAGAAAGCCTACTAATACAGCACGAGTTGAATTCCTGAACTACGCTCCGTACAAGTTTCAGCCTGCATGAAAAGCAAATGGTTTCTAGATGTACATAAGGAGGGAGAGATTCTGCCCTACAAAAGCTGTCTTCAAAAATAGCAACACATCTGAATGATTTCCAGCACACAACTGGTCAGGGAAAATATCCCTCATTCATGAACTGTGTGAGCAGGGAAGGGCTGACAAGGATTTCTCTTTTTAATAAGTAAGCATTATAGCTGTGCCACATTTCACCAGCTGCTATATATATGTATGTATGTAGTGCTGTACTTCCAAACCAGAAAACCAAATAAATAAAGGTTGAGTGAAAGAAAATAATCTGTTCTTCAAAAAAAGAAAAAACCCTACACCACAGAAGCCAGGAGAATTTAAGTTAGGGCATGCTCAGACACTACAGTATGACAACAAAGTACCACTTCCGTGAATTGCTGTAAATTGGCCACTTGTTCTTAATCTGTCCTAGTTGTGAGATAAAATAAATACAGAGGATAATCTCAGCATCCTATGTCTTCCATAGACTCACTTTTTGACAGAGCCAAGGACGGCATTAATTGCTTGCTCATAGAATAATGCTGGGACCACATGTTTTGACAATTATGCAGGCTAATGTCCTTCTCTCAGTCCCTCCATATCGCAGTCACAGAAAAGGACACACAAGCAAAAGCACAGGCTACGTTCTTGACCCTTGAGATGCCAACAGTTGACCTACTGAGGTGTTCATCCACATCCAGCTTTCTTGGTGACCAGGACTCTCCAGGGTAGATGATGACTGACACCTCTCACTACAACTCATTAGTTCTTTCTCCTTTGGGTCACCTGCCAGCTTGACCAGGAATGATGTTCAGTCAAAGACCAGGATGTAAAAGCACAGATTCAAGCAGCAGTTACAGGGAGATTTGAATGAAATATTGCTGTAAATAACATGACATTGATTCTGTATTATTCTGTCTTCTTGAAGTCTACAAAAGCTGTCATTTTCACACTTTTACTAAGATTTCATCATGACCACCAGAGCTAATGCTTTCCCTAAACCTTTGCTTAACAGAATTTTATTTCCTTCATCTAATACTTTGTCAAGTCATTCCCAGCAGCAACCTTTCTGTTATTTTGCCTGAGCACATAAACTCATAATTATTTTGATTGCCCTGTATTCCCTCTTAGCTACTGGGACAGGATTGGCTCCAAGAAAAAAAACCAAACCAACCAACAAATAAAAATGCCAGAAAACAATTCCACAATACAAGCAGTGCAGAGCGCTCAGTTCCTTTGAGTCTTTAGTAGTTGCTACTTAAATAGGATCAAAGTCAGTTTTAAATGAACAGGTCAGGCAATTTCAACTTTTCTTTTTGGTATGAAGTATTCTACAACATAACCGAATGAAAACATCAAGCTAAAGCTCAGAGAAAGAACAAAAATCTTGGGGCTGTCAGTAGCCAGACATGCTAGAGGGCTCAACTCCACTGTCCCCAGACAGAGGGAAACCTGGGGCCAAACCCACTTCTTTTACATTTTAAGATGAGGCTATTCACACATTCACTACGCATTCTTTAAGAGCTCAAAACTGTAGCAGAACACAGTGGCTTACTGCAAATGTAGATTTCAGGGCAGTTTCAAGGAATGCTTTACACCAGAGGGCTGAGGCCCCAGAAGTCAGTCTTTCCAGATTAGCAAGAAGATTCTGCAGCAGAGCAAGTTGCAGGGGCAGATGAGCTGAAGGATCCCCACGTGGCAGGCTTCTGGTCAGCTATTCCACCAGGAACTGTGGCTTTGAATGCACTTCCGTCGGTGCCTTTATGGTCTAAACTATGCCAAATTAGACAGCCTTTAAGGCACATTAGAGTTCATTTATTCCCCCAGGCACTTGTGTTTAGGGCACTAAGAAATGTAAAATCAGACATGTTAAGTTTACATTCCTGAACTGTCACCTAGTGGTATTATTGAAGTATATAGCTGCCTCTTTACATAAACTGCATTTATGACCAACTGTGAAATTAGATCAGCAGCACACTGCTATATTGTTTTGCTGTTTCCATGATGGATTTTTAGCATTGTATAAGTTCTAAAAACAAGAGTGCTGTGACCTCCATAATACTCATATCACTTAAAAGAAACATTGCTTAATAGCAGGTTTGAACTGGCTGTTCCCTGCTCTGCCACTAATTTACTCCCTTGCTTCATCTCTCTATTGCATGTCTTCCCACCTGAAGCTGGCAGAAGGAGAACAGTTATTTTGACCTTCTTGGAAGACCCTAAGAGCAACTAGGGATGTACTACTTTGCAACTAGGTACAAAACAGCAGGTCTCTTTCCTTTGGCATTGCTCCTCCAGTTCAGCCTTTTCATTTCACAGCTGGTAGAGCTGCTTCTCCAAATCCCACCTTTACACCACTAGAAGTTAAAAAACCCCAAGAGAACACAGCAGATTTGGCAGCCAATAGACTAGCCATGGAAGCATTAGTTACTAGAAAGCCTCCCTTAACATCTCAAGACTGAAACAGTTTTGAAAAGGATAACATGAAGAAAAGAGAAACTCTTACACAGCATGTAGTTTCATAGCCTGACAGAAGAGGAGGGAGGCAGAAATAAGAGAAGAAAAGCTGCCATTATATAACAGCGTAAGTGGCATTTTAAGAAAGGGAGGTTTGATTTACCAATTAAAAAACCTTGATATTGCAAAAGTGAACATTTGACTGTTGCCTTTTAGTTCTGATTAATACAAGCAAAGGATTTTTCTGGTATTATTTACAAGTACCCAAGATTAGTAGCTGAGAGCTCATAAACAGCTCTGAAAAACATGTATTAGTTTCACTCAACTATGGTGGAATTGTTCAGTGTTCCTATACTGTGAAACAGTAAACATTGTAGGTGGATATTCTAGATATAACTTACTAGCTTACAGCCTGCAAGAGTAAGGGAGTTTTAAGATGCAAGTTCTTGCTGTCATTAATGTTATACAAATAAACTAAGCATGCAACAAATAAACTACAGGCAGGTACATAGCCTTCTGGATGCAGATTGGTGACACTCGTTTATGCAAGTGCAACATGCAAAGGAGTATGGCAGGTTGCAATGGGACAGGGGAGGGTGAACAATCAGGGGGAACTCACACAAAAAATTTCACCGTGCTGCTCAGCCCGTCTGAGATTCTGAGCAAAATTATCTTGGCAGTGTTGAACAAAGGCACTAAACTTGTTACTTAAATCAGCAAGAGATGATGATGACAGTAGGTTCCCCAGAATTACACTCCTACAGCAGCTATTGGTAGTACTAAGCAGACTGAAGGCTGAATACATCTCTCTCCAACACACACAAAACTTGAAAGAATGCAGCTAACCAGGAATGGAAAGCCATTACTGAAACCCTATCAGACCACTTCCTAACCCCAAATACCTCTTCGGCCAGTGGCTATTGCCTCCATAGTACAGACAGCTAATGCGGGCACAGGTCCAGGCCTCTGCTACTTTGTTTTAAAATTACTCTGATAGGCTGGCACCTCTTGGTTTCAGATCATGTGCTGGGCTGTGACCTGTGAGGCTGAGGACTTCCTTCTGTTGCTTCTGCAGTGCTAGCAGGAGGCTGCTCTGGGGGTTCATGTCCACGAGATGAGCGGAGCAGCTGCCCCTCCTCAGCCACCCCAGCTCACCTGTGTCAGGCAAGAGCAGCAGAGCCCTGCTCTCCCCAGAGCACTCTTCTCCTCTGTTCCAAGGTGGACTGAAATAACTCAATTCTCCTTTAAAAAACCCAAATACCATCCAGCTCATTGGCAAGTCTTTGTGTGAAAGCGTTTTAAATCTGAAAATTGGGTGCCTAGTGAAGCACATTTGTTTTCAAGCAGAATGAACAGGTTTTTTAAGCACTTATCCACTAAGATATGAAAAGAGAAAGTAAACAGTGAAATGCGTGGAAGAAGCTGAAGGGAACTGCAGATTTAACACAAAGAACAAAGTTTCAAAGTTTAGTCTAAAAAAGAAAAAACATACCCATACCTTCAGAATGACTCATTAGGTTTAGTTCAAGAAAGCTGTTTATTCCCTAGTTTGGAAGCCCTTAATAACCAACAAAACCGCCTCTTTACTTCAAAATAAACTTTGCAATGTTTGATTAGAAAGTAAACAGAAAACCCCCAAAACAAGTGCACATGAAGGTGGAAAATGCCGGCCAAAGTGTCAGATTAGGAATTGCTCACCCCACTAGGTGCAGGGGTTCAGAGAGACACGTTAAGCCATTTCAGGCAAAGCCTCAGAAGGAACAGGGTAAATCTACACAAGCTGAAAACCCACAAGTCAGAGAGAAATTTCCCACAAGTCTCGTGTGAAAGACTGCCTCCTTATACTCAAGTCTTTGAATAGTGCTTTTCTTCTGAAACAAAGTGCATGAGGTACAGTGAACAAACTGTAAAGGTAACTAGGCCTTTTGTCATATAGTTCCTCCACCCACTCATACTTTACCACACAATAGCTCGTTTACAGATTCAGACCACTCTAGCTCGACACAGAAACAATCCTGTATTGTGAAGTGAATCTACTGCAGGAGTAAAATCTAAAAATACTTCAAAAAGTCTATAACGATCGTTTAGTAGAACTCTACGGTTCTTCCCTTAGAGACAAAGGCTTTCCCAATTTGAATGGGTAATAACAGACTTAGTCACTCCTTACTTGAGTATGACTAATAGCCTGCAAAAGCAAAAAATACATGTACCATACAGTATATGAAGCTGTTGATATCTTAAAATAAAAAGATGATTTGCACTGAAGCAAAAGTAGTTGTAGTATAAAAATCCATGTTATTTCCCCTCCCATCTCCACCAGGGGAGAACAAAGCACTATGTAACACAGACCCATTTCTACATGTGCTACCCAAGACAAGCTATACGTGCTTGTTTACATCAGCAGATAGGTGCAGCAGCTACAAAATAGTGACAGGTAGAACAAATAACAGATCACATGAATCGACCAGCAATCTGCCTAGTCAGCTGTATATTAACGTAAGTAAATCATGGGAGACCAGTTAGGTTGCTGGGAAAGTCTGGAAGAAAAGACAGATAGCCTACCTAGACTCTACTTGCACTTTCACCTCATAGAGAATAGTTACTCCATCCCCCACAAGCCACTATAATAGAATAAAGATAAACGCAGGGATTATGCCAAGTTGACCCCAGGCTTTGTTCTTTCCCTCCAAGCACATTCAGTGAAAAGGTCTAAACACACATCTGATTTGACAAGCATTCAGATTCACAAAGAACACGGTGAAAGTGAAATCATACTTGGGGCATTCATGGGTCCCTATGTCAAAGGTCATTCAGCAGCATTTCAGCTGCTGCTTGCTAGGATTTAAAATGAACTAGTTTAAACCCCCATCACCACAGTCAGTGACATATAGTTTGTGCCAGCCAAGAATATTTCATACCGTGTTTTGCAAAATTTAGCTCAGAGATAATATAAAATTTCTGGACAAATGTTTAATTCTCACAACTGGCACCTCCTCATCTAGAAAAGACAAATAATTTCCTTTTTTAGCCAGATTTTTTATGTCAACTCACATAATTCATCTGCAGAATATTGAATTATTATTAGAAAGAAGCTCTGAACAAAGCATTTATATGCCTTCCCCTTTTAAAAAGCAAAAAACCCACAGTTTCTTCTACCTAACTAAAGGTTGATCAGTTGATTCAAGCAGAAAAATAGTCACATTTAAATCACTTAGCTAAACCAGAGAGCTCAAAAAGCTTTATTAAATAACTTTGCATTGATTTTCTCAGTTTATCAAATATTATTCAAGTCTTCCAGCCTTCATTAAGGATGTTTAAAGAAGGTGCTTTAGAAACTAACTTGAAACAGTAGCAGGCTGGGCAGTTTCAGGGCTACAAAAAGTGGGGGAGCAGCAACTGAAAACCTGCTGAGAAATAACAACAGCGCAGGAAAACAAATGTATTCTTCCAAAGCCTTTGTGAAGCTCGGTCTCAGCTACGGCTAGCACAGTGGTAAGCCCAGCTGTCGATTCAGCAAGCTGCAAGACTGTCACTCCAAAACAGGTCACAGTTCAGCAAACAAGTTGTTATTTGTTTTTACCGGAGATGAAGAGGTCTACTCACTAAAAAGCAGCGTTTCTGAGGCAATGTTTTCCTAGGAACAACTATATGCCTTTAGGTATTAGATATAATATAGCATGTTGCCACCTGTAGACATCAGTAGACCTCTTTACTGGAGAAAATCTCAAACTTCACTTTATGACAGCAGGAGGTTTCACATAAGGATGCTGGTTTGCCATAGGTGGCAAGCAGACACGTCTCTGTCGCTTTGTTAGCTACCCAGACTTCCCCAAAGTTGAATGGTAAGGCATCAACATCTCCTACTACTACCCCTAGCTCCTATGCTGAAGTACTTTGAGTGCATCTGCCAAAAAGCAGCCTCTATGCCTTGAGGTTTCCACCAAAGGCATACAATTTGGTAACGATAGACATAGGACCCACAACTGACCCAAGAAGCAACCTTGCTTCTCAAGAAAGTAGCAAGACAGCCCGTTCAGTGGGAGGTGCACTGTTAGCCAAGAGGAACTAGTTGCACTAAATGTTCTCATCTTATACACTCAGGCATCAATTCAAATAACCTCTGGGCAGAAGACAGCTTTATCCTTTTGACAAATGGGAAAAAAACACTCTCAAGAAAGCACAAAACATGCTTGTTCTTTTTGGCTAAGGAAATAGGCCCTTTCAAACCTCTGCATGTCCAATATGACTTCTTCATCTGCAGCTTTCCTCCACGAATAACTAACAATCCAATTTAAATAGAAGACTGACATCCTCTCAAAGACTGAATATTTTTCTCCAGAGCCTTCATGCCTAAATGGAAACCCACTTTCCATGAGTGTCCTGCTTGCATAAATGGAGAAAAAAAAAATCAAAAATAAGGACACACTTCTAAAGGGCTTGGGACAGGAGAGATGACTAAAAATCCCTTGTTCTTCCTCACGTGATATTATGAGTGTGACAACACAGACATCACAAGGCAAGCCAGGCCTCACTTCCCACCAGACCCCTTCCATCCTCCAGTGAGAACAAAGCACACTGCTTCCCTAATGAGTGGCAGGTCACGTTCAGGATAGTATGGAAATCCCTCCTATTCTATCGTGCTGCTTAAGTGAACAGATTTGTCATGTTGGTGTAGTTGCTTTCTAGTTTTAGAATATTCTGAGTTTTGTAGATGGCTGTTATGGCTACCAGATACTTTAAGAATCTGTGAGGTACAGATGAATAAGATTCAATTAAATTGAACACACACTTTCTCCAAAACAGAGTATGACACCCCTTGTCTCATACGCTACAGGATGATCTGCTGAGGATTACATTTCAGTCTTTACAATTTACCCAAATTAAAGAGTTCCCAACTGTAACAGACAGTGTCAACTGAAGTACTCTGCAACGGTCACATAGGTTTTGCAGAATTGCATAATTGCTCCAAGGAACCTAAACCACCTATTATTACAGCAGAGATAATCATAAGCCTTATTTAAGCTCAAAAGCATTGATTTGGCTTTTTTGGTAGCGTTTTTTTCCTTCTCTAAAATAGTCTTGCTTGGAAGAAGAGGGGGAAGAAAGGAGATGAAAATACACTGTAGCTCTGCATATCTTAAAATCTTGAAGTTACTGGACAGCTGGATGAGACAGCAGGACAGAGCCCATTACCTCATCCAGAAGGGAGAGCAGCATTGTACTGACACCTTTAACTTCTCATAAGAACTACTCAATTCTAGGATACGGAAAAAACATGAGGCTTTTTAACATTTGTCCCTGAAGCACATCCAAGGGGCTCTTCTTTCTATTTACAGAAAAGAAATCCCACAAAACTGGAGTCACCAAGATTCACATAGGGCCTACAACACATAGGAAAGATGGCAACGAACAATAATACCTGAGCCAGACAACAAAATCACATACCCTAATTCTTCTACTGCAGAAACACACTTCTGTTCTACCTATGGAAAACTGCAGACAAATAAAACTGAGGTAACTACATGGTTCTGGCTGAACTAGGGAGCAACAGCAAATTAGCGTAAAACCTGTGAGCTTCCACATGTTAACAACACTGTATTTGTCAAAGCACAAGGCAAGGGTTGACCACCAGGATTCACAAAAGCAAAAGTGGAGGGAGGATACAAGAAGGCATTGTCCAGGCCTGTATCCTCCAGGCATCTCATTTTGCATAAAGCATTGCACCTTCTTTTGTACAAGGCCTCCTGTAATTTCATAGTTTATACATTAGATATTTTACAGAGGAGATATTAAGATCTTGCCTCCTCCTCGCTACAATCAGCAAACAAAAGACAATTTGTACAATGTATTTTAAAACTTCCTGTGGACTTTGAGTTAAATCTAGTGATAAATATTCTGAACTGGTTACCTTTTAAACCTGAAAATATGGATTTACAGGTTGGAGATTTCTCACACACACCACCTCAGGCACTCCTTAGCTCTGTGGCTGGTGGCCATAATTATTGTGTCCTAAACTCAGGATTCCACGCTAGTACTTGCCAACAAGAAACAACAAAGTGATTTTAAGTATCAACCCCAAAGCTGTTGTAAAATTGAAAGGTAATCCTGTTTATTAGTACCAAGACCAGATTTTACTAGTGTATTTTTAAACACAGAACCTCAAATCACACTAGTTAACTAAATGTTTATTTTCAAACTAGAAGGTACAAGACCCAGTTAAAGTTCTCAAAAAGTTCTGGTTGCAGTGAATTTGTTCAAAAGGGGCATTTGGAAATGGTCTACAGCTTGGTGAGACAGACTGACATACCGTATCACATGCCACTTGATTAAGAGGAATCATGCAACTTCAGGAAGCAAGAATAGTCAAGTTCCCCCCTGCCCCCCCATGGTATACTCCACGACAAGAGTTCTTTTATGAATGTTTGGAATAAATTAGCACAGATCTTTTCATACCTGCAAACTTTCCTCATACATGGCATTCGAGCCAGCTACTCTACTGTTGTAGCCTAAATACCACAGAAAACAACAAGTAAAACTATCTGCCAAAAGATTAGGTTTTTTTCTGTTACCTAAATACCTTTAAGATAATGAAAACTGTATTTCTTAGGTTTCCTCTGGTTAAGTAAAGTTGAGCTTTCAACTGTTTTACCACTCTGTATCTGGTATCCTGCAATTTCCCAAATCTGTCCTAAAAAACAGCCAGGGCACAACACTGTAGCCATGTCAGACCAGGTCAGTCCAAGGCTGCAAAACCTGTCTCAGTATGATGTGTGATTATAAAAATCACGTAAAAAAAAGTGAGAGTAGTTCCAGATTTTTTTATTCATATTCATAAATGCAACTTTCCTAAGCTGCATTAATGTGCAACATACTGCTTTCAGTAGTGCCAATTAAGTCACAGATGTTGAAAGATTTCTAAAATATGTAGCTACCTCCTTCCCCCATAAGAGAGTTCACTTTCTTATTTTTACTCAAATGCCTTTGCATTACCTACCAGTAACTACCTCCCTTTCCACCTGTGACTACAGAAACTAGTGGCTTCCTACTGTAAACCACAGCAATCACATGGCAAAAGGAAAGAGGAGAGTTAAAAAACCCCACAGATCCTGTCTTAATAAACTAGCCTGGAACATATTTTAGTTGTCACCATCTACAGACTACCTACTGTTAGAGATAGTTAACTAAGCTTTTGTTTTATCACAAGCTTCCGTCATAAGCAGCTACAATCTTCAGCACCATAAAAAGCTCATATGATCATAGAAACAATTCTGAATTGCAAAATAAAAATGCATGTAAAGTGAATTAATACTGCTGTCAAGAGAGCAGCATCTGTGGAGCTCTGTGGCATAATCAGTCTCAAAAACCACTCTTAGTTGTTTCCTTTTTCTTTGAGGAGGGCAGACTTTATTGGGGGAGAGGAAGGGAAGAAAGAAGTACGCATGAAGTACACATTTTGAGGAAGGGTTTTCTCTTAAGGAAAATCAATCCAAGAGACTGGGGAAGAGTTGGAGTGTAAAGTGCAGCTAAAAGGAGATCTTCAAGGGACACGGTCCATATAACATATGAAATATACATCCAGAACAGCCACAATGAGACCTGACAACAGTCGACAGAATGAGAAAAATAACACAAGTTACTCAAACCAGATTCCCATTTTATTTATTACAAGTTGTAATTTGTACATTTTGCTGCTAAAGCATAGATTTCCAGAGTCCACTTAAGTTGTATCCACAGTGACATATTGAACAGACTCCAACAAGCGAGACAGACTAAACCAAGTATCAGTTAAGAGGTTTCTTTAAAATTTAGTATTTTAGGATAAGTTTTGCATGTTTTAACAATTCCTATATATTCTATATGCCAAATTTTTTTTATGCTGACTTGCCAGTTAGTTTGGAAGCCGATGTTTATCAAAAGCCATCTTCATCTCCCGAGCAGATGCAATCCAGGAATATCCTCCATTTAGAATAAGTGAAAGTAGTGCACCTTTTTTTTGGGGGGGGCGGGGGGGAGAGCACCTTTTAGAGCTTGCATGCCATAAAACAAACAAATCTCCTTGAAAGCTGTAACTGGAAGTTAGGAGGGCAAAAGCAGCCACTACTGCTTACAGACACATTAAACTGTAGACAATTGAGAAGTTTTTTTTTTTTTAAGCATCAGATTCTTAGAGTGGGTAGGTATCACTGTCAAAAATCTTGATAGGATTCCTAGTTATTTTTCCTGCTACTGTGCTTCTGCATACAGACTTATGCCTCTGCTTGATCCAGCTCACTACAGTTTTATATTTTATATCCTCCTCTAACATCTGGATTCCCTCTGTCCTAGCCAGCCATGTTTCTGGCCCAATTTCCTTCAAATGTGAATTAGCACATCTTCCAAAAGACTTAATAAACCCAACATACTTCTGCAGGGCAGATTATGTAATCCCCTAACTAATCAAAGCACTAGAAATAAGAAATTTAAAAGAAAGAAAAAAATACACCTGCATGGTAAAAATGAAACTGAGCCATCATGCTATTACTCCCTTCCTTTCCCTACACATATACAGCAATCAGGAATAGCAAGTAGTACATCATCCATTTAGCTCATTGGTATTTTCATGCTAGAAGGGTCTTCAACAGTAGTCTGTAAAGCACCTAGGAATACTTTTGACAGTTGAAAAAAATTAAGTTTATTTTACACCCATTAACATGATCATAAACCAAAGGCTACTCTCTCCATCTCACCTATACAGATATCCTCCATGGCAGGCTTGTCATTTTTTGCTTTATAATGAAGTCATTCTATTGCATGCAAGAAGCCTCAGGCATTTCGTACAGCCCATTACTCTTTGCTGCCCACATTCAGATGGCTAATCTGCTATCAACCAGAAGCTTGACAGACAAAAGGAAAAGGCAGGAAAACAGCACACATGGTTGCGCATGCGCGCGCACACACACTTCAGCTACAAAGTGTTCTGACAGTAGACCCAAGAACCAACAAGACACACATTTGATTGCTGTCCTGTTTAATGTTTTTGTGGCTGAAGGAAGATGTACAAGTTCTTTAATGGTAGATAGGCTGGGGAGACATTATTAAAAAAACCCAAACAAACAAAAAAGAAGCTTAATTAGGATGCCTATTAAGATACATTAAGGCACAAACCTGGAAGGCTTTACTCAGTAAGTGAGCATCTGGGAGCTTGAAGAGTCAGACGACCTTCTGTTCTGAGGATTTGCTACACAAGTCATACAAAATGCTTTAAAAAATATTGGTAAAAGTTAGAAAGATTAAATAAGGGCTAAATACAGGCAACTGCAAACTGTTATAACAAGACATTTGGCAAATTTTTAATTTCAGCACTTCTTTTTTCTTACCTGCTTAGAAAAAAACTCAGGGGTTTGTGTTTTTTTTAAAAAAAATTGTATGTTCTTGCCTATGTTCAAAATTACTGTGACACTATGCATATGCAAAAATGATTTGCATATCATACTGCATAACAAAGAGCTTTTTAATTTTGGGGGGGTGGGAGTTTTTTTGTTGGTTTGGGTTGATTTTTTGTTTGTTTGTTTTTTTAAGGTAGGGGTAATTAAGTGGAGAAAGCTTGCAACTTCATACCAAAATAAAATGCCCATATTTGATGGAGTTCTTAACAACCTTATTTTGTTTCTGAAGGAAAGCACTTCAGCAGAGTCACGGGCAGTACTGGCAAAAGTATTTTTTAAGCATCAGATCTACAGGCAAAAGTCTGCATCAAATACCCTGTAAGAATTTTCTGTCAGTATGATAAACCTCTGTTGTGTGTCATGATTTTTATTCAACTAAGTCTATTTGTATCCTTTGCAGCTGGAAAGCTAAAATTATCCCTCTTGCGTGAACTGGCTTAGCTCACAGAAACAAAGTCTGCCACTAGTTTCAGTCATTCAGATGCTCAGGTACAAACCTTGCTCATCCTTTAAAAAGTCCCTCTCCATCGTGTAACTACCACATCAGCTACACAGGCTGATCCCTGAAGGCAGGATTAATCACGTGGTGAAATACAGAGAACTATGGCATATTATACTGTATTATGTGTCACTGGAACTACTTCCCTTTTCCTATGCTACAACTATCAATTCAATTTTGCTTCTCATTTCTGTTCAAGTTATTATTGCACTTTTGTGCAGAAGAAGTCTCACAGCATTTTGATTGCAATACAGAACTGATTCTATCTTACTTCCACTATCTGTTGTAAGACATATTTAGGGTATCAGGAATACAATACATCAGTTGGTTTAAAATCTGGAAAAAGTACAAGGTAAGGCTTACCATGAAGAACAGAAGTTGTCAGAAGTCTTTTCCATAGAATGGGTCCCTGTGGTTTTAGTATCATTACAGTACTGTAATGAACGACAGAAGTTTACCTTGTGTTACTACAGGAAGCATTCAAGCCAGCCTAACTATTGGCTTAATTATTAAGCTTAATTAACATTAAATTATTGGATATAATAACTATACATATGTATGCCTACAAAACAAATTCCCATTTTAAACACAAATTCATTCTCAGTACGCAGTAGCTAGAATGTATCAAAATAGGTTGTTATAACAAGTGGTCCAACAATCTACTATCTAAAGTTTAGAGCTGGCGAGAACAGTGTTTTCTTGTTGCCCTTGGGTCACCAAGTTCTGAAATCCCCCATAAGTCTTGTGCTGCAGGACAAGTACTTCTCTCCTCCTGTGGCCATCTGCAGCAGCACCATCCCTGGCAGTACTCTGCAACCTTATCTTTCTCTCCCACATGTACAAGGTAAGAGGGGAAAAAAATACTACATTTGCATATGTAATTATGGTGTAGCACAGCAGTGAGCAAAAAATTACTGGAAGTTGAAAACAGATATGCCCAATGACCACACCTTAGTTTTTCAAATGAAAACACTTTGCAAGGAAGGGGAAGGGACAGCAGCAGGGAAGGAAGCCAGTCATTACAGCTCCAAATCTGCTTCAAAGTCCTTATTGACTACCTCATGCTCTTTGCAGGGCTGACTGTACCTAGGTCCTTCCTGTGAACAATAACGTAAGAATGAATCCAGTAGTATGTGACTAGTTCTATTTTGCTTGAATTTACCAGATAGCTGTACCAGAAATACTAGGGGGAAAAAAGGAAAGGCTATGGAAAGACATAAAAAAAACCCAAACAGGACAGAAGGCTAAACAGGTTACAGATTCTGAATAGTACCTCCTTTTCCAGTCTAGAACTTCACACAACTTAGAGTAGATACCATACAGGAACTTAAGAGAAGGAACAAAATGGACTAGAAGGTGGGAAGAAGGAAAATCTGATGCGTACCTGGACACAAGGCAGAAATTCCTCAAGGCATTGAGAAGAACTGTTTAAAAACAAGTGTATTTAGGAAAAAAAGGACAACACATTTCCCTTATGGTTTTGGGCATTAAGGAAAATTATGTTAGATTAGGGGAGGGGGAAGGTGTTATGAAAACAAACAAAAACCCCAACCTGCTTCTTTAGGTCAAATCTACTAGCTCAGCAAAAAGCAACCTAATCCCTGTAATTAAGCTCTGATTTTTCTGTTCTTTAGTTTGCGCTTTTTCAGATGGAATAGATTTCCCCAGGCCTTTTTCAACCATGACACATTTCCGATGTTTTGTAATTTCATTTCGCTTTCTCCCATATACACTCTGTGGACAGATGTCTCTACAAAATGGAACAGAAAACTGCCCTCAGTGTCTGTCAGTTGTACATCAGACAGAATTTGAAAAGGGAGGTTTGCTGAAATAATGAAAACATTTCCTATCACAATAACTGAAGATGTTCCCCAGCATCACTGGCCCAAGTAGCATTTGATCCTAACAAGGACAGGCACACTAGTTCATAGGTAAAAATACTCTCTCTACCACATCAGACTCTTTTAACCCCTTTATTTCAAGTGTAATCCATGAAAGTCACTCAAGATCACAGTGAAAGGCCAGGTTTATAATCTTTTTATCTCCAGAGCTCTTGGCAGCTCCTCCAATGTTCCTGATCTAACACTTGACTTGTGAGAAGCTAAAAACCAGAAGAGTTTGCAGAAAGGCAGAGGATGTCTGCATCAAATCCAAAAACATACTTAAAAGAAGTACATAATACTATGTAGTTAGTTAGACAGTTAAGGAAGAGCTGTTTCTTCTCCTTCTGATACACTGCAGCATCATACGGGGTTCTTGGCATTTAAAGAAGTAATTTTACATGTCCTTTCACTCAAGGAGGGCTGCTGCTTGTACTCACAGATCCTAATTGGATAGGATGGAATGTCATCTCAACACAAGATAGAATTTCTTCTTTACTCTCTCTCCTCAGTCATAATTGAGCCACCTAACACATCCGGAAGAATACAGTCATCATTAGGCATGTTCATTTGCTTTACAAAGTTCTCCAAAAATAGGATAGATGGAACACATTGAAGGCAAAGCAACAAGGGAGATGCTACCAAACCAAAAGCAAACATTTGTAAGGGAAGCAACAAAGGATGCCAGTTTTCAGGTTTTAACCTTTGGGTGACAGCAGTTGTTAACCAAACTGCTTTACAACAACAAGGGTAAAGTCCTCACATCAAGGAGATTGTGACAGCTGGGAATGACAGCTGAAAAGGAGAGAACTGAAACAGGCTGCTTTCAAACAGTACTGACTTCTCAATGATAAGAAAGCATATTTTTAGTTAACTTCTGTTGCTCTAAAAAAGCATGTTAAAATAAGAGATACAGTTACATTAGAGTAATGGCATCAGAAACAAGTAGAGAGTGAGGCAGAGTAAAAAAGCTGCCTTTCTTCCCTATTTAGGGTTCCTCTAGGGAAAAATGTACAAGTCTAAAGAACCCTGGTTAATATGTTCAGCACTAACCAAATGAAACATCTGAATCGCTGCCTGGCTGCTCCACATGTAAAGATACAAACTTAATAAGTTTCTTCTTTCTGCTCTACCACCACCTATCCTCCTAACAAGTGCATGTAAACTGTCAGATACTCACACAAGGAGTCTGATGTATAGGCCCAGATACAGGAAGAGAAGACTCAGTACATATATTTTTACTGTCTGAAAAGTGCTTATGGTGATGGAGGTAGTATTTTTCTCAGGAGTACCAAAACAGACTTATAAAGCTATGCTGCATTTAACTGTAGCCACTATTTTATTCATCAAGTCTCACTCTTCTTGACTGGGCTTCCCATTTTCCTCAACTGTCACACAGGAATACTACTTATCTATGCAAGAAAGGGACAAACAGATTATTAAATAAACAAACTGTAGCTCAACACAAAAGGAAAACTGAAAATAATCCTCTTTTTCTTTAAAAGAGGAGAGCAAGCAAAGACTGAAAAACTGTGAATAGTTTTTAAAAATATCAAAAGTATGTTACTCTTTCCAATAACTTGAAAATAAGACACTAGGAATTAGACAGTCAGAAAAGCAAACCAAGACTGAGAAATACCCATGCACTTGATAAAGCTCAAGAAATCGACTCAATAAGAATAGCAGAGGCAATGGCTTAGTGAGAAGTTTAAAAAACTTCCAACATAACAGGGAAGCAGAAAGCATTACAAAAAACCACACACATGAAACCCCCTACAGAATCCCCCAACAAGTCCAGTGTTTCAAGGCATCACCTAGACAACTGAGGTCAAAGCTATTTCCCACTGTGATCTTCTCATGCAGCTAACCAGGGACCAGATTCATTGCTCCCTGGAAGGCCACCAAGGCACTTCAGAAATAAGGTATCAGACCTTCAGCGAGAAGCAGACTACTCCCTTCCCTGTTCCATCCTCCTTCCTTCCCACATATGCTCTTCTCACCCACGCACACCTGCCTACTCACGCAGACATCCCTCTGCTCTCCATGGTGTGCTTGGGGTTTTGTTGATTTTTTTAAATTATGAAGATTTCGGACAGCATTTCCCTCAACAAGAAAGAGTCCCTATCATAAACAATCACACTGCTGCATGACTAGAGCTAACCACACATCTTCACTAATGAAGATACCAGACTGCTCTCCATACCCCTCCTTGCCTGCACTGCCCAGGCCCACCACCAGGCAGGAGCAGCACCCACCTGCACCCACAGCCACTTCCCACAGGGCTCTGCCTTAGCAGTGGCAGCCCCTTGTGACAAACAGTAGCTAGCGGTAGTAAAACCTAGACAAGGCGTGTGTTTGTCCCAATCAAGTAGACTTTCCAGACTTTCCTGGTGTCTAGTTAGGCATTTCTGGGAAATTTTTATTTTAAGGAGGACTTATGCTTTTTTTTTTTTTAATTTACCTAGTGATCATTTTCAAATATTAGAATACCAGCCACATGCTGAGACTCTTCTTTAGTCATTACTCTCCCAACAAAACCAATATCCTATTAAATCATCTCTGCCCAGATGTTAAACTCTAAGAAAAGTCTTCTAAACACCCCACACATTGGAGTAGGCATGTCAATGTTAACAGTGTAGGTCTTAAGCCAATTTCCTCCTGCTGTGTTTTACTTTTGTCTACCTACACACCACTGAACTTAAATTTGGGGAATACAAAAAACACCAGAAGACAAAATTCTACTTCTCTGGCACATCATTACATAAACATTAACTACACAGACAGGAAACATCACCAGTGAAGATACTATCTTAATGCCACCTAAAAATGACTAAAGAGAAAACGGAGTTTTGCATATTGCCACTTGTTTTCTTAAAGTACAAGTATTTCAAGAGAATAAACATGAATACTTAAACTGAAAGGAATAGTAACTTCTAAGTGATAAAACTGTTTTTTTCTTTTTAAGGCTCTAGATCAAGCCAAATACAAGGGTAGTTAGTCTCAAGGATTAAAAATGGATTGAGACTCAGTCTTGCTACGGACTTCCTGTGTGACCTTGGGTAAGTCACTTGAGAATTTAGTTCTCAAAAATAACAGGCCTATTATAGCTGCCAGAATGAAGCACCAAAGTTTGAGACAACAGATGCAAGCCAGGTCCCACTTACTTGTCCATAAGGGAGAAGATCCTATCTGGTGAGACCTTTCAAAAAAACATAGATAAGTATGACCAGAACTTCAGGAATATTGATATTGAGCACCAAAATGTTCATCTGGAACCGTACTTTGAAAATTGGTATGAAAGTTGGTATGAAAGCCTACATAAACCCAGAATTATTTCTGGTTTTCAAGCTCTTGTTTTGCGTATTTGTGTGAAACCTATCACAAGTAGAATCTTTATGATCTCCAGAGATGCAGTACGTACTATTAAATATTGGATTTACTGTCAACAAAGCACACCATATTCTAAGCAGCTTGCAATATCAATTAGATAGAGTTTTTGAAATGAATACAAACAGCTAATGAGTTGAAAACAAAGAGCTTATATTTTTGGGAAATAATAATGACTGAATTTAGCAGTAGGGATTCTTAAGAGCCATTTGGCTAGATACTGTAGTTCCAGCAGTTTCCCTGCAATAGAGCATAGTTGCTCAAAAAGTCAGTTGAAAAACAAACAAGCAAAAAAACCACAACCCAAGCTTCAAAGAAGTTGGTTTTATTTCTTTAACATAGTAATACAGTCCCATGCATGTTAAAAATGTCTGCCATCCCTCGCTGGCATTTTAAACCCTGTTAAAACAGATGTTTCCACATGAAGAAAGGCACTGCACTGATATTTTTACTTTAGTTTACTCCAGCCTCTCCCCACCCCCTGCACTGTAAAACTTCTTAAAGAAGAAATGACAGGTTACTACCACCACCTGAGTCCCAGTGGGGAAGGAGGCAGTGGATGGTTGTAGAACCCCTTCCCCTGCACTGCCAGCAGAGGAGCTCCCTTACAGAGAGCAAGGGCCTGAAATCAGTAACACTGCTGTTAATGGGACCTGTAAAAAAAGCCCAAAGTCAACAGAAAGACTCAATGGGGAGGGATATCTGATATCATAGAAAACATTCAACAGAAAATTTGGGCTGAGTTCACAGAAGCCAAACCCTCAGAGTTTGTCTTTTAACTAAAAAATTTCATCTGAGTGACTTCTATGACAGAGAAGGCCATGACAGGGAAAGTTTCATCTACTTGCTACATTTCATCAACTGTTTCAGCAGCACATTTACCAGAGCCCTATAAGCAAGGAAAACTGTTTCAGGAAACTAAATCACCTTAAAAAACTCTGACTCAGGTAGCTAATTACTTTAAAACACCCTGCTTTACAACTGTTAAAATAAATAGCATTGATTAATGAGAGAAAAATGAAGGGATAATGACATTTCTTAACTGTATTCCCATTATATTTCAGTATTTAGCGTTAAAACATACTTGTTAATACGAGAGATTTCCCTGGACTCAAACAGTTAATTCAGTTGTCCATGTAGACCTGTTCACTGTGCCTTGAATTTTAAGTCAGGCTACATTCCTCAATTCCCAAACTGCAAATTTAAATTAATGCTGGAGTGAAAACATGATACCTAGTGAAAAAGAAAGGGAGGGGGGGCAAGAGAAGAAAGGCATGACAACGAATGTTGTATCCCAAGCGTCACTAACACCTGACATCCTGCCAGTAGTTAACACCTTGGAGCTAACAGAACTACGCCATGCTTTCGCCTTATTCAAAGGCATTTATGATCGTCTTACAGTCCTTAGCTTTATAACAAAACTCTATATGAAATGATAATCTAATAAAAATAAAAAGAGAGGAAATCCAACTGTAAAACAACTGAAATAGCACTCTAACAAGTCAATCTATGCAACCTTTTAGTAACGAACTCACTGTTACCAGGGGGTAAAAAAAAAGCCTGCCTCATACCCTCTCCTCATATATACCTGACAGCATGAAGAAATTACTCAGTTTCATACAATCTTCTTTTTACCATTAAACACGCATCTGAGGAACAGAAGGCATACTTATGTTATTTTCAGAACATCAATATAAAAGGTTGCCATCTTTTTAACCCTCTAGTAAGAGAAGTTGTAAATAATTCGCTTGTTTTACTTGTCTCGCAGCATTGCTGAAGAACAAGGTGTGTTACTTCTAGTTTTGCTGTTTAATAAGTATTCAGGCAATCCTATAACATATGAGAGATGCTAAGAAAGCAACTAATCGTGATCCTGCAAGCCAACTCAGAATAAGAAAACCTTTGCTGATACTGAATCTATTTTAAGTCCACACAGGATTCGTAGAGTGTGGTAATGCAGATGACTGGCAAAAATCACATCCCTCTTTTCTCCTCCACATTTCTCTATCAAAAGAGGGGGAGAAGGCGAAAAGGTAGATAGGAAGAGAGACTCCCAACCAGTGCTACGTTTCTGCTTTACCAAAATGGTGCTATTGTCCCAGCACTTTGCTAGCTCTTTTGCTGTAGCAGACGTTTTCACGTACTGGCCAGAAGTAAGGACAATGACACAGTACAGTTTTCATAGGGTATGAAGTACCAGATTTTCTTGTAAGTGGAGGCTTTAATGGCAGCACCAATCGGGTCTTTTGCTGATCTCCTGTAGGGGCCAATAAACAAGGTAGAAAAGGAACCAGCTCTAGAGTTAAGAGGATAAGGCTGTCTTTCCAGCTACAGTTAATGCATCAGGATGCCAGCCATAAGTTCTGGCTCCCAAACACAGAGAGGAAAAGAAGAAAAAAAAAGTTTACAGTACAAGAACAGCTGTTATCAACAGAAACAGAAGGAAAGTTTACAGTATAATAACTCGATGCCACAGCCCAGTATTATTAACTGCTATACTGGATGTCGAGTGCAACCTCTCTCTATAATAATCTCACATTCTGTGGGAAAGCAGGGAAAAAGGCAACTGGAACAGCATAAAATTGATTTAGTGAAAACCATGAACAAGCCAGTTGCTTCAGTATCTCCTGTATGCTGATCTCTCATCAACAGAAGATACTCACCTAGAAGAGCAAAGTGCATTTAGAGATTTAGAAAAAAAAAAAAAGTCTCATTTATTTTAAAGGTTAAAGGGTTAACATTTTTCTAGCCATTTTCTTTAGTAAACATTTGCAAGTCAAACATAAACCCACTGCTGAGAAATCTCTATTATCCCGAATCTATTATCTAACTGATCCTGATGCTTCAATGCACAATGACTTAAGTTGGTTTTAATTCCTCAAAAAAAGGAACCAAACCCAGCCTAAAACAAGACATACTACATTCTACATTACAGAACTAGTTGATAAACTAGTTTATCAGAGGCTTTTTATAATAAAATGAGTGCAGTGATGAGGTCCAAAAGTGATGAAGATGAAAGATACCTGGAACGATACCACATCTTATACACCTTTTGTTTTCTGCGAATGATACATACTGCAGACAAAACGTTTTGTGCTAAACAGCCTCAAATCTGGTTTTCTAATATTAAGCACAAAGGAAAAACACTGACAGCAAGCGTGGTAAATAAATCCCTCCCCTGAGAATGAAAGCAGCAGACAGGAGGGGGCTGACATGCATGCAGGAGAAAACTAAACACCATCTTTTTTTTCTACCTGCACAAGTTGCCATTTGCTGCAGCAATCAAGAATCTCTCTTCCCTGTTGATCTCAAAAGCTAGGTTTCCAGAAAATTTCTCTCTCAAGTCATCTGTTGATATGCTTTAAGAGTATGATATTCATATCACTGGATCTTTAAGAGAAAAATCCATTTTCTTTCCTGTTCAGGTAAACATGTTTACAGCTCCTGCACAGACGCTGGGTGGTTCAGACTCACATGTCACACACATGTCGTCAGCAACAAGAAAAGCCCCTTTCTCTGATCAGCAACATTTTTAATAAGGTAAAGAGAAAAGCACTTTCCAAACTTACCTTTAGCACAGCCAAATCATGCACTAAATATAAATATTTACACTAGGACGAGGAATTAATAACATGAGCGTGCAAACAAAAATACTTGCCAGAAAATACAGGCAGCAAAAATAAGGAAACCCTCCTAAGTTCAAAGCAATCGGATCAACTCGTCAGCCCTGGAAAGGCCGTTATTTATCACCACGTTATGCCCGAAACAGTCAGGATTAGAGAGGAGAAGCACCGATCGTGACTCGGATCTATTTCAGAGACCGTTCACTGCGTATGAAAACATCTCGGATCGCAGGCAAAAAGCCTTCCTATCTGTGACCCTGCACAGGAAATGCCACATAAAACCTAAAATTGCCATGGAAGGTTACAAAATCTCCTGTTTTGCATCCTATTGCGAAGAGTCGCTACGAGAACAGAACTACTTCTCCATTTTCCAGAAAATAAGTAGAGAGTGGGTGTTACGGTGTTTATTCCGCCCCC
>JANZLQ010000078.1:28698862-28718160 GCA_026212715.1 Elanus axillaris | reverse complement strand
GGAGGGAGGCGGGCGGGCGGGCGGGCCGCGCTGCGGTGTTGGCACGGGCTGGTTGACGCCGTGCCGGTAATGCTAATACAGGTCTAACCAAGAAGCAAACAGCTGGGCCAGAGCGATGCTGCTCCCACCGTGTGTGAAATCTGTCGTTCCTGGGCTTGCCTTGATCTTACTTCCCCCTTTCACGAAGAGGAGAAGAGGTATAAAATTCTGTGCCCTGAAAAGTAAAAAGGGAAGGGAGCCATTTTTCACGGATAATAAATGAACGGCCTCGTTTGGCCTTAATAAACGTATTTAGTGTGTTAAAAATTAAAACATTACCACTATTTATTTACTCTTGCTTTTCACACTTCAGGCAATTAAATAATTTAGTAAGTTTCCGTTTGTTTCTAGGCTTTCTTCTTTCCTTTTTTTTGGTCCTTATCCTGGGATGATTCTGTAGAATTTATAGTTCTGTGCTTCTGGGGAATTCTTTTATTCAAGCAAATTAAATTTCAGTGAAAGCGTTTCTGTTAGTGGGATGCTTTTAATAAGTAATTGATACACTACTGAATTTGAGGCCTTTAGCTATTCTACGTTGTCTCCACCTGCTATATGTTCACATGCTGTAACCTATCGCCTCATCTCATGGAAGCAGGGTAATGTGTGTCTAGAAAATGCACTATTGAACACTGGCAGTTTGTGGAAGCACCTTGCACCTGAAGCTTCCCCAGAAGTCAGTACAATCAGAAATGCTTAGAAAAGAGATATAGGGCTAACATGAATGCAGAGTTAGGTAAAGATCTAGAGGGATTTTTTCAAGATTAATTGTACTCTTAGAAATGTACATGAGTCGTGGATTTGGATACTCGCATGAAAGCAGTTGTTGCCCTTCTTTACAGGTACAGATCACTTGTCTAGTATCTCTCAAAACACTGGCAAATTTAGGTGTAGTGGTTTTACATATGTATCTTTACCCAGGGTGAATTGGCTGCTGACTTCAACAATTTAATGAGGATTTACCTGAGAGTTGCTAAATAAGGGTAACAAATCAAATGGTACGAAGCATTTGATGGACTAACAGAAGTCATTTAAAAGCATTAGATTTGGCATTAGCTGGGAGTACTGAACCCCAAACACAAGGGTAGCTAAGAACACAACATGAAACCAACTATAAGATAAAAATGAAACTTGTAAGCAAAATTTCGAGTGAGTGAATTGCAAAGGTTAAGGCAGAATCTTGTTTTTGTCTGGCTTTAGTAGTTCCACATCCTTGCTTGTCAAGTTTTTGTACAGAAGATACTTGTGGCTCTGAAGCTGCTTGCAAATGAGGGCTTAAGGTGTTTTGGAATTCTTGGATGTTTTTATCATTCTGTGGATGAATTTAACCAAAATAGTACTATTTTCATGCTAAGTTTTTAGTTCCTTAAAATGTATCATGTTTTACAAGGTAGTCACAAAAATAAAAATAATAACCTATCTGTAAATATATTTGTAGATTTGTAATAATATTCCCCCGCATGCCCACATAAAATTCCAGGCCCCTCTTTAAGCGCCTTTCAAGTAGCTTGTTTTCATTGAGTTTTGTCACTTTTTACCCCTGGATAAGAATTCTTTTCTCTTCATTTTGAGCAATTTATGTTTCCTAACAGAATGAGGAGGGAAACAGTCTCCTGGTGTTTGTTATTGTTCGTTTTCAAATAGCCATAGTGTCTGTTTGAGCATTAGTCTCTTGAGATTTCCAAGCAGCTAGGAGAAACCGGTGACAACTCTTGCTGCCTGTTAGTTTCTGAAGAGCAGAACTGAAACTGGCAGGAGCATTGCTGGCTCTACACTGCTATAGTGTTGATAAACAAGAACAGAAAACCAAAACAATCTTTGTGTATGTTATCTTTGATACCAAGGAGGTCTAGAAACTAGAAGAGGAGAGGATAGCATTGTGCATTAAGTTATCGATTACCCCAGTAACTACTCATTGTGGAAGGCATCTCATTCACAACTTGTAAATAGATATGTGGATAGGTTGTTTTTTTGTTTTTTAAATTTTGATACATTTAATCAAAGCAACTGAGCATTTCACATCTTTGTATACAAAGTTCCCATTATTTACTGTGCTAAAAAGCATGACAATGAAGGATGCAGCCGCTGTCAAAGTGTTTTGGCCTAATACGTTCTTCTAATCCTGGATGTAAACCCACTAGTTAAAATTCCTGCTATCTTTGTAGTGTTCTGCAATATAAGACCACATTGTGTACATAATTTAAACTGGTTTGTGCTGCAAGAATGAAAAATCCTCTTTTTCTTTATGGTGCATAGCTTTCAAACTGACTTTTCAGTCAAGGATGCAGGCATTAATTAATGTACTAATTTGCAAAATCTCAGCAAAGCAGTATATATTCTGCATCCTCCTAAATATGGCAAGCTTGACAATATGTTTCTTTAAAGGAAGAATTCTAAGACAGTGGTCATCTATAACAATTAGTTTGTGTCTAGTGACACAATTTGTGTGGGAATTTAGGCAACCTAAATAGGCATAATGTAGTCAAAATGTCAGATTGCATAGCTGCTATACTTCACCTTTTTTGAAATCTGTTTCCATTGTCTGAAGACAAGAATTAAGATGCTTCAGCAGTTATACCAGAGTATGGATGCTTGAAAACCAGCTAATGATTATTACAGACAATTTTTGCTGTTTTAAAAATAGTCATGTATTTTGTGTTATGGTTTATGATCTCTTGAGTATGTATATTAAATAAAAGCAATCAGTCCTCTGTTTGTATGCCTACTCCTTATTCATGTTTATGAAATGAAGTTTCACATCCTATGTTGAGTATTCTAGATTTAATGGTGTTCATTTAGTTGAATGAATTTAGAATTACAGTGGAAAATGACTCAGAGAATTGTTTCTTGTTTCATTTCTGGTTTGTGGTGATTCTTTTTTCTTTTTTTTTCTGATTTCCATTAGTGAAACTTTATTTTCACTTCCATGTATTTTCTTGGAATGTCAGTTCCTAAAATTTACTTTTCAATTGATGATTTTTTTTCTCTTTTGGAAATACACTTTTGCTCCCCTATAGAAATTAAAGTTGAAAGAGTTATTAGGAGAACAATGACCCAGAAAATACACAGTTTGACTGCAGCTAGCTGAGGAGCTAATCTTGAATAAAATGTGGATTTTAGAGATATCAACATACAGTTTTAGTGCCCTTCCAGATGGTCTTTCCATTTCTATTTTTGCTTCCAAGTGAATCTAATAAGTTTTGAAGGTGTACCCTGGAATGTTTTACAGTCTCAGAAAATGGTAAAGCCAGTTGAAAGTTGCACATTTGCTTTGAGCAGCATTTGTAAATATTTATCAAGAGAAATTACCCTTTTTTCACTTTCCTCAGCTTATAATTTTTTTCTGTTTCTGTACTTCACCTAGAATTTATTTGTTCCTTTAAAGCTCGAAGCTATGATTCCTAATAAATTGTCATGTCTTGCATGACTTCAGAAGGCTGTCCTGATTGAAAGATTTAAGTATAAGCATCTAAACTGCCATAAAGCATCAATGTGTACATAGCTATATATAGCTCTAATGACTTGCATATATGCAACTGACTTTTCAAAAATGTTCCTTGTTAAGAAGAAGTGTTTATAAGATCACAAAGGCCTTAAAAACCATTTTGTTTCTCTGGCTCTCCTTTTGCCCTACTTGTTGCAGATTGTTTTTTCTCTTGAAAGTAATTAACCTGTGCTGATACCTATGTCAGGTTGGTATGCTGTATAAAATAAATGTACGAAAACGTAATCAGGACCTACAATTCCATTCTTATGCTAATTTTAACTTTAGATGTGATTTCTGTTTCAGAGCCTTCACACAAGCAAAAACTGGTGTTAGAAAAGGGAAAAATTTGAAAAGGTCATTCCACATTCTTCATCCAAAAGGCAAATCTTGCATGTTCAAAATGGAATTGGAATGCAAATTTGGGTACAAGTGTTGGATTGTGAACAGTTGTGATTTTTTTTTATTTTTATTTTTTGTCTTCAAAGTACCTGGAACTTCCGTTGAGAATGTCTAATTCAATACTTTATTTTCTACTACTAGATGTAGTAGCAAAATACTCTATCAGAATATTCTTTTTTGTTTTAAATTACATCTGAACTTGTGACTGATCAAATTACAGTTGTAGTGGAGTGAGATTACTTGGTTTTATTAGTAGCACATTTTCCATTCATCTTTGTTTATGATGACTCTGCGTAACTGTTCTTATCTATTATAATATCTAATTAAACACTAATGTATTGTGAATATTTTCCCATATGGTTCATGTTTGTTTCCTTCTGTAACTTACACTCTGTTTCTGATTTAGTTCTGTTCCCCAGCCCTCTTGCTGTCTCACAGTTTTGTGCAATTGCTCATTTGGCTTCTGTCTGGAGTTATTCTCTTTGTAGTGATATCTGTACAGCTGCCTCACTCAGCTCTTTAAATCCCAACTTAAAATTGATTTCTTAATTATTTCATTGCATATCATTCTCATTTACGTTTGGGTTTTTTAATTGCTGGAACATATTCTAATGTTAGATGTTATTTATTTGTTATCTCATTTGTCTTGTTTTTTTCTCACTGCAAAGTACATAATACTTCTGCAGGAAATGTTTGTTAATACATAAAGGAAAACTGTTGTTTTGGAGCTGCTATAGTTTTGGAGCTTGCAGTGTGTATTCTGAATATACAGATTTAACATAAAGAAAAAAAGAATATGAGAGTCTACCAAAACAAACAAATAAATACAATTAAAGGTCTAATTTTGCTTAAGAGACCTTGACAAATCATCAGTCAACACCATAAGGAGAAACACAGATACTGCAATGGTTATTTTCTGAGATGTGAACTGAAGCTTTGGTGTACTCGGCATAGATGGTCTAATTCTCGTGTTTGGCAAGGTAAGGGTCTGTCTGGTAGATACAAACATATGGTATTAAAATGAACAACAGTATGTTTGAAACTCAGATGCACAGACCAAATTAGTTGGCACTATAGACCTGTGTAAAATCTAGTGTAATTATATCTGAGTTTAGTTTACTGGAGCAGGGAACAGCAGTTCAGTGCAAGAATGATCATGTGTTGATAAAGAATTGAAAAGGATTATGATTCTCATGTAAGGCTATACATATCAGGAATTTTTGGTTGCAAGAGCAAACAAAGCAAGCCTAGTTTGGATCTATCCAAACAATAAACTTTTCTTTTTTTCCCTTGTGGAAATAAAAGCCTAAAAAGATTTTATGGGGGATCAAATAGAAAATGACTTTTTTTACCCAAGTATTAAAAGCTTGGATTAAGGCAATTGTTACAACCAGAGCAGGTGGTCCAGGGGTTTCCATGAAGCAAATGATTTGAAAATTCCCTTTATTGGGTTCCCTCTTCTTACTGGGGAGGTTTGAACAGAGATGCCTATGGTGGGCAGTACCTTAAATCACTGGGTTTTAGATATTCTGAAGAGCTCTCATTTTCTCTTATTGATGCTGACTAACTGCATAAGTACTGGAAGAAGGACAAGAGCTCCTGTGTCATCTTAAGAGAAGTACTTTGAAATACTCTCTACTCCTCTCACCATTTAGATAAACATTCTGTCTGTTAGGTTATGATCTTTCTCTAGTTCGGTGCCTATTTTAAGTATTTTATAGAAACAGCATTCATCAGTGAAGATTACCTGAATCGTTGTCTTTAGGAAGGTGAATGGGCATCATTGGTGAATGATGATGAGTCAGATTTTGTTAAAGGGTAGAATCAAACCTTGGTTTTTAATATCCTGGAGGAACTCAATGACTACTGGGATTTTGTATTAGAGATGGATTACAACCAAAATTTCATGCGCGCAGGGCATGTTCTGAATGGCCCAAATCAGCTTCCGCAGAGCAGCCAAAGTAGAGAAAAGCTGAGCTTGAAGATCTGCAGGTGGTTAGGCTGAAGTGAAGGGCTAGGCAGTGGTAGGGATGACCAGAAGCAGGTCTTCATGTGCACAGAGAATTTAACTGAAAAATCCTGAGTAACTAGGATTAGCTAGAAGCTCAGAGTGGTAATGGAGAGCTTTGTTTGGATTTAGATGCCTGCAGGATCTTGCCTGACCACAGTTTTGCAAATATAAAAGCTATCTGGAGTAATACAATTAAAATTTGATGTGTTTTGGGTAATTTTATTTTTATTTAAAAGATTCATTACCTATTTCAGTAGCTGTTGGTAGCTGCTTCATTGAAGCAGTTGATTTCTTGCAGGTGATGACTAATTCTTGTTTAGTAACCATAGCAGATGATCATGTGGGGGACTTAGGTGTCTTACATAGAATTTTACTTCTGGGCTGGTTCCTCCAGACTGCCTCTGTAGTTAGTGGGGATCTAGTCAGTAGAGCCTGGTATACCTCACAAGCATCTAAAGTTACGTGACATGAATCCCACCTCACCTCTTACTCTTGACATCTGTCCAGTCAGTGAGATATGTTTTCCTGTCATGAGGTTGTTGGGGTTTATGGACATGACTTCAACCATCTGCTCTAATTTTTACTCCCAGTTTTCTAGGGTGAAAATTCCTAGAATTTGTTGCCTCACCTGCAACTGGTTTCTTTTTTGCTGAGTATCTTTAGACATTGTTCCCTGATAAGGCCATACCAGCTCTGTGGATTATTGCATAATGTACCATATATCACACAACACCAAAGGCAACAGAAGCATTTGTTATGGCATGAAAAAAAGTGCTGCCTTTTTTTTTTTTTTTAAATATTTGTAATCCAGCCAAATGTTTATAAAACATTTGGGCAGTCTTAGCATAGAGAGGATAACTGTGAAAACCTTATTCTGCAAAGATGTGTAATTCAAAAGCTCAAAGTTTGTTCCTGCAGCTAGGTGTCCTTGTATTTGTATTCATTGCAGCATCTTGAAGAATAGGACAGAAGAAATTTTCTTAATTTTTATTAATAATAGTACTTTGGTGCCATGCCATTTATTCTAAATAATGTCAAGAACTTCATGGGATTCACTGCTAATTTTAGGTGTAAGATTAATTTGCAAAATGGAGAAACTCCTCACTACAACAGCATTCTTCACCGTGAATCCAGAACTATACTTAGTTGCATGCTTCACCTTAGACTGCTTTATCTTTACTTGGTGATCGCTTCATAAAGACTGCTCTGCTCCTAAATAGTATTTATAGGTTCTGTGATGTTTTTATCTTAACATTGTTGCTTGCTTAAATGTTTATTCTGGAAGGTCTGAAAAATTATGTTTGCAACTACTGTTAATTTCCCCTATGAAAGGTAGCTTATGCACAACTATTTTTCAGAGTCTATTTCAAGACATTTTAACTACAATCTACTCTTAATCTGAGTCAGACTAAATCACAGTCACAATTTCTCTTGAACAGTAATGCACTACATTAGGTTTACAGCCTCCGAAACTGCATTTTAAGGACATATGCACTGCTTGGGTCTCCATTCTCCTCAAACTGATGCATACTGATATGAATCCTAAGCGAACGGGTTTGGTGCTGTTTTCCCAGCCTATTTTTCCTGTGGTACAGTGATGGATAACACTTTCTGCTGACTTGAGCAAGACTGAAGGGAAAAAAGCAAACAGACAGACCTGTCCACTGCTGTGACTACCTAGACTGAAATGCCAAATTTGGCCAACAGGCAATTCTTCATGCATAGAAGGAAATACTAGACAGAGTATCCAGCCAGCCAGGGATCACCAAATTTACCAGAGCAAAACCTGTGACTAAACTGAAATGGAAATATTGTATGTAAATTCATCTGCGTGTTCTTTTTCTAGCTTGCTATTTGATGCTGTCTCTCAAGTCCTACTGCATGAAAGCTCGGGGTGCCTTTCTTCACTAGTTTTTCTTACCTTTCAGAATATTAAAAAATATGCAAAACAATTTTATGTAACACTCATGGTGTATATCTGTTACTATATTGCATCTGTTTGTATACACACACACATAAAGCTATTTTTAAAGATTAGGAAGGTCACAAAGTCATGGGCTTGGCCTAGATTCCTGATCCCTTGTTTCTACCCGCATCTGCCTGCCCTGTCCCTCCCCAAGAGATTATTACCACCACAACCGAGGCTGTCGTTCAAATCCCCATGTATTAGCAAACTGAAAACAGCAGTAGTTCAAATTAAAAGTACTACATTGGACCAGCAGCTGCAGATTCAGTCTTTCTCCCATTTATTTGAAGTGGCTGAAGAGGTTACCATTTCCAGTTGTGTGATCAGTGTTGTTTTCAGCTGTTCCAGCTATATGCAGCACGGACGCGAACATTACAGAATGAAAATATTAATGCTGCTTCCCTTTTCAGTCATAGAGTTTTAATTTTTATCCCATATTATGTTAGCTACATTATCCCATCTCTTCCTGCGCCTTGAGAAGATGTGTCACTCGGTAATGTATTAATATATGTTTCCTCCTTGTTCAAAAGAGTTCCCAAATCCTAATCATGCAGGTTATGCAAGCCCCACTCTGAAGACAGTCTTGGAATTTACATGGAAGATAGTTCTAGGCAGATGGTAATTTTTGATTTATATGACATGTCATACATGGAAGGTCGTACATCATGTCAGACATGTTTCATTTATCAGAGTTGGCTTCCCAAATGCTTTGAGAAACAAGCCAAAATCACAAGGTGGGAAATTCCTTAACCAAGAAGAGTGTTTGAGGATTCATTTGGACTTTCTTGTTCCGACAGCATCTACTATAATGATAACTACCAGCTAGGCGTATATATCTCTGCATCTCTGTGGGAGAGTAGCATGGGTGAGAAGGTAACAGAAAAGCTCCAAGTACTTTTTATTCCATTTTCCTGCTGGGAAGATTCAGATTTCTCCAAACCTTTTGCTCTTCGCCATCAGAATCTCAACAAACTCATCAGGAAGCTCTTCCTTCCTCAATTAAAAGAATGTCAAAACCACTTAACTTCCCTTTTGCAGTCCTACTTGGATCTAAATCTGCATTTGACATTTCATGCTACACCCAGTTCCAACAGATGTAGGCTCTGTGGCCTTACAATTAGGTACTCTGTTAAGTGCTACCTAATTTTAGGAGATGCCATATGGCTTTCCCTTTATTCTCCTAGATAGTTTATGAAAGGTAAGCATGCTGTTTCATTACAGAGATCCATCACTTCCTGAAGTCACGGGAAGGCTCATGCTTCCTCAAGAGGATCCAGTGCTCCTTGGACCGCAATCCATCACCAGGCTACGTAGAGCCTTTCCTACCTCCTAGTTACAGATAGGATCTCAAAAAGAAAACATAGGTGTTAATTAATATCAGGACATTGATCTGGAGACTGAGACTAAAGTTTCAGGATGATGATGTAGCAGACGTTTTTTCTGTCTTTCCCATTAGAAGATGCCATTTGATTTTAGGGACTAGTAATCTCCAATTTTTAAGTTATTATTCATTTCAGTGTAAGAGACCTCTCTTCTGTTATCTAACCGTCTGGGTTCCTTTTAGAAGAAAAACCTCATTCCAGTATTAGAAAGAATATTTCGGTTTGCCATATTTAATCAGAACATATTGAAGCAAGATGCAAAGCAGTATCAGATGAAAGCTAAACTCCTCAGTTAGATGTTGAGTAAAACCTTCCCGTCTAAAGAGAGTCAAAGAGTTTAAGAAATTACTAGCTTAATGTTATGCAGAAAATAATAAGGAGCAGTCATTTAATAATAAAAATGGCATAGTTAAATATAATAATAAAACACACAAAGATTAAGACATGTTGATTATGATATATGTTAATGTTAAGACATCTTAGGGGTTAAGATAGATGTTGAAGAGAGTGTCAGGTTTGTCTCCGTGCCTCTCCCATTAGGGATTAGATCACATTCCACAAGTCTAAAGGTAATCTCCTTGTTATCATTTTCCGTTATGAAATTTTCAGTGCTGCTCTGTCAAGCTCTAACCACGTGTTTCCTAAACAGAGTCCATCTGACCAGTTGTCAGCCGCTCTGCTTGCTGGCAGCATATCCATCACTCGGAGCGTGTTCCCTCTTCACCTGACAGAGCTGCTTGGAATCTGCAGAAGGCACTTAAAGAAGAGACAGAGGAGGCTGCTCCCCGGAAAGCAGCGCTCTCCAAGATGAACACAAGGAGTTTTTTGGCCGGTGCCTCACCACATTCTGCTGAGTCAAGTCAGCATTAAGTGAATACAAATTCTCCCTTGGGAGTCCTAATTACAGCTGAGGATCTGAGGAAGTTATGAAAGGAAACAGGAGGGCTGGAGTGCTTTCATAGCCTCTTCTTTTGAACATTCAGGAAAAATACAAGGAAAGACCCATGACCCCTGGCACCCCAGAACTGCAATTGCAGGCCATACCCAGCTTCACCCCTGTTGACTTCATTCTCAGGACTCCTACTGGAAAAGGATTTTGGGGGTGACCAATTTAATCAGTAGCAAGTCTCTCCAGAGCTGTCTAGTGGGCACAACTATAAGATTTGCCAGCATCAGTGCTGTCTATATCTTTTGCACACACAGCTGGTGGTGCTTAAATTGCTCCTTGCTTAAATTGATGTACATGGCATCTGATTTTTTGTTTTTGTGTGTACTTAGTATTTTGTAACAATTTATATCACTATGTGAATGCTTCAATGCAACTTATTGAGAGCAATCAGCTTGTAGCTGCCCTTCATTCATCTAAGGGCAATAAAAAGTGAAAAGCAGCTACCATCCTTTCTTGGAGTGACACAGCTGAAATAAATCCATAGCCCAAAACTTAACGGTAGGCGATACTGTCTGGAGTCAGCCGTGCAGATGGAAGGAGGGATGGGTGGGAGTGGGTGTCACTGGCATACAGCCTGCAAAGCTCTCATGAAAAGGCAGAAAGAAGCAACAAAAGGAGAAGTAAAACTGTGCCTTGGGGAGAAAGTCCAGCAAAAGAACTTTTTGTCAAGGTGCTGCCTAAAACCAGGCTTGAAATGGCAAGCGAAGAAACCGCCTTCCAGTGTTTAATTCCTGCTTGGTTAGAGAAGCCATAAACCAGAGGTTTCTGAAAACTTCCAATTTCCATTTGGCAGCGAACAGCTTCAAGAACCGATCAGGGCACGGAGAGGTTTAGGTCAGCCCTGCCCGATGCCCCCCCCTGCCGCCTGGCTCTGCCACCCCTCCGGTCAGCCTGGGACGGCACCTATTAGCACCCCGTTCAGCAGAATAAAGCAGCAAGATCAGGTTAGAAGACCTAAAGCATCAGCTGGTAATTAAGGTTCCTCAGTTAGGAAGAGCCTTGAGGCAAGTTGATGACCTACTACAAAGAAATGGTTGGTCTTTAAGTCAGTGTCAGAACTCTTGGGTTGGGTTTTGTTTGGGGGTTTGGGGGGGTTGTTTTGGGTTTGTGTGTGTGTGTGTTTTGATTTGGTTTTTCTCTCATTTTAAATATCCTCACTTTATATTCCTAAGTGTTTTAGAATGAAGTGCTCCAAACTAGTGAAGCACAGATAAAGAACAGGAGAATTTCCAAATATTTGAACTAATAATCATCCCCAGAATATTAAGTATAAATTTTTGATACACAGCGCTACAAAAAAAAAAACAACAAAGCTACCTGTATTGGGACATCAGGGAGACCTCCCAGAAAATTCTCTGAAAATGAGCAGTATCTTGAATCTATTGAAGTGACAGTCCAATGGAGTTTGATCTTCATTTTCTGGCACACACTGCCTTGCTTTCAGCCATTCTTTACACTTCGTTTTTGTCCATCCACTTTCAGATGTAACTAATCTTCCCTGGGTGGTGATTCCAGCATTGCTGCAGAAACCGTCCCACTGCACATTCCGTAATAAAAAATACGCCGCAACAGGTTATATTTAACAAGGAAAAGAGGAATAGAAAGTGGTACATCTGCACAATGAATATAATATAGCATTGACTTGGAATTTCCTGACTTCAGCAGTCCCTCCAAAATAATAATGCATTAATAGAATTACGCTTAGCTTTCTGCTTTTATAAGGAAAATATTTGAAAGCAAAAGTCTTTTCATCTTCCAAGTTCTTCTGGCTCTGTGTGTGAGATAGTGGAAATAACACAGGACTGTGTAACCACAGCAAACAAGTGGGGTGGGAATTCTGTAGCTGTTCGGCTGGCCCGAAGCAGAGCAGTAGTGAAGGAGCAGCCTGGATTTAAATTTAATAGGTGGAACTTTTTTTCCCCCTAAACTCCATTCATTTCTATGGATGAAAATAAAATTACTCTGTTGTAGGCAGAACTGGTGGTGACCTATAATTAAGGATGTCTGACATTTCCATTATAAGAGGCAGGTTTTAGTTGACTATAATTTCAGCTGTTGGTTGGTTTAAAGTTTAACTGATTAGGCAGGAGTTTCCTTTTCTGGATATCTCCTGCAATCTGACTTTTTTGAGAGGGATGCAGCAGAGAAAGAAGTTCAGCAAATTGTGCATCAGTATCTATAAAGCAATTAAGCAAAAAAATACATTCTTTTGACCATATAGAGAAGCTCTAAACCCCTTGCTTAAAATTTGGCAAAGAAGTCACCCTCTTCTTGGTATGTCTTTTCTGCTTTCTGTGGAAAATCTCAGCTGATTCATAGGCAGTAGAAATTTGTTCAAATTTAGCACATGGATGTGCAAAAAAAAAAAAAATCCATCTACTCCAAGCATGCTCCAAAGCAGGGACAGAATTAGCTCACTGAGGAACACTTGATTGATCCACCAGTAAAAATGCTGAAAGGCAGCAGAAATATGTACATATTTAACCTCTCAGCAATTTTAACTTTAGTGGGGCTTAGCTGGTGGAATCTGTAAAGTTATTTTTCTTCCCTGTTTTACCAGTAAAATTCCCTGATATAGACGTAACTTTGAAGTGTAGACTTTATTCTCTGTCTTACAAATGAATTTTGTCTTTAGCATTGCTGTAAAAACAAAAAACATGACCCTCTGACTCACTAACTTCTTCCTAGGTGTTTTTCTAGAAGGCATTACCAAATGCTCTTTGGGTACTGATATTTTAAACCATATTAATAAAAATATCAGTGATGTGTAAGGATAACAATCTTGATCAGTGGAGATCAATCAACATTATCTGTGTATAGCACTATGTCTTAGCTCTGTTCTCCATTCAGTCTGGTTTTAATATCCAGAGTCAGAGGCTCTGGTTCTGAAGCTTCTTCAGTGCTCCACCAAAGTAAAAATCCCTTCTGCTCTTCATTGTCCATGTATCCCCCCCCATTAGTTTTTTTCTGTCATCAGTAAAATCTTCTAAGAAATAAAAAGGTGTAGAACCTGCATTACTACTGGTAAAAAAACCAGCCTTACTACTGTTTACAGAAGCAGTGCCAATCTTTTGTTTTCAGGGTAAGAGAGCAAATGTGTTTGTTTTCCTTCACAGGTTCCTCGTTATGTCAATAATTTAAGATACTGGGTTTTGACACTTCCCTGTTTTCCCATGGGAGTATTTGGAGATAAGTTCATACACTCACAGGTTTTAAATAAGACATATTGCTCCTGGTTTGGAAACAGCTCTTAGAGCTGGGTGTACTGTACACTGAACACCAAGGAGCCTGACTGACGGGCTAATGCCATCATTGCCAAGACTGCCCGAGAAGCTGGTGGGCATTGGGTCAGGACCTAGAGGTTACCTGTCTTCTTCCATTTAACTGCAGGCTTAGAGCAAGCCTGAGCAGCTTTTCCTGCAGTGAGCTTAAGCGTGGGATCAGTGCAAACACATATGTTCTTGTGGCTTCGTTGGACCTAGAAAATCCGGTGGGAGTATGTACGCAACTCAGTCGTGATTGCTGCAAGCTGTGAGCATGACCAGGGACATTGCAGAGCTTCAAAACCTTGTTGAAGACTATGTTAAGGTTAATGACATTGGATATGCAACTTACAGTGTGCTGAAAGTATCCCTCCTATATAAGATACAGAAGAATGAACAATGGAAGAATGAACAGTGTGAACTGGGATCTTTTTGATGTGCAAGTTTAACACATTGCTGCATCCTAAAGTAATCTAGGAAGTTTTGGTTGGTTTTTGGTTTTGGGTTTTTTTTTCAGACTAAAGATATAATACTGATTTTCAGTAATTAAAAATTGCAGTGTGCGGGGTTCTTACAAGTTCTAGAAGCTAAATCAAGGTTTTGTCTACCGCTTACGTGGTATCTACCTACTGCGTGTCCTATTATTTAGCTTAAGGGAAGAAAATGTGCTGGCATTATTTTTTTCTGTCTGTTCCATAACCTCTGATATTGAGCTTCTAAAAAGCTCAAAGCAGACTAAACAGGTCACAGTCAAAACTGTAAGGTTGCTTTTCATGCATTCTTTAAATCACATGTTTTAATTATAGTTTTTAGTTTGTTTGCTAATTAGAAAACAGGTCCACAATGTGGTAACTATCTTCTTCCATTTGAATCAATAAACAGAGAAGTCATGAGAAAGGGACCTCTTCCCTTCAGGGAGTCTTTTCTTGTTAATGTTGACTCAGGTTGTTAGGGCTTATTCTTGTCTCTTTTCCTCTTCTGCCTACTTCGCAGTCTTTTCTCTTTCAGTTCCCCCTCTTGTTTCCCAGTGTGAGATCTGTTCCCTTACACATAGCATGTATGTGTTTGTCCTTCATATTTACCTGCTGTGTCATGAGTGTGCTTTATTTTTCAGGCTGCATTGCAAAAGTGAGCTCTTTAACCAGGCTGAATGATGCTTTTTAAGCCTATAAAAATTTCAAACATGAGTTTCACTGAAAGTGAAACAAGAGAAATACTTCAGCTATAAATAGTGGATATGCACTTTTAAATAACTTGTGAGACCTCTTCGGAATTATCCTGAAGTTTGCCTCCCACCTGAAAATCACAGTGCTGGCTGAGAAATGAGTACTTCGTGTACTTGCAACTTGATTAAATGGAGATAAGTTACTAAATGGTGTCACTTTTTTGGTTTGCTCTGTGCTTGGGATGGCATAGTCAGATTTTATGACTTCTCTTTTACAGTTAGCTGAGTCCAATTCCTGCAAAGACTTAACATGTATCTTTAACTTTATTTTGGTTAACTGTCTGTGTAAAGACTTTTTAGATTTGGGACCACGATTAGTTTCTTCCTTGCTGAAAAGACCGCTGTAAATTTCAATGGGGAAACAGAAAAGTCCCTTAACAATTTTTAAGGAAGCTTTTAAAACAATGATTTGAGGATGTACTATTTAAAGTGAGTTGCATCAGATACTGAGTTATTTTGAAACAAAAAATGTCTGAATAACCGTGACCTGCTTTTTGTGTGTTCAGGCTTGCTACTGAACACTAGGAAATTCAGAAACTATTTGTAAGGGAGCGAATAATCAGAAACTCAAGTGTAACCAAATGCTGTGGGGTTCGAGGGCTGCAATTCCCGCTCGTTTAACCACGAGTGCAGGATATTTTGGGTCCTTGCAGACTCTAGACACACCTTGCTTGTAATCCATATTGCTCTTGTGTGTCAGCTCTGAAGGGCCTCTCCTGTGATCTGGAAATAAAGAAAGGTCAGTTAAAACAAATACCATGAAAGGACACAGTAGAATTTTTCAAATTTTAGAGACATTATCTACCTTCAAATCCCCTCACTAGACCTACATTAAAATAATGATCGCAACCCAAATATAGAACATTTGAACTGTCCCTTTCCAGGCCAGATGTGCTGTGTTATGTAATGCCATTTTAGGGTGATTGCTGGAGCTTGGAGCAAAAGGAAAATTAACATATTGTAGATACTGTTCCAAAGGGCAAACGTCATAAAAAATGTTATAAAACTCAAGGCCTTGAGCAAAAAATTTTAGCAAACACAACTTGTACACAGAACCTTGCCTATATACAGGCTGGAGTCTCCAGCGAGGTACAGTCCAGCCACAGGCCCCAGAGCTTATGATAAGACAAGAGCCCAAATGCACATCCCTATACCAGCACACTTTACCCAGCTACAAAAGCACTGAAACTCCTAAGAGCTTATTCCTCCAGGCACGGCACATTTCTAAGTTAAATGCACCACAGCAGAAATTTTCTCCACATGCTTTTCAAAACCCTATTAAATAAAAACCATCCAAGCAAGTAGTTGTTGATATGTATGTGCAACAGGCTTCCCAGAAATTCTTTGTAAATAGAGCATCAATGTTTTCCACTGTTTGCAGGGAGGAAATCTGCTGAGTTCAGACCGCTGTAATCAAATCCACATTGCAAAGTCACAAATAGAGAAACAAAGGACAATCACTGTCCATTTTTTGCGCTGCGGATGCATTAATCAGACTCCATTTTCTTCACTGCTTCAGATTGCGTTCGGAGGGTGATGTGCCAGCCTCCTGCCTCTGTTGGTTACGTAGCTGTCCCTTCCGTCACTGCAGCCAGAGCTGGGACAGCACACTCGCCACTTGAAGCATTTCACGGCTGTGATCCCAAGCAGAGGACCAACGTCTACACAGAGCACTGGGGAGGCAGATATACCAGGGGAAAGACTTGGAGCATCTGCATTAAGTGTCTGAACACGTATAGGGAGCATACCGCAAGAGTCACTGAGCTCGGTCGACTCAGGGAGCATTCCTTCTCTTTCAAATCTCTTTTCACTGTGAAGAAAATTTTCTTCCTTTTCAGGCATTCTGTAGCAAGAGCAAAAATAGGAACCCAGTTACGCCTGGCCTCTCTGCAGGGAGGTGAGAGCGGGTGAGGACAGAGGGGGCTGTGCTGCGGTTATGCCTAGGGCACAACCTGCACAGGAACTCGCTGTCCCCAACAAGAAAGGTGACCTTTAGCAACTCGCCTGTTCTCCGAGGGGATGGCAGAGCAGCTACATTCTGCAAGAGCAGCAGGGGAGGCTCTATCTGAGCTCCCTTCCCTGAAGGGCTAAGCCTTGGGGTGTTTATATTTTAGGCACCCTTTACCTCCACCTCGTAGACTCATGATGCAAGAGAGGATAAACAGTCTTTCCCAGGGCTAGTTAAGAGAAACCTGCTTGCCCCTGGGAGAGGGGCTCAGCAGCAAATGGGCAGCATTTGTACTTTATTAAAGTATACATATCCCCCCCATACTCTTTGTAAGTCTGACCAAGGAGTAGAAATAATAGGCAGGTAGTTCAGGCACAGCAGACACAGCTCTTTTTGCTGTACGCTCCATCTCTAGACCCAGCTAACTGGGCCTGCCTGCACCCAGTCCGAGATATCTGACTTGGCTCTGGGAAGGCAGGTGTGCCTGCACAGCTCGCAAGCGTTGTTCAGAAAAGCCAGTGTGGGTTTCAAACACATTTAGTTCTGCAAATGTGTTTCATTGCTACGGTATTTCTAGTTCTGTGCCCTTTTTTCTTACCCTTTAGCATCAACACCATCAATAAAAGAGATTTAAAGAGAGCAATCAGATCTCCTCTCTGGCTTTATTTAGCAGGGTTTTTTTAGTCTCATAAGGTAGTTTGCTGATAAGACAAACTGCTTAACCCTGTAGCCTTCCTCTGCAAAATTTGACTTTGCCTTTTCTGAATGCGAGCGACCCAGTTACTCAAAAGATACCAGGAGAGGTATGACCAATGCCTTGGCCAGGGGCCTGAATTCTTCCTATGCTCTACCAACACTTTTTTGTATCCTGTGATCATGTTTTGCATCCTATGACCATGTTTGTCATTTCTCAGGACCACACTGACTGGTAGGTGCAGTCATCCTGTGATCAACCAGCACATTCATGCTTATCTCCCTCCTCTGTTGTTTTGATTCCGTTCTTGTTGTTGAAGCTCTGGATCTCACACTTTCCAGCTCATTTCTATGACCTCACTCCGCCTTTCTGAGTCTTTCTGAAAAAAAATATGCTATATTGATGATGCCACCTTAACCTCATTATTCTCTATTCATTTCCTTCAAGGCACTGGTATTTTATGTAAAATAATAATGTAAAACTCTAAGTGGGAGAATCAGGAGGCCTTGCTTTTTGGGGAGTTGCATCAATACAGATAGACAGTGTGTGCCTGCCCACTGCACTGGGGCTGGTAGCTTGTGGAAAGCGAGTGTTGCAGTCGCTGGCAACACACACGGAGTCTGCAGCTCACAGGGAATCGCTGTAGGGTTTTTATGCAATTGATTAAATGATATTGTGCACAGTCATCAAAAATGGAGCTTCACAATATATGTAATGATGTGCTTTGTTCTAATCTTTGCCTGCATAATATCAGAGGAACAGCTATTTCTAGATAAAATAAATGTAAATGAATATAACCAAGCCTGACAAAGTTATCAGACTTTCCAATTGCTGGAGGTAAGATGAGAGAATATAACTTCCCCCCACCCTGTTCCAAATAAAGTATTTTAAAAACTCACAGGTGAAGGATTTGCTGTTTTCAGTGGCCAGTACAGCAGGTCTCCGAGTGGTTATGCAGCAGAAACGGCAGTGATCCACACGTCCCACAAAGGGTGGTTTGACAAAGCAGTAGAGGTTTTATAGTAGCTGAAATATAAATAAAGGAGAAAGGCAAATGTCTGAGGATGAGTCAGCCAAGAGGTGAATACATTTACTTGTAAGTGGGCTGTTTCGTAGATCACCCCGAGACTTAGAAACCAAGATAAGGCTGCAGAGTCTGTGCCTGAACTTTTTAGAAATCTTGAATTAATTGTTAGAAGATGATATCTGAAATGTCCCTGCTCCTTTCCTTCTTTCTTTTATTCAGCTCCCATTTCTTTAGCTTTCTGTTCTCATGCCTTTTCCTTTTCTCTCCTTTTTTCTTTTTTCTCTAATTAAATGTAAATAAAAAGGACTGCATGTTTGGTGCTGCCAGTTACGATACGTAACCTCTCACCAGCCGTCCCAGTGATTTTAACTGACAGTTTGTAATTAAATAAGGGTAGAAGGTTTATAGCTTTCAACTGCATATCTGCATTTCTTGTCTTCTGGGTGTTTTTTGCAAACTTAAGAGTGTGTAAATCAAGACTTTTTTTTTACCATGTGTACCTGCATAAATATTCCTGCTTTTAGATCTGATCAGATTAGTATTAGTATTATTTAGGTCACCTCCAGCCAAGAAAGCCGTGCCGGTACAGCAGTATCAGCTAGGGGAGTTACTTTGGTTGTTTGGTTGTTTTCCCTTTCCGGCTGGGGAAAATCCGAGTTTAACGTGCAGTGAACCCAGCAGAATCCCCCCAAGGACCTAGCAAAAAGATCCTTCTTTTTTTTCTGGGAGAGCGTATGTTTCCCTTGGGTAAAGCTCTGCAGGTGAGATTACTCTTGTTTGTTTGTTTGTTCGCTTTCTCGTCGTCGTGTGTCCGTCCGTGTCGTCCCCCCTCCCCGCTCCTTCCTCCCCCCCCCCGCAGCGGCCCGTACGCTGCTCCTGGCAGCGGCAGGGCTGCCTGCACGGCCCCGGCC
>JANZLQ010000078.1:28673801-28698640 GCA_026212715.1 Elanus axillaris | reverse complement strand
GGGGGCGGTGGCCGCGGCCGAGCTCTCGGGTGGGCTCTGCTGCCTCCGCCCGACCGGGGCGGGGAGGGCGGCGAGGGGCTGCGGAGCTGGCCGCCGGGGCCCGGCCAGCGGCCCTGCTCCCTCCCCCAACCCGCCCCGTCTGTGTCCGAGCGGGTTCGCCCTCCCGAGCGCCCCGGGCCGCGCCGCCGGTGGTGCCGCCCGGCCCCGCCGGCCCCCGCCGCTGAGAGGGGCCTGGGGCGGCTCCGCGCCCCCAGCGTATGTCAGCCCGCCGGCCGGCGGAGCGGGCGGCCCCCGCCGCCCCCCTGCGGGGGGGCTTCGCGCCCCTCAGCCGCGGGAAGGCGGGCTGCGCGCCTCCGCCTGCGCTCGGGCGGGCGAAAAGCCTCGCGGCGCCTGGCGCCCAGTTCAGGGCCCGAAGGCTATCGTTTTCACAGCGCAGCTTGCTTCTTCAGCCGCGCAGCGAGCCGGCTCTCACAGGAGAGGCCCCTCCTTTGACTGCCACCCTGCAGGGAGACAGCGGGCACCTCTGCGCCGAGGCGACCCGCAGTGCCTCCCGGGAGACCGGGCCCGGGCCCCCTGCCCCGGGCCTGCCTGGCCAGCCGTGCCGGCGGGCCACCGCCGCTGCGGGTACGCGTCCCGCCAAGGGGACGCTGCGGAACGGGAAGGCTCGTCCCACCCTGGGTCCTGTTCACCTCTCACCCGGCAGCCCCGCTTCAGGCTGGCAGAAGTACTAAGCCCTGGGACAGCTGAGTTTGTGCTCGCTGCTACAGAGCCCGCTGCGGCCTTCCTCATTTGTCCGTATGCGTTCCCTTTTGGTATCAGTACTGCTCACTGGGAGTTTGTGATGAAGTAAAAGCCTTAAACGCAAACTACTTCCCAGGCCAGCAAGAAGTATTTAAACACTTCAGGCATTCGGTCTGTGATTCAGAGATTTATTTATAAAACTGTTGATTTTGGGACACTAAACCGTTGCATTTAAACTGCAGAAGTGAGTCATATTTGTGGGAGGTAATTACTACCAGAAAGCACAACCAACTTCTGTAGGTTTCTCTGTAAAATGTCCACTTATGATCTGCAACTACTAAAAATAACACGCTTTGTTGAGCTCAGCACAAGTTATCTTTACAGAATTATGTGGCTTTATACATACATTCTGTTTTCCTGACATATGATAAAATAAATGACTCACATGCCTGAGAATTTATTTGGGTATTTTATGTGGACTGTCCTGACCAGGTAACTTGTTCGGCTTATGTACTTCTCATGAAAACCAAAGACTGTGGTAACTACTAGAGAAAAGCCATTTGACATGGGAAACAACAATTGTAGCTAGTGCTTACAAACAGTGTTTGTTCATCAGAAAGGTCTCCGGATTTCTTGTGTCATCCAAAACCACATTAATCTACTCAATCTGTTCTTTTCTCTGTGGTTAATAGATCCTGGGAGCCGAGGCAGTTCCAGATGTCCAACACCTGCAGAGGCTACTTGCAGAGCAAGAGGGAACTTTCCTCATTATCCCTCAGTCATGACTGAGGAATTCAAGCTTATTTAACTTGTGGTCACTTAGCAGCACTCCCTACGAGCAGATGAGTCAGATGCTATGCCACCTATCCCAAGAGAATACCCTGCAACTGGGTTCAGAAAAATAATATGTCATCTGTCCTGGCATACTAAGCTTTGAACAGTTTTTCCCATGTCAATCAGGGAGAGCTTAAGGTGCACCATAAAGCCGAGCGGCCGTTCACTGCTAGCAGACCAGGAATCATGGCTAACAGACCAAAAAGGGAGTTGCTCTCCAGAATTTAAACCACAATCCTCTGAATATCTTTTTCCTTTTCCAAATGTGCAGTTGCAGAAGAGGTCTATCCTTTAAAAACTGCCATTACCTGTGTCTGCAATTTGCCAGGAATCAGGTAGTCTCTGCTACAATTCCTGGGAATCTCAAGACCAGATGACGGTCAGGAAGTCTTTCCCCTGTTCTCCCTGCTCCTCCAAAGTGAATCCAGCTCCCACAAACTGCATATCCTCTGTGAGGTGGTGGGGTCAGAAATGGGAAGGGTGGCACTTGCACTTGTCTTTCCATGGTTTTCTAAGGAAGACAACTAAATATTTCCATCCTTAACTGTGCATCTTTGAGCAGCTCCATCCTATTCTACCCATGGTTCTCAGACAAACAGGCACTTATTTTATTTTTCCTGGCTTTTTTTTTTTTTTTTTTTTTTTTTGTCTCCTTTCTAGGGTCAGGTTTTAATTACCAGCTAGCTCTGGGCAAATGTGCTGCACTTGGCCATGGCAGCAGGGCTGGCTGGCAGAGGGTTTGCCCACGTTAAGGGAGCTCCCCATGCTGCTGGGATGCCACTCTGATGTACCCACTCAGGAGGAGAGCTGGGAGAGTGTCAACTCACACTTTGCAACAACACACATAGCAGGATGTCAGCTGGTGATCAGGGAAGGTCAGGACTGCTTCTCATCAGCATTAAAGTGGACTTGGGTACACTTTATATTAAGTTACAAATTGCATCTTTGAGGTGTATCAGTACTACTTGCTACAGCAGAGTGGGATGGAAGGCAAATTGACTTTTCCCTTGAATTCATTCTACAGGAATGTGTGAATTATTATTTCAATCTGATTAATGGCCCACTCACTCTAGTGACTTCAGCTGAGGAGCAAGAGTTCTCCAAGCTTCAGAGAAAGAGACAAAACATGGTAATAAATACTTACATAAGATGCTTTTTAGCCAAAATTCTTCCTAATATTGAAGTTATTTTTGCATGAAAGGTTCATGAAAGATGAGCACAAATCTCTTCTGATGGTTTCTGTGGTGGAAGGAAACAGTTGCATCCCAAACAGAATGCAGCGATGGGCTATAGCTGTATAGTATGGCTATTATTTCACAGGATGGTCACTATTGAAATGGACTAGAGATAAAGGTAAACATAATTTTTTCTGTTTTCAGAGACATTTTAGAGTTTTCAGTGTTCATATTGGATGGAGGCTTAACCAGATGGTCCTTACCATATAAATGGCAAAGCAGTTTAATGGTCATGACCCTTTAGCAACCTGTGTATTAGGGATTCAGTAGTCATGGCTAATAAAGTTAAACACACTTGCACCGAAATGAAGCATTTTTTCCAGGTAACTTAACCTCATAATCTCAAGTCAGATAATTTTTGTCAATAATTTTTAAACTTCCTGATTTGAGGAGTTAAGTGTGACTGTACATCTTGCATATGTTGAGGTGGGGGGTCTCTGTTAATTCCTCAGCACTCCCTCAAGCTTTTCAGAAACCCTCCAAATGGCTGTGGGCCATTTTAAGGAAAGCTGGTGATCACCACTGATGGGTGGTTGGGCTGTACTGTGAGCTGAATGCTTTGAGGTAGGCTCTGTGTTTGTTCAAGTGGGTCTACTTTTATGACTTGTAATTTTTCCTGCAGCAGTGAAAAAGCAGCATATTCTGCTTCACTTCTGCATTTAGATCGGCCCAGGAATTGACTAGAGCTGTGTTCACATATTTGCAAAATACTATTCTTCCTGCACTGGATCCCAGTGGGTGTTTGCCTGGAAGAGCCGTGGCTCAGTCGCACATCCTGTAATGCTCCTGTACCATATTGTCAGGTTTTTTGCTGTTATTTTGCAGGAGGGAGAAATACGAGGAAAGAGAATCATATTAGAATAGTTTGTACCTCTTGAGACTGGTGCAGATCCCATTAAAATACATTTCTGTATTATAATTACTCAGTCTTCTTCACGATATGACTGTTGCTTCAAAACAAATAAGCCAGGGATGGAAACGCTACTGAGAATGTGCTGCTAGCCCACGATCACTAGCAGCAAGGCCAGACAGTTTCTGGGGACCTTTGCTAAATACTGGATTCAGGTCCCACCTCGAACAGGGGGATGCTAAGCCAGCCTGGCGGAACTCCTGCTGCCTGTTTCTCCAGGCAGAAGAGGCACATAAAAAGCATGATCCTTCTGGCAGAACTTGACTAGCAGTGACAAGGGCTTGGCTAGTGGGTTTAAAGGGGTTGCCAGTAAAATGCCTCAGCCCCGGCACTGACAGCAGGCAGGGCAGGGGTGGCATGGGGCCAGCGCTGCCCAGCCCAGCGACTTCTTGCACCGACAGACCCTCTGCTCTGCACACGCAGAGGTGAAAGTCTTTTCTCGCTTCCCAGCTCACCCAGCCCCACAACACAGCCCCTTTCTCTTGTTCCTTCCTCTAGCTGCAAGCTATTGCTCTGGGTTAGGGTGAGCACCCTCCTGGACTTTGCTCTTACGGTGCTTTCTCCGGGTTTCCCCCCACCATGGTCCCACTATTTTTAGGAATAGTTAGTTGGTGCAGCCTCCTGTAAAATACTCAAGGAGAAACTCCTTCATGGTATGTCTCCTTTTCTAGCACAGAATACCTTGCCAGAGCACTGAAGTGACCAAGGAGAGATTTACTACATGCCTTCTTGCTTCTCTGCCCTTCCGACTTTGGTAAGGAGTCTGTACCTTGTAGCTTCTGCCAAGGGACTTTTGCATGATATGGAGAAGCGTAAGAAAGGCTGCCTGTGGACAGACGGACAGACAGGCAGAATGATAACTGTGTTTTGGTACAGAGTGTGGGCTCTGCAGTCTCTAGTTGAAGTGTTTGTAAGGGGAGTCAGCAGCATTTTCAAGCCAGTCACTTCCAGTGATTCACCTTCAGGGGACCTAGAAGTGTAGTGGGGATTGCAGGGGTAAAGATTGGTCATAGATTGATTACTCATAAAAAGAAAGAAATTTTAGTAGAACAATTTAAATGCTAGCTGACAATTTTTTTGCCAAGTTTCAGTCCAGCAGAGTTGAAATAGCCAAGTTTTTAATGCCAACAATTGAGGTTTGTAAAGGAAATACCAAACCAACCTTGGTGGAAAAAGAGGCGGACATAAAATTACAGAGTAAAGACTGCATTTGCTTTGTAGGCAGAGAAATAAACAAGTTACAAAAAAGAAAATCTGTCTGAGTTTTTCAGTTTGATTCCTGTGCCTAAGCAGAAAAGTGTAAGATTCACCAACAGTTGAGCTCAAGCAGACGCTCAGCAATCTGTACGGAATTGTTGGCGAGGGGAGCAGAGAAGGGGACCGATACAGGGAAGTGCTGCAAAAATGCTCAGGAACTGTTGCTCGGACTCATCATGTAAAGACTTAAAAAGATCCCAGACCACAAATTCTTGACTGTTCTTATTTCAGCAGGTGCCAAAAAGACACATTCTTTAATGTATACAATGGTTTTTCTTGGATACAATTTCGACAATATACACTTGTCATTGGACATTTGTGTAATTTTTCATGTATAATGTGTAAGAGCGTGCCCCTGAATTCCTGCAGCAGCAGCAGGCCAGCTAAATTCACCGTGAGCCCTATCTTCCATCCAAGAAGCATTCCACTGAAGTTGGAGAAATTATTCACTGCGTGGGGACTGCCAAGGCACACTGGAGCAAGGATAGCAAAATCTTCTCCTGAAATATTATTTCAGTCATTTCAGTCTTATAAAGGACAAAAGAAAACATTACACATTGCATGGGTAGAATTATTTGTCTGCTCCAGAAGACGGAACGTGTTTCATCTAGAAGTGACAGTGGTGCCTGAAAAACCACTTCTCAGAATTAGTAGGTTTATTTTGTGGTGCAGCTTGAGAAGCCCAGGTTTCCAGACCCAGTAATGGACATCAGAGAGGTCACAGTACAGAAATGCCAAAGCATAGGCACTGGTTCTTGTACAGGACCAACAGGATAACTTGACTGAACAAATTCTACACCATGTACGTCCCTAACAGATGTGCTGTATGTGTAGATAGTGGCAGAGACTGGCAGTCAGTGGCCATAATTTCCAGACTGCTCTTTTCAGATTACCTATGAATGGCTGTTCTCCTGTTTTTAACTTGCTAGCTCAACGCAATGCTTTCCTGTTCAATTAAGCAGATGTCATGCTACAGCAGAGTATTTCTGGAGTTTCTGCTGTAAATTATTCATATCTGGAAAAAGAGCAGCACCAGCTAATATTTAGGTACTCAATCACATACAGCAGTCACCTATATATACGTTCCTTTTGTAACGGTTGTAGCCATTTGCAATAAGCTGCTGCAGTTTTGCTTACCCTGTGCTATGCTTTTCTGTTCTTTTTCAATTGTTCTTTTCTGTAAAATAGCGTTTAATAAATTTTAAGTAAATATGGGAGTGCTTTATGATGTGCAAATATGTAAATCTTGTGATGCATAAGAATATACAGGCTATTGCTACTCTTCCTTAATCAATGCACAAACTTTGTAGTTTTAACCTACCAAATAAAATCAGGGATAAGTATTACTGATTAAATGATCTGTAGCAGCAGGAGTACATTATTTAATTTTCCTTATATGCTCCTTACTAGAGGTAAATAAGATATCATTGCAATACCATTCACTCTGTTATAGCTTTAGCTCTGTCAGCATTAATGTTACAAACCTCTTCTTCCAGGGGGTTATAACCCAGCCATAAAATGCACTCCAGTCTGAAACTTGGCACACAGGGTCTCTGTCTGGCAATGAATTTATTTTACAAAAAGTGAGAACAATGCAATATCTGTTTGGCCATATCCAAGTTATAATTGTTTTGGGTCTTAGCAACAGAGTGGACCTACATAGAGTATCCACCTGCCCAACACATTGTTTCAGCCTTGACCTTTTAAGTTCACCATAAAATCCAAGTAAGTCAAAGCCTAAAATGTTTCATAAAGTTTTGCACACTGCAGTGAGTTTAATTCAAAAGGTGAAGTTTCAGAAGTGTTGTGCATTCCTCTTCTCCAGACAGCACTCCTTCTGCTCCCGTGAGAGCAGAACTCAGCTGAGCTCCTGGATGGCTTTGCACGGTCCGTAACCAAACCCCAGACCTGCTGTGATGGTGAGGAACAATGCCTGTTTCACTTACACTTGTACCTTCATTTCCCAGAGCATGAGTGTTGCCTCTCATGATCCCTGCCAGGGCCGGACTCTTAGAATCATAGAACCGTAGAATCATAAAATGTTTTGGGTTGGAAGGGACCCTAAAGGTCATCTAGTTCCAACCCCCCTGCCATGGGCAGGGACACCTCCCACTAGGCCAGCTCGCTCAAAGCCCCATCCAACCTGGCCTTGAACACTTCCAGGGATGGGGCACCCACAGCTTCTCTGGGCAGCCTGTCCCAGGGCCTCACCACCCTCACAGTGGAGAACTTCTTCCTTAATCTAATCTGAATCTACCCTCTTGCAGCTTAAAGCCATTACCCCTTGTCCTATCACTGTATGCCCTTGTAAAAAGTCCCCCTCCAGCTTTCTTATAAGCCCCCTTTAGGTACTGGAAGGCTGCTATAAGGTTTCCCCGGAACCTTCTCTTCTCCAGGCTGAACAAGCCCAACTCTCTCAGCCTGTCCTCATAGGAGAGGTGTTCCAGCCCTCTGATCGTCTTTGTGGCCCTCCTCTGGACTTGCTCCAACAGGTCCATGTCTTCTCTCCCCTTCACTTCTCATGCCCCAGCAGGAGCCCAGGCATTTCTTCAGCTACCGCTCCTGGCAGCCCGGGGCCATGCAGGGAGCCGGGCTGCCTTCCACTTGGGGGGCCCCACAGCCACGGCTGGCCTTTGATTTCCTATCAGTCACATAGGAAAAATGTCCCATAAACAGCAGAGCTGTTAAAGTCATCAGGTTTCACGTTCAGAGACTGAATTTGCTATGCCCTCCCCTTGGGCTTGTTGGGAATTTATAATGTTGCAGTCCCTGAGGCCAGGTGTCCTTCCTCAGCCGCAGCCCTCGGCGGGCGATGGGGAAGCAGTGCCTCCTCCACGCAGACACAAACCTCCTCCTCTGCAGCAGTTACCTCCCCAAGGTCCCCACCCAAAGTTTCCAAGAGACCTCCTGGCATTATCACAAGGCTTTCTTCTACTAGGACTGGAACATAACTTGCATAAGTTTACATCCTTGGATTTGCCACAAAATTACCATGTCCAGAGATGTTAGTGTGTTAAAACGTGAATACTATTAGAAGAGCAGGCAAAACACCTTTTTATGAAGCACATCTACTCCCTGCTCTTGCTCTGTGCCACACCTCAGGTTTTCTCCTCTGGTTTCAAGAACGTGTTTTGGCTCCCTTTTCATCCCCAGCCGAACTGAGGAACTAAATGAGCCTTAGCCAAGTTTGCCAGTTTGATATATACTCACCAATCAGCAATTATAAAAAACATTTAGAGCATATAACATATAGTAATATATAGATTCTGAGTGATACTGTTATTAGCCATTAAAGAACACGCATTATTTAAATAAAAATAGAAAGGCTGATGAGATTTTATCTAGAATCCATCTTCAAGACAAAGATATGAGATGTAGTTTCCAAAGATTAATTCACTTTTATATTTCCTTTTGGAAAGCCTCAACCCTCCAGGTTCTCTCCATTTCTGCACTGCAGATGGTGGAAGACTGTGATATTAATTGCATGTGTTTAAAAATGAGCAGTTTGCTCCTATATCTTTAATCCAAGTAATATAAGACTACACTTAGGAAAAAAAAATCATGAATGTGGTTTTGAGCACATACATGCAAAAGCATAATATTAATAATGCCATCTTCTTAAAGTATAACTCAAACAGACACCTAGTATTCTATAAAAATCAATTTAAAGAAAAACAGACACGGTGTTCTGACTTGTTTAAGCCAAAGTTTGCATTGGATGTACATTCAGGGCATATTTTGCCTCTGTTGTTCAACTATTTATGTAATTTGGAAGGAGATTCTTTCCAGTCTCCAGCAATGTAACTGTTCTTCCAAACTCACTGACAATCTGTAACACAGAAATAGAATCACAGCAATTAGGTGATTAAGTAAGTCAGAGATACGATCAATTCAATTAAATATTTGGACTCCATTTTAAAATTTATGTTAACTGATAGTCAAGCTCTTTTGCTGTCTCTGGGGAACATTAAGAAATGGGAAGGAAATAATAATAAAATATGCAAGCTGTCATAACAAGGATTTGGGGAGAAAAACAGGCAAATAAAAAAATGTGATTCAAATTTTTTAAAATTGAGCCAAAACTGTACATTTCACACAGAGAACTCTAAGTACAGTTACAGTGATTTACAACCTCCCTTTTGAATGCACCTAAGACTTTGTTTCATTAGTTTTTTTCTGGCCAGGGAAGGCCTGTACATTTTGTGAGCATAGTAGAGGGATATATTAAGCAAGTATGTTCACCCTTACATTGGAAAAGCAGGACAGTTTCTTCTGTAGTGGTACCTTTTTAAAAAAAGCACAGATAGCTAAAGTGCCTATTGTCACCAACTTCCATTCCTGAAGGAAAAAGATAGCAGAACCATCCACCTAGCAGATAGTGTCTGAAATGCAACATTAGCAGAAATGTTGAACTCGTGAATCTAAATAAGAAAATGCTTTCATGGCAGCAAAAACAAATCACTCAGAAATCTTATAAAAGATTTGCTCTGATAAATTGTTAGACTGAGTCTGAAATTGGAAGAGGTATCTCCTTTGTTGTGATGTTATTTGTTTGTGGTTATGGAGACAAGATGTTTTTCTCAGTGCTAAAACCCTTGAAATGACTGGCAAAATTCAAACAATGAAAATATAGGTCTCAGGTGACAAATTGTATAAAAAAATCTCATCAACTTTCTTGGAAAATTTTCTTTGAATATATGAGTTCAGGAAATAGTCTGACATTTTGAAGAAAACGAACTGGACAATATTTCTTTCTCTACCTAAGGCTCTCCCCTCGCTAGACTTAGTGGTCATGTAAAACTCAGCTGGAACGAGCGAGCTGAGGGACAGATTTTTCTGCCTGTCCACCAGGCAGCTGCAGTGGGGGCCCAGCCCTTTCCTCCCTGTCCCACAAGCAGTGCATCAACTCCAGCCCAAAGAACTAGTGTCATCAGGACAAAGCCTTGTGGCTTTTGTGGCCTAATAAATCCTTGGTTTTATCCAGACACCCAAAGGAAAGCCATCCAGGCTGCGCTGGTTGCAATTCGCGTATGCCATCACATGAGCATGGCCATCAGCTGAGAACAGCTTTTGATTGGTACCAGTCCTCAATATGTGAAAGGTTTTCTCTTTCCTTAACAGTTTCCCGGGTCATTCAATTCTTCTACTTCATCTTTGGCCCCATTTAGGGGTGTTATATGTAAACAAGATTAATTTATCTTACAGAGGTTGGCTGTCTCTGGAACATCTGCAGACCTGGACTGACACCTTGAAAATTGTGTTGGCTACTCGTTGAGTGCCTCTACCAGGATCAAAAGCTATCACAATTTGGTAACACACTTTCATCCATGACCTATTTATGATCTCTCATTTGCTTTCTGGTCCATGATTTCCAAGAATTTTATTTGTCACAGAACTGCTATGTGAACTGTGGTCCAACCTGACAGAAAGACGGTACTGGTTTACAAATTATTTTATGCAACAAAACCAAACATGGGTCAGAGGAGGGAAAAGAGCTTCCAATTATTATTTGCAAAGTTGAAAAACAGATTTCAAGTCTAAGTGGGCAAGTTTTTATTCTAAAGGCAATCTCAGCTAAAGATTGCCTTGTGGCAATTTTTGGTGAAACAAACTTAAACAGGTGCTTTGTGGTATGAATCATGAAAATCATTAGCACGTTCCTTGAAAAAGTTTGGCTCATCAGCTGGGTGAAGGTAGTAAGTATCTACCAAAAAGAGATCATCATCATGGTTCACTCATATTCAGACAAGAATGAATTAACCTGAATGTGAATGCAAATCCCACATGAAGGGTTGTGTTCACATCCCCAGAAATCAGGTCTGGTGGTGTGGTCTTCCTCTACATTCCTTCCTCGCAGCTCCAAGCTCATGATGACTGTAGCCTGTATATTCACATTTCCACCATGAAGATGTTCACATTGTTGCATACTGAGTGGTCACCTGCCTGCCCATAACTTTCTTAAGAATACAGAAACTAGCAAATTGGATCAGAGCCAGCCCTGTCAGCCTCTGGTCCTGTCCCTAGTGTGTTTAAGAGCTGTGTTGGAGCCCCACTACAGACTGAACTCCTTGGTACCCTCCCATTTTACAACGATCAGTATTTTAAGGAATTTTACAATAGGAAGTTCAGTCTGGAGCATTGGGCTCATCACCCATACATGGACATATCCCCTATGATAGTGTTTAATTACAAATCACTTTTTTGGACTCAGCTATACTTTCGGCTATATCCTGTGACAATAGATTTCAGATATTAATTATGAACTGCAAGGAAAAGTTTGGTTTTTATTGTTTTAAACTTACTGTTGGATAAGCACATTGGCAGCCCCCAATTCTGTTGTGACAGATAGCATCTAATTGTCCCTTTTTCACATTTTTTCCACAAAACATTCATAATTTCATAGACTTCCATTACAACCCTATAAAAAAGCAGTCACCTAATTTCCAAAATTGAAAGTCCTAGCCACTGCAGGTTCCCTGTACAAATGCTGTTCCAGACCTCTGATCCTCATCATACACCCTTTATTCTTCACAGTTCCACTGTGTACCATCTGAAATGAGATAACCAGACCCGCATGCAACATTTAAGAAGCAGGAGCACCAAGGACTGACGCGGTGGCACACTGGTTTCTGGTCAGCTTGCTGTTTCTCTCCTTGTAACTCTTATAGGCTGCCTGTCTTTTTGGCTATTGCAGAGCATTACGCTGGTGTGTTCAGACTCGGGTGTCTCAGAAACATTCCTGGTTTCAAGAGACACGGGCCTGGTTTTTCTAGGTGGTGGAGAGCTTTCTGCCTGTAGACCTGCCCTTAAACTTACTGTGATTGTTAATTTCAGCCAAAAAGCATGAGGCCAATATATGGCCAAAATATGTGAGCTGTATCTCACAGGTCTCCATTGTCATATTGAGACCAGGGCAGGCTTCTTGTTAATATAGTCATAGGTGAAATACACAGCTGTCACCATTAATCCCTGTGCACTAGTGGGTAGCTCTGACCTCCTGGCTGGGCTGGGAAGATGCATGGGGGAGAAGGATGCCAAATATTTGAAGGAGTAGTCCATTTTAATTTTTTATTTCAGTTTGCACTGTGAAGCAAGTGTGTTCTTACTTGCTTTAACAAGTAAACATGTGTTTTCTGGGAGAAATGGCTTCAGATTACAATGAGAATTTGATCCTATGAAAACATTTTATTGATTTTATTTGTTCAGAGAGCTTTGGAAGGGTGATGGAGCCCATATTCTTGACCAAATCAGCCTATCATTAACCAAATCTAACCCTTCACCCCAGTAAAAAAGAAAGGGTAAAGTAAATACTGCTTAGTCTCATTTTCCATATTCCTAGTGTTTTTATTTCAGTGTCACATGGGCCCTCCACATATATTTAAAAAGCATATGCTGAGAGCAGCCCTTTGACTCTGCCCTTTTTGTTATTTCAATGTCCAGGAATGAAATACACTGTTTATGTGACTCCAGGCTTTGCACTTGTTCATATGCTGTGTATACTGTTCATAAGCTGGGTTTATAAAATGGAATGACCTCAGCCATCTAGTTTTCAAGCCCTGGGTCCAGATGTTGACACAAATCCTTCAGTCTCAAGCTCATTTCTTTCTTTATGCTATGGATAGTTTTTATAAATTTTGAATCTTTTTTTCTTGCTACTTAGAAAAATGCATAATTAAAATTACAGAATCTCAGTATCCAGCCTTCTCTTTCACTAAAACTTTAAAAGTCCCTTAGAGACCACAATTTCTCCCTTATTTATTTACTTTTCCAAAATATTCTTCTAAGAAGTTGTGGTTTCTCCTCATTGCAGAAGACAATCAGAACTCTATTAGTTCAAGATACCAGCCAGATTCTGCCCTAATACAAGATATGCAATACATTTGGAGTGGGACCTGCAAACACCTGTGTTGCCTAGATGGAACAAACAGAAGAGCCCTGGAAGTAACTACTCTCTAAAAAAAAAAAAAGTCCAAATTTCATGATGCTCCAGAATTGCCTTCCTACCCTACCCACCCCCAGATAAGGAAATGTTGTTAGCCTTGATTTATGTTTAAAAATTATACTATGACATTTGCTCTTAGCTTGGGATGAATTAGAAATCTGAAATGACTGACTTTCTAATCTGCTGTTGCACCAGACCATCTAAGGCTTTCTCATCTCTGTTCTTACATCATTATATAGGAATAAATATTCTTTGCCTTTTTCTTATCACTTGCTTTTATTCTAATAATAATAATAGAATAATTTTTTTTTTCTCCCCGAGAAAAGAGTTGAACTTCTGGAATTTTTGGTTCCCTGTTTGTGAAATAGACCCAGACTACCTTGGAGGAATGTTTTAATAAAATGAGTGATTTCAAGGTAGGAGGTCATGCTGGTAGGAGGTCTTGAGCTAGACTCGATATATGAACCTGCACAGAAGCTGGGGGAGGAAAACAGCCTGCAAGGCAGAGTATTTTGGAGAAGGCAGTAAAAGGTCAATCTGTGTGCACATGGCTCAGTGTTTGCCACAGGTGCAACATCTTTGTGTATCATCGACTTTATTTTCCCAGCTTTGGCCCCAACAGTTGGTATGTGCTGTTAGCATGTTGTGGGATTAAGAAACTGACTCCAGGAGGAGATAAAGCAGGTAGACAGTTGGGATGTATCAGTGCTGGATTTCCAGGCAAAAGATACTCGGAGTAGGGGGCAAGTGGGAGCAAAACCTGAATGCTTGTACAGAGCCATGGCCATGGTAATGAAAATAAGAAATTGAAGGTAAAGTTTTTTTATTTACTTTCTCTTGCGCTCTACACACACATGAAATGACAAGGAGTGAGTGAGACTTCAGCAAAGACTAATGCCCAAACCACAGAATCAGTGTATAACAGTGTCAGATGAATAGCCTGTTCCAGGCAGGTGAGGCCACCCAAGAGGAAAATAGAGATTTATACTATGCAGATGAGAAATCTGTATCCTTTATGAATTTGGAGACATTAAAGATTCCCAAGTTAATGACAGGGTCATTTGTGAGATGTGCTTCCAGCTTGCAGGAGTGAGTGGTGAAAGAAACCATTCTAAACAACAGATAAATGCCTCAAAATAGTGAGGGCCACTAAACTGTCCTGGGGAAAAAATGGACACGAGGGCAGAACAGATGTGGAACACTACAGAAAGCTGTCTGTCCTCTCCTGCACTGTCAGAAAACCCATCAATTCTAGTTGTGGGTACAACTGGGTGAAGGGGGCACTGCTGAGCAGCAGGATTAGGAGGAGAAAAGCCACCAAGAGCTGGGTCATAGCACGAACCCATTCTGTGGCCAGTAAGGAGATGCAGGTGGCTGTTGAGACATCTAAAGCCAGAACTGTTGTCTCCAGGATCACCCACAGCTTCTGCTGGAGGAGAGAGGCTGGGTGCATCGCTGGGCAATATCAAAGCGATCCTGGGAGGAAGCCCCTGGAGGACCGCAGCCTCTGAGAGCCTGAGATGGGCTGAAGCAAGAAATGGTTTCCCCTGCCCCGCTCCACAGAGTGCACCCATGACTGCCAAGCTGCAGACCATTTGTTTTTGCGAGACAGTGATAAAGGACAAGCAGGCCTGTAAAAACAGGCATCATTCATCCTCTAATCCCAGCACAAACTGGGTCTGCCTGTGGCTGGGAGAAAACCATCAGGTAAGCAAAGCGTCTGCACTGGCCAAAAGCATGTTAAACTGAATATCGAGAAGAATTATTAACGGCTGAGGAAACGCTACTAGTAGTGTATGGAATAGCGTGCACCACTTGTGGCACAGTAACGGGTCCTGGCTTTCTGAGACAGATGAGCCATTCAGCCACCTACCAATGCCAGGCGCAGCTCCTGGCAAGTAAAGCTTGGCAGAAATGCCCCTGGGCGTCATGCCAGGCAGAGAAGTGCTGCAGCATGAACTGGCCCGCACCAGCGACTCCCAGGCATTGCATGGGTATTGCAGACAGAGCCGCATGCCAGAGGAAGCAGGCAGGAATGTGTGGCTGCATGCTGCAACCTCAGCACAAAGGTCAGAGGGAGAATATTAGGGCAAAATTAGCCCAATGCTAATCCTCTGCATCCAACGTTTGTTGGTTTCTGAAGAACGATGATTGACAAGCCCCAACCAAAAGAAGAAATCTGGCCATTTGTGCAGACAGGTAGCTGCCTTTCCTCACTGTGGAAAGCCCAGGAACAGTCATGGGGAGACCTTGGGGGCCTCCACAGTGAACCACCAGTCTCCATCCCTATGGGACAACCAGACCTCCAGCCTGCTGCCTCAGGAGGACAACTCTGAATAAGGCAGAGCAAAATCCAGCAGCCCTGAGCATTTGCTAGCAGAGTCCCAGCATACCCAACAAGGGAGCAAGACCGAGAGAAGAGTTTCTCTCCTCTATTTTCTTCGGGTCCATCAGTTCAGCTTTGAGTTTTTGGGCATCACTAGTATCCCAGAGAGGCCCTGGTGACACATGTAATTACACCAAGCAACTACATGAATTTTTTTTAGTACTACAATGGAAAATAAAGTATTGCCCTTACAACAACATCCAAACTTCATTTCTTTGAGGAAAATAAACAACATTTAGCACACAATGACACTGTGTTGGGAATGTCTAGGCATCTAACAAAGCACTGAAGAACTCGGTGCTATAGAGAGTAAGGCAGCTCATGGCGACTTGTAAAGGGATCGTGCCAAAGAAACTACCCCTGCTGCTTGGTAAGATACTATCCATGATCACGGTGTAGGCAGAGCAGTAGTCCCAGAAGACTGTCATCAGGAGATGGACATGCAGGCAAGCCAGTGAGTATCTCTGCCAGCCAGACTGGGATGCTCAGCTGATGTACGTCACACAGTGTGAGCATTGAATGATGAGGCCAGGAAAATACAAGCCCTAAAACAGAGTCAGAGCTGACTTGTTCCATTTTAAAGACCAGAACTACATGGCCATATTAAATTGTTACTTCTCTTTCTAAAAAATGGGCTATGTGGAGGGCATTCAAGCAAGAACTGAGATCATGAAATGCAAGGTACATTTTCTCAGACAGGAGGTCGTAATGCACTGCAGCAAAATTCAAATGATTCAGTGCCATGGGAATCTGAGCACAAGACCTCTTCCCCTGGGTACCTACAAAACAAGTGAAAGGCAGGAATGACAGTAAAGAGCCAGGAGCAAAAAATGCACAGACAAGAGATGTCTACTTGGAAACACTGTGCTCTTGCAGCAACCCTCCTAGGGACTAAACGCCAGCTCAGTGAGAGACTGATGAGTGGGAAAATTGAGAGCCCAGGGTAAGCTGACAGACAGGCTGTCAGCAGCCACATGCACAATGATGCTGGGATAGACCAGTGGCTCACAACAATAAAGGGAGCTGAGGGTAAAGCCACTATAGGACAGTGACCGAGTGGAAGACCAACCATCAGGCAAAAGGCAACAGTGTGATTTGCAGAGAGACACAGGGCATAGCTGATACTCAGGGCAGCAGTGGAAATAAAACTGAAGACAGATCAGCAGAAGGCAGCTGGCAAGCACACAGAAGAACAAGGAAGACAGCAAGATCTCAGGAATTAACTGATTTGACACAGGAGTGCTGGGGAAATGAGTGTCCCAGGAAGCCAGAGGAGCAGCAGGGTACTAGTCAGCAGGACTCCAGCAGCCAAAGAAGCTTCTAAAGCCCCATTAGTAGCAATAACACAAACAAGATGTTAAAGGCTGGACTGAAGGGAAGCACACTTGGAAGACAACAAGGCTCGAGGTACTGCTGGGTGGTAGCAGTAGAAGTCAGAGCCCAGTTACTGCTAAGCAGAGGTAACTATGCGCTCAGCAATAGCTGCCAACATGGCGACAATAAACAGCTAAGAGGAGAGATTAACAACCTTCACAGGTCTTGGAAGGAGCATGCGTGGCCACAGCGAGGGGCTTGGAGGGGGCACCAGGAACTGCATCTGCATTTGCTTGGCTTGAATGGCTGCGGCGGCTCAGGTTTTACAAGTGTGGAGTCCTTTCATGTTGCTGTCCAGCGCCCAAAACATGAAACACTTGAGGTGAAATCCTGCCCCCACTGAAGTTAATGGGAATTTTGCCTTGAGTCTGGTTTCTCTCTGCTCACACTATCTGGTATAAAGAAAGACAGATCCCACCTCAAGAGAGAGGGAGGGGGGAAAAAAGGAGGCAAAGAAAAGCGTTAGTGTAACTTTGCTGCTGAGCGTGTGCCGCGGGCAGGGGGACAGGGCTGGTGTCCCTCACCGCCGGGACTGAAGCAGGCCCAGGGCTTGCTGAGCTGAACAGCTCAGCAGGGAGCAGGGCTGAGAGGGCAGGAAAACCCTCAGCACAGAGGGAAGGAGATGAAGGGGGAGCTGGCAGGAGAACAAAAGAGAAAACTCAATTAAAAGCTGCAGCAAGGACCTCCCAAAAGGCAAGGGGGGGTCCATCCCCATAGCGCAGGAGGGCGGGCAGGAGCAGGCCACCAAAAAGGCACCTCGGCAGCACCAGCAAAGACACAACCGAGTCGGGAAGAGCCTGGGGACGGGTTTCCCACAGTGCCTCCCTGGTGTCTTAGTTTTGCTGCTGCATTGGCAAGGCAAAACACAATGCCACTGTACTGCTGGGGTGTGTAACTTCAGGGCTTTGACAAATGAGAAATGGGTAAGTTTATTTGTTCGTGGTCATCACAGGAGGAAGGCAACAACATTACCGTCAGGTCTCTGTGTATTTCAGCAGGACACCTGAATCCTATCAGTTAGTAAAAAGCAAGTGGCAGATGGAAGGAGATAGCAAGATCATGCACAAAAGGTAGTTCAGTATCTGGAAGTTGTGTAAGACGCCACTAGAGGAAAAGTAGCAGCTGCAAGCATCTGAGCTGTGCCAATTCCTTTGACTCAAGCAAGTAGTTTTCATTATATCTTTGGAAGAGAGACTATGGAAGACACAATGAAAGACCTTGCAGAAGAGGTCCTTTCCTTTAGCTGAAAGCTACAATTGTGATACATACAATTCCTGATTGTCACAGCACTGAAAGTGCTACAAAAAAATCAGAGAGAAAGGAAATTCCCACAGTAGAGCTGCCAGTGACAGATGACAGCAGTGCTGAGAAAGGTAGAAAAAGAGCCAGAGCAAGAGAAGTCTGTGGCAGACCTGCTTAGGGCTTTTTTTTTCCCTGTGGCTGGCATGTTTTCTGATGGGAAATGCCCACTTGACCATATCAACATTTTCCTTTTCCATTTCCTTCAAGAATGCGTGTCTGAAGCCGCTTGCTTGCCTAGAAGCCTCTTGTCCCTCTCTGGCTAAAATGGACATGTATTTCCCAGGAGGCTGCACTGACCGAGCCCAGCGTCTTTGCCCCACAGGACCTGGCAGTGGTGGCAGGGTCCCTGTCCCACCACCTGCAGCACCAGTGCTGGGGCAAGGGGCTGGGCTGGGCCACCACGAGCTCTTGGCAGAGGGAGTGGGCAAGGAAGCAGAAAGCTTTCGGTTTTCACTTTCCTCGTTCATCTGGAAAGTAATTCCTGGGGAAAAGGCTGGTAGCCAGAACCGTGCCTGTCTCCATGCAGCCTCAGTTCATCCCTCTGCACCACCACAAAGAGTTGTTCCCAGCTTGTCGGGCTGTTGTGAGGTCTAATTGCAGAGTGTTTATGAAGAACCTCATTCATTAGAGGAGCTTGAGCTATATAAGTGCATATTATCCTTCAGGATACTTCAAGATGAAAGGCACTTAAGTGCTTGACAAACTGAGAAAGCAAATGTATACAGGAATCATGCCGTTCGCCTCTGAAATGAAGCATCTGGGCTGAGATGTAACAACTGTTTCAGGTGGTGGTGCGAGGCGAGAACGGTGAACACCCGAGGTTCAGCTAAATGTCCCAAAGCAGCAGCAATGACGCTGTACGGGGGGGCTGGCTGGGGCGGGGGGCTGCTGGAGGGACCCCGGCACTGGGGTGGCATCCCTGCATGGGGAGTCTGAGCGGAGGAGCAGGACGGCTCTGGCCAGGCACTGCTGAGCCTCTGGGCCCCCACTGGACGCTCAACCGTCTCGAAGGATATGGCCAGCGGGTTTGCTGCTGAAGGCACTCCTTCGTGGTTCTTTACCCAGGAGAAGAGGAGAAAGGAGGAGGACAGGGATGGGAAAGGTCCTGTGCCACGTGTCTGTGCTGTAGCAGGCCACCTAGGAGGGGCAGTGCAAGTTCAGGGCAGGAAAGATTCATCGAGCCACCCTATTTATGGCTATTTTGCATGCATAACTGTGAGCTGAAATAAATACTAGTGGATGATTTAAGTCCCCTCCAACAGGCCCTGTAGCCTTTCAGAGGTATTAGCAGTGTGCCTCCAATAAGGAGTGCTCTGTTTTTCCATGATAAATCTGTGCTACACCATGCCTCCCACATATACACGTACTCAATTTCTGTGGCAAGTAGAGATAGCTATGAAGAGGCCTGGAAGGAAACCAGAAAGTAGATTAGTGAGTACTATAGACCATTTAAAACAAATGCTGTAGTGAGAATGAAGCTTTTTATAGTGTCTTCATGAGCTACATCCTTGGTTTTGCTTTGCCCAAGCTAGGAGTCTTGAAAAGCATATATTCAATAGCATTTTTGCCAAGCTCCTGCACAGCATAGGATTGGTATGTATTAATAAATTTCTTCTTTTTGTTCAGCTTCTTAAACATTGTACAGCAACCTGATATCAAAACACTGAGTGAAAAATATACTGGACTGTATTTTGAAGACTCATTAGGGAAAAAAGCCACTGAAGGAAGACTTTTAGGTACTTTTTAGTTGCTGAGCCCTAAAGTAGGTATGGCAGTACACAAAGGCTGAACCAAAGGATTCCACTCATCTGACTTGTATACTGTTTCTTAAGATATGGGACAAAGTGTTCCATATTTGCCACCTAATAATCATGTGGGTCTTTATTTCCCAAATGTCAGTGCTCCAGTTTATGTTTTAATTCTGAGGTCATCCATTTTTTCCTCACTAATTGCAGTCTCAGAGGAGATCTTATCATTTGCACTGTCCATCTGTGCATGACTGCTCATTTTTTTGCATCCTCTGCACTGCTTTCCTCTCCCCTCCTATCGACCTCTTGGCCTGAGCCACATTATTACCATAACATCTAAGAACATGTATGGTCAAATCCAAGAACTTTCATTGGCCGTTTTAGCCAAGCTATAATGTATTTTAGGCTGTGTCTCTATTTTACTTTTTTTACTAAATCTTTTATTTCACAAGAGCAGATGTAAGTTATTCAAAACATTTGGTAGGGTCTAGACCAATTCTTTTTAGTTTGGGAATTACAAATAATCAAATCCTGCTGACAACACTTTGTAAGTCAGTAGAGCTCCATGACCTTGGAAAGGATCAGGAGGGCTTTCCTTTTTTTAACAAACTCCAAGCTGTGTGAGTGCCACATGGCATAACCCATGCTGAGCTGAGTCTAGTGCTGAGGAGGGGGAGAATGTAGGGATCACAGTCTGCTGTGCAGGACAGCCCGGGATCTCCTCCCAGCTCCTGCCATGCACTGAAGTGCTTTGGCCTTTGGCTGTCAGGTCCCCACTTTTATCATTCCTGTGGCATCTTCTGCTGCTTCTGACATGCTCTCACCAGCCATTGCTGTTATCATCCTCTATAGATGTAGCACAGAGGGGCTGTTTCTGCTTTATGCACACAGGGACCAGGGCTGTTAGTTATCTACAGGACCACATGTGAGCAAGACAGCAGTTATTGGCAGGCCACCTTGCAGCTTACCAGCCAAACAGAACTTAAGCCTAAAACAATAGTTAACATTTGCTGGCATCTGTAGTCTACTTACATTCATCTGTCTTGAAAGACACCCTCAACTAGGAGTCTGGAGAGTCATAAAACTTCCTGAGTCCTTGTACGGTTGGACATCTCCACTCCAGGTGACTCCCAGGAGAGGCATTTTGCCCTCCGCACCTCTGTTTTTGCTCATATTGTTGTATTTAGGACCAAAGGTGTTGGCCCATGCTGATAGAGACACACTGAACTCTTCTGGTACTGACATGACAGTATACATAACAATAAGAAATCAACATTACTGAATGCCGCTTTTACATGACTTTAAGGTTGCAGAAAAAGTAAATCAACCTTATGCTGTGCTGTATAAAACCAGAGTGTTAATTTTAGTATGAAAGAGTGTAGCACAACACAAGGAGGCAGAGTATTGTCTAACTTGTGCAAGCATATGGATGTATCTTTTGTATTTTTTTCATATTATCTTATGAAAAAATCAGTGACTTAGAGGATTTCATAAAATCATAGAATGGTTTGGGTTGGAAGGGACTTTAAAAATCATCTAGTTCCACTCCCCTGCCATGGGCAGGGACACCTATTTATAACAGAAAGGATCCTGTGGTGCAACTGGTACCTTCAGCTTCCTGGGGTAGAACTGCAGCACCTCTCCCAGCAGTGCCCTACACAGGCAGGGACTTGTTCTGAAGAAGTCTGAGCTCCTTCCAGCATCACTGACATTGAGCTTAATTCAGCAGGATTCTCAGATAAAATTAAATTTCAGTAATGTGGAATTTCTTGCAGCCCAAGCTTGAGGCTTTTGAGAACTTCAGCATCATGTAGAACAGTTCTTGCGTACATACAAGGTGGACATACAGGAAATGGGGTGCTTCCCTCAAATATGTAGACATAACAAGAAGGTGTCTGTGAACAAAGAAGAAAGTGGAGGAAGAAAGGATGGGAGGAAAAATCCCCCCCAAAAAAGGCAAACCCAGGCAAGATAATAGGGCCAAGGCAAATTCATAGTGTATGATGCACTATTGAACCCCTAAAGCTCTATAAAGTCGCGAAAGTCTGAAAGTATGCAGCTGAAGGCACAGGCTGAGTGGACTCTTGTTAGCACTGCTGAAGCTGGAAGATATCTAACTCAGCCTTTAAATGTTGATTATTCTGAATGGAGATACGAGAAACACACTTTATCTAACACAGAGCTTGATCTGGTGTGCCAGCTTCAAAAGAACAGCTGTTGCAAGTGCGTTTCCCAAGGGTTGATTAAACATTGGAAGGAAATTTCCAGAGTCAGAATTTACATTGTGGAGAAGTAACTTTAAAAATAAAACACAGCCTAAGTTTAACAGAATGTTTCTGTACCAGCTGCCTCTGGAAAGAGTCACTCTAATGCAGAAAATATTTCTTAGTAAGATGCTGTGCTGTTGCATAAGAACAGCAGTGGGATATTTAGTAGGCAGAAAGTATAAATTAAGTAGTCTCTCTTTCTTTGCCCAATCTCACAGATACACAGGAGGGAAACAAGCACCAAAAATTGCTAGTGAGTGAATGAAATGTTAAAAGTTTTTCTTCAGTGGTAATAAAAGAAATGTTATTCCATGCTTGTCATAGGGGTAGGAGTGAGGAAAGATGAAGGAGGGAGGTGATGAATATAAAAGCCATTCCACATCCCTCAGGGAAACCAAAGAAACACAGAACTGGCAATGGGGATAGGTCTGCTGGAGAGGGCAGGGAGGTGTCATGTCATGGTGAAGGGAGGGATGGAGAAGGGCCTTCATCCTACTATGCCCTCTAAGGCTTCCCTCCTTTGCCAGGACTGAGACTAATAGGACAAATTCATGTAAAAGCCAGTGAAAGTTGCATCCTTTTTGTGTTTCCTTCAATCCACCTTCATTTACTGTATTTTATATGGATTTAAATGTGTATATGTCTTACAAGGCCGAAAGATGGTACAAGCCAAAGCAGCACGTAAATCATAGCAATTAATTTTCTTTTTGTCAGGTGAGCCCAAGAAGTAAAGAGGAGTTTAATTTAATTTAATGGGGAGTCTAATTTAATTTAATGTGGTCTAAGCTACGCTGCTGTCATACAGATATGGTCTAATCCTGCTCAGTGTTTCTCCAGTCAGTGCTGGTACAAGCACTCCTTGGGCACCTCTCCTTAGCATGACCAAGGCTGATGATAGGTCTTAAAAGTAACAGAAGGGGACAGTTTTTCTAAAGAAAAGGATTTTTAACCTTCACTGCAAAGTCTGCTCTGGTGTATTGCATTAGAAAATCTGTGAAATTATTCAGTGAAAACAGGAGCTAGAAATCAGCCTCCCTTTAACATGAACAAGGCCCTTTTCTAATAGATTAACAGGGGAATTTGCCTTTCTACCACAGGGGCAGAGCTTGTCAACTCATTTATAGAGCGACTCCAGGAAAGCAGACCTTCCTGCCTTACACACACACACAGATCTGGGGGGGGGGGGGGAGCGGGAATCAAAAAGGGGGGGAAAAAAAAGACATTTGTCAGGCTGTGCTTAAGGGCAGGCCATTTTCTGTGCTGCAGCTTCCTTCTGCACTGTGAGCACGCAGAAAGTTCGGTCATGACAGAGAAGAGTCAGAGGCTCCTGATGGCAAGAGAAGGACTGGCAGGGCTTGTGTCTCCCCTCCCGGGAAGAAAAAGAGACTTTTCCAGGGACACTCTGCAGGCAGGGCCAGCCATGCCCACTCACTGGAAAGCGGCTGATGCTGTGTTTCAGTTCGAGGCAGCTCTACCTTCCACTTGCTGCATACCCATGGAACACCGGGGCCCCACTCCCACTGCCGCCGAGCCGTCCGGCAGGAGCCCATGCCGCGGGCAGCTGGCATGGGCCACAAGTGGGAGGTGGAAGTGCTTTAGCAGCTGCTCCTGAGGCAGGCAGCAAATTCTAATTGTCCGGAGTCTGTCAGCGGAGCCCCTGGTGCTCCCTCCTGTATGTGGGAAACAGCCGGAAAGGAAAGGGTTTGCAAAGCCCAGTTTGCAGTTTAGTGGGTTCATCCTCAGTTTGTACAGGTGAGAAAATGCATGGGATTTTCTGTAGTGCCAGGAGAAGCCCCATCATAGCAGGTGGAAAGCCACGTTGGTGTGTTTCCCAAATGTTTTTTTAATCTACACAGCAAACAAAGCCATTATGGTGATGCAAAGGGTTATAGTCACAATATGAAACATTCCTTCAGGAAAACACTGGGAATTTTCCTATGTATTTGTGGGAAGAACTTTAGGACCTATGTTGAGGCCCTCATATATCAAGTCCATCCCTTTGGTTTTATGACAAAACGAAAAATCTCTCAGAGTTTGTATCTGCAGTTGAAGGGCACTAGTTATATTTACCACGCAGAAGATGCCCTTAGCATCACAGGTGCTTACCACATTAAAATACTGCAAGTCTTTCAAAGATCGATAAAATGCTTTGCATTAAATTATTTTCATACTTATTTTGGGTGTGAATAAAAAGCAACTTCATTGAAGTCAGTGAATAACAACAATTACCAGAATGGGAGAAGAATGGGCTCTCTGGATACACTCCAAGGTTTCATCATACCAGTTTGCAGTCTGTTTTCTCACTATGATCTCCTTTTTTGTCACTTTGTCAAGTCAGGCCGAAAGAGATTAAATCCCAGCTCCAATAACTGTTCAATAGTTTAAGTTCTATAAAACATTTATGCACTCAGCAGTTTGCTTCTGCATAATAACTTTCTAAGAGTGATAATGTTCCATCTCTGAGGTTTTCAACTGATGGCATTAACTTTTAACATGCAATTATTTACTGCCCCTAATGCTTTCCTTCTCTTCAGCTGCCTCCAGCCCAGCAGAGCCCATGCCACCAGTACATTGCAAGGAGAGGTACAAGGCGTGATGAGGAAAGGGCTCAGGAGGGATGTGCAGCTGAAGGGAGCCTTTCCTGCCACTGTCATTGGGGTTACTAATAAGCCAGAATCCACGGACTGGCCTAACCTGAAATGCTGTGGGTGCAGGGTCTGCTCCCAGGAGGGTGGTGATCCACTTGCCATTGGAGACAGCCATCAGCTCTGGCAAGGCTGGGAAAGCAAGAGTGAGATTTTCCTATTGCTCAACAAACCTCCGGGCCCCACAGTCTCAGAGCC
>JANZLQ010000078.1:28612943-28673701 GCA_026212715.1 Elanus axillaris | reverse complement strand
ACCCCCCCAGCTCTCCTTTCACATTTAGGAACAAATCAGCATCGTGTACGGGTACAAAACAGAGTCAGGAAAAGAAGACAACCCCTGTTTTGAGGGAAGCGAACCAACAATGGCCTCAGCAAGTCGTTTGTGGTCTGCTTGGCAGGACCCAGGTTGCTTTTCTTCCCCGGCTCTGCACAGCGATAGAAGCAGGGCTGCAGCACTTAAGGCCTTGGCACTGTCACCTCAGTTGGGATTTGGAGTTACTCCAGGAGGCCCAAAAAACCTGCACCTCAGGCCAAAAACTGGAGGCTGGGAGTACATGGGGCTGTTCTGGAGGCTGGATGATTTAAGGTAGATAGCAGCCATTTGAAAACGCCTATTGCCTGACTACTCCTTCAGCCTGTGAAAATGTTGGTGGATGTCTCTAAGGTTTCAGCTGCTGCAACAATACAGTTACTTCTCTTTAGGAGCCTTGTTTTTCCCAGGAAACTTTTCCACCTGCAAAAAGCTCAAAGGAAAAATCAGTAAAGACAAAGGAAAATCTGCAGAGGCATTTGACCCTCTCAGTTAAGAAGGAGCATAAAAGCTCTTCACTCAGATCATTTATTCTGAGAAATTCATTGTATTGGTTATTTCCCAGTTTCATGTTGGGATAATGACAAGATCAATAAAGGACAGGAATGTCTTTGACCCATTTCCAGGAACAAAGTGTGTAAAGCTCAGCTATGTCCTTGAACTCACACAGTATCATCTATCATTTGCCATGGTGGTTTCATGGTTGTGACAAGGTTGTCTGGATGAGGTTCAAACAAAGTATTTAACCTCAGGTGACTACTAGCAAAACTGCTGTGCTTAAGGTATTTGTCCCTTCTGATTATCCAGACTTGGGTTGCTTATTCCCAGAAAATTATGAACCATTATGGGTCACTTTGCATTCTGCACATTCACTTTTAGAACAGACTATTAATTTTTTAAGAGTAGGGGTGTAGAGCAGCATCTTCCTTGTGGGTTCTGTGGGAACACAACCACACTAACAGATGTATTCCTCAAGCAGTAAGTACATTCACCTGTCTGAACAACATATTCCCCTACAAAATTCCCACTGCTGCTGTAATTTCCAAATAATCATCAGCATTTATTTGGAAGACTATGGGAAAATCTTCAGGATGAAGGGAGTCATTACTTTGCCTGTGAAACTGAAACTGAAAACTGCAGAGTTCTGCTTGCAAGTCACAGAGTCACAGCATCTTGAATCCACACCTTTCCCATATCTATGGGAAAAGCAATGCAGTTATCCAAGATATTCCCTGCCTTATTCTGACACATTCTGATGATGCTGATTCTGAAAAGCTCAAATCTGATGTCTGCCAAATAGATAGGTTGGTCTGAAATGAAATTCTTAAGAAAATATATTATGGAGAAATGTGTTGGTATTCCCCTGATGGAAAATGGAGGAATGACAAGGACAATTTAAAACAACCCCACAGCCATGCAATGTTGATGTTTGAAGATGGAAACAGAAAGGTAACAAAAGCAAGACGTGGTGCAAAGGGAAGATGTGGGACGTGATGGGAGCTATGGCACCAAGGCTGCAGTGCTGTCATGCTTACTGTGAAGACCTTAATGTCTGGAGCTGCCTGCTTAGTCCACAGCATTTACCATCAGCTCTTCTGCCTGCAGTCACACATTCCAGGTAAATCCTGGAATGCCAGTCCTCTGAAAACGTTACACTGGGGGCTTTAACTGCGAGATAAAAATTATCTTCTTCAGATAGAAAATACGGCATTATACATAGAGTTGCCTAGAAGGGAAGGAGTTAAGCTTGATGGCTGGTAGCACTAACACTGACATTGTCATTGTGCAGAATCCAGCTGTAGTACTAGGAGGAAGAGATCTATGTTTCAGCCCAAATGGCTTTGGGGATATGTGTTACCTGGGATATTTTCAGTTACAGTGAGTGAGGTTCACTAAAGAGACTGCCAGTCTCCTACTGCAAGTTCCATGTCCATCTTCTTCCACTGTGGCACTCATGGTCAGGGCTCAGCAAATCAGAAGATCTTCCTGCCTGTTTTCAGTCCAACATTTTTATAGTTCTGGGCAATTTCTAAACTCTCAGTTATGGCACTGTAATTTTCTTGACATTCACTATAAATGTGTGTGTATGAGAGAGAAACAGAAAGAGAACAGGGAATATCTCTCTTCTGGCAACACTGTTACGCCACTCCCCTTAAAAAAGGGGAAAATATATGATATTTATAAGTCACAGCTGTTGTAAATGTCCTATTTTATGTACCATGTAAAAAAAAATCTTAATTTATATTATTTCAATAATAACATTTCTACTTAATTCAGAGGTGCAGACTCATGCCCTAAATAGGAAAATCTCTTGCAGGTTTTGTGGATAAATGAAAAGAAAAACAGTGTTCAGGCTAACAATCTAACATGTATTAGAAAAATAATAGTCTTTAGAGAATTGCTTCAATAATTTCATGGTTAGCATTTGGACAAGCTGCTGATGTTCAGAAAATCCCTCTTTAGAACAACGAGACTGTGCGTCGGCAGGGAATGTGCTCCACTCCTACAGGGACAAGGCAAACATATGTTCATCCAGAGCAATGACTGTACCCACTTCAGAGAGGTTTGCTTCAAGCAACTCTTAGTGAATTGTGCTTTTCAAATTGTACCAGACTCTTCTACCAGCTTTAATTTCAGCCACAGCTTCTATAAAGATTTCACAAACTATTTGAAGATACAGGAAACTTCAGCAGAGAGCTGTTTTCAGGAGATCTGCACAATAACAACATCACTGGACTCTGGAAAATCTCCTGGAAGGATGGCTACAGTGAAGAGTATCACCATCTGTGTATGTGACCCTCATGGTCAACAGAGCATTACCTGAAGCCCAAGGAAGAGATGCATGCTCATCCATAAAAGCTGATTATCTCGATCACAAACCAGACTCTTACTGCATTAAGGGATGCCTTTATCTGCAACTAAAAAGCATAGCTTTGGTTCAAATAGTCTGTGAAAGTAGATAGAGGAGCTGAGTTCAGTTCTTAGAAGGCACATGAAACACTGGTACATGGAAAAGGCCATGGAGCTCAGTGATGTGTTATGGTGCCATCCAAAAAAGCCATTTTAGGTGCTTCCAATTCAGGCAATACTTTAAAATAAGGTGGTTGGGACTAGGAATAAGATGCAGAAGCAAGAGCTAGATCTAGCCTGCTTACAGGCTAGAGAGTGTGTGGGAGGGTTAAGTCCTCAGAAAACGCTGTCTGCTTCTGAGGGAGCTACCTAGAACAAGGCAGTACAAAATAGCAGAGGTGCCACTGCTCTCTGGGAGTTAGAGCTGGATCAGAGCTTCATGTCACTAGTCTCTGCCCAGGAATGGCCCAGAGGTGGAAGCCTTCTCGTGAGGCTCAGCACCCAGCTGGGCAGGGCTCGAGGTGGCCATGTTGCCCCATGACACCTCGTTTTACCTGGCATTTTAGTGGTTGGAGGACCAGGAAGGAGAAATCTGTTTTCAGATGCCTGAAGGTGTTCTGGCCATCATTTCCTGCTTTGAAGTGTACTCAGCTGACTAACTTAGGGTGACAGGTGAACAGGGAGTATCAGGGAGGCTGTGGCGTAGAAGTGGGGTGCAGAGGTTTACAGTGGCCATACACCACTGTGGATTTACCCCTCAATCACAAGGGATCAGGGCCTTGGTTTGGGGAAGGTTGTTGAAAATGTTTTTCTCTCCAACCTGTCAGAAGTTAGCAGAATTGTTCCTCTAGCTGTATGGGTTTGAACAACATGGGAATCTGGCCTTGTGGCAGTGAGAGATTGTTCCCTGCAGGATACGTTCTGGAACTAATGCAATTTTCCTGCATGTTTGAATGAGATGCTATTAATATGTATCGACTGCTCACTTAGCAATAATTGTATCTACTTCATTACTAATGACAGTAATGTTGCCATTTAGAAATTTTATTAAAAATTTGCAGCTGAGAGGGGATCGCGGTTTAAATACTGGATTCCTATTTAACAGAGCTTAGATCAGAGAAAGCCTCTTTAATGGTCCTTGAATGCAATGGAGAAAGTTGCATGCTCACAAATCATTAACATTTGAAAATCCCACCCAAGTTGCTTTAATGATTGATCCATCCAGCAATTAAAAGAGCTAGAGTAAAGGTGATACTCTTTTTGTAATCCTGTGCATTGGCTTTACTGCTCCACAGAGCTCCATCTAAATTACAGGATCGAGGGCACTTCTTACCTCTCATGTCTAGCTACACAGCCTGTTGAAATCCTAAAACCATATGGGGGTGAGACCTGGATGCAGTCTTTGTCTGCTGTTGTTTCCAAAGAAAGGCAAAGGTAAAAGAAAACGGGATCTCAGTGCTCTGAATGATAGATCATGAGTGCGCCAAGGAGCATGCCTGCCTAATCTAGATGTAGTTGGCCAAGCCTCCAGCTGCTGAGATCTTCAGGTGTGGGTCCAACCTTGTAAGTGAGAGATCAAACTGTTAGTCTGCTACTCCTCATACTTCTCCAGAGTTACACGGTCAAGTGTGTCTTGCAGGTGTGATCACAAGAAGTAAACCACCTCAAACTCTGCCAGAATATTCTTTGGAAACTAAGACATCTTCTCTTATCTCATTATTTTTTGGATGAGTTTTTCTACAAGGTTCATTGGCCAAAGCAGCAGGACTAGGCGCTGCCTACTGTCTGCAGGGCCCTTCCCACAAAAGGTGGCCAGTCCCACCTGAATTTTTGTGGCCCTCCACCCTTCAAATAGCATCTACACTCCTGCTAATAATAGCCTTCGTCTAGCTGACAGAGCCTCACAATGTGCTCTGAAATTTTGACTAACATCTCACATGCCTATTAATCTCTTGACAAATCAAATAAATTAAAGGTGAAATGAAATCTTGTGCCATAAGTGGATGGGCCTTGTAAGGCTTAACTCAGCAAAAATACATTGGGATGTCACTCAGGCAAGCATTGCCAGGATAATAGGGGACTTTCTAATAGGATTTCTCTCCTTCTTCAGAGTTTTCTCCAACACTGGAGTAAGCATTTTATTGGTCTTGCTGACTCACACCTTTAATTAGGAAAGAGCAATGTTTTTTTGTTCTCTGAATAATATGCTTAAATAAAATGTTACAAGTACTCAAATGTATTAAAATATTTAACAAAATATTCTATAATTTAATGTCATATATATTTCTTGGCAGCAGTGAACTCCAAGAGCCTGAAGCTGTAATTGAACAATAAATTTAAACCATGATTTCAGCCCATGTATTATAGATGTGTTTAGGGTCTTTACCAAGCTCCTTGCTGATACCATGTCATCAGAATTCCTGTTCTTCAGACAAACTCCTTCTGTGCATTTTTTATAGACAAGTCCTGGTATTGCAGCAGTAATGCCTGCAAAGTCATATTTGACTGTAATTTTGAGGTCTTAACATGTGGAAATTGGATAAAGCTATGACACCCTTTCCTTCAAAGCTGAAAAATAGCTACTAAATTTATTTTTCTGACCTGAGAGAATTTTGGGTAGGTTATTTTCTGGCTTTTTACAAATACCTTAATAGTTTATTCATATACAGAACTGGCCTTCTGCACAACTTGCTAGAACTTGATATTCAGAATATTTTTACCTTTTCAATCCTTCAGAGATCTTTATCCACTTCTTATAGAATCAGATTTAATCATTACAGATGCTCTGTAAAGATTACTGAAAATACTATTCAGTAGCTATTCAGCAGGCTAGAAGAAGGATCCTTTTCCTCTAGCCTACTATGTATGAAGACTCAAATTTTGGCTCTATGCTGGATCTATAGCCAAGTTAATCCAAACTGCCTCCATTCAGTTTATGCAAAGTACCTCTAGCTCTGGGAAACACATTTGTTATTTTGCAAACACGTATGCTTAGAGCTGGATTCAATTGCTTGCCTCTGTGGTGGCAGAGCAATATGGCAATGGAACAAATTCAGAGTCTGCCTCTGCTTGCATTTTGGCTAGTGCTTCTCCTTGAGGCTCTGCAGGGCCTCAAGAGAAACTGCTCTGCAGAAAGTCATCTGTGCTCACGCCCTCCACAGCACATGAAAACTGACCAAAAAGAAAAAGTGCCAAGCAAGGAAAGTTGCCACATCCACATTAGGGGAAAACAATAGCTACTGCTATTTCTTACTGAGGGATTTGGGAGTGCTCTTCTCCAAAACCTGTCCCTTGAGGTTGACCATCTGTTACTACTGAACCTGCTCCAAACCCCTTGTTCCTGAGCATGACTGTCAAGAAACTTGTGATAAGACAGTCCTTGCAGTCTGGACACACTCAGGTCTCCCGTGACCCCATGTTGCCTGGTGCCCAGCTGGCGAGTGGTGACAGGCTGTCCTATCTGGGTAATTGGTAGCCAGTAGCAGGGTACCCGCCAGCACAGGGAGCTCCAGTGGCCATACCGGTCCTGTGTTTGAGGCTGTGATTCACAGGATGTTTTTATGAAGGTGCTGCTGATGGGGAACCTGTTCACTCTGGAGCGGAGTGTCAAATGTTACCTCTTCTTGCTTTGCCCATGCAATGTGAATTTTGCACAGGAAAAGGACTGATATTTGATATCTATCTGCTTTATGTTCCATAACTTAAGGGTGTTTTGGTGACTCCTTCCCACTCCAATCAATGAGAATTAGATAACTCTTGTGTAAGACTGGCATGACTGAGCAAATTCCTTAGTTTGAATCTAGCACTGGGTCTGTATGAAGACCTTTTGTTCCCAAGTGCATGAGCTCATTTTTGGTACTATAGGATTTCATCCCTTTCCTTTAGTCTAGCCCCGAGGGCCATTTACTTCTTTTTTGTATGGTATTCTGCTGTTCCTCTGTATTCATTGTGTTCCTTAACATTAGGTCACCAGCTAATTTATTAGTACAGTTCTAATGGTTTTGACAAGGTCATTATCAAAATATTAAGACTTTGGAGTCTCGCCTAGTAACCTCCCTCCAGCCACATACTTCTTGCAGGATTACTCATTGCCTCCTTTTCCTTCCACACTCCTATCTCTAAGCCAGCTTCTTACTCACCTTTCACTTTCCCAATTGACCCCAGCTTTTCCAGCTTAAAGAAAGGATTTCCATATGACCTATAGCAAAATATCCTACTAAAGTCCAGAGAGTTTGACTGGAACGTTTTCTTTATTAGATGAATTTAATGTCTTATCAAAGGCAATCTGGCAGAAGCTACCTTAAAATCACTCCTGTTGTGTTTTATCACATTTTCCCTTCACATTCATGCCTTTAATTACAATTTTCTTCAGATTCTGTTTTAAACTCTGAATACCGCTGAGACAGACTAATGAGTCTAGACTTGATCTGAGCACTTTGTTTTCCTTCTGAAGCACCCGTCTTGCCATTTCTTTGTGCCAGTTTTTTTTTTTTTTTTCAGAACGCAGGGATGAGATCATCCAGTTTCTCTGAAGCAAGTGCATTGAACTCCTTGAGTTTTGTTTCCACCATGATTTCCAGCCCTCGTTCCCATCATCTGTCTTTTCCTCTCATGATTGAGCTCATCACCCTTGTGGGAAACTGAGGCAAAGTCTGGGTCCATAGTGCCTCACTACTATTTTCTTTGTGTTTTATGCTGCTGAAGAACTTTTGCTCTTTTGCCTCAAGCTTTGTGAGATCAAACTCAGTTTTCCTTTGGCAGTACTAAGATTAGCTCGGTTCCTCTCTTTTTGCATATCAGCCGTCTTTCCAATCTCTGTACAGATTTAGTCTCTTTCTTACAGCTCTCCCTCTAGTCTAGTCTGGAGTAGAAATCTGTCTTCTCACATTTTACCCTGTTTGGGATGTAGATTTCTGATCCAATTTTTGATATGCTTGTCCTGAAAGTATTTCCTTCGCCTGCATGGTGAGGACTCAGCCTTAAAGCCCTGCCCACCAAACTGCTGGAGGATGTGGGATGCAGCCGCAGCAGATGGTGGTGTGTGTTTCAGCTCACTGAGTACCCAGATTGCTCTGTAGGGGTTGCAAGCTGCAGGATGGAGGATCGTGGGCCATAGCTGGAGAAGGAGGTGATTTCTGGAGGTGTCTGCTAGAGGAATGGCCCCTCTGTGTGATCCTGACGTGCTCCCAGGTGCATATGCACCATCCCAGTCAGTCCTTTGCTTTGAAATGAAGGCAGAAGCCTTGGCAAAGTATTTTCTCAGCCGTTGGGGCTTTATGTTTGGACATGACAGAAAGTGAGAACTGGGCAGAGAACACAAGGTTCACCTAGCTGTGGGGTGGGCACGAGACACAAAATAGTCACGAACCAGGCTTTTAACCCACACTGTCTGCAAGGATTATTACAGATGATCATCGCAAGCTTCCTGACAGGTTAAACTTCAGGAGTTCATGCCAAACCAGTGCTCCACAGGCTGCAGGCCAAAGCTCAGCAGTGGCCAAGATGCCTCCAGTGTAGCTCAGGATGAGCAGGAAAACAATGGACTGGTGCCACTCTTGTGTATGTAAGAGTAATCCTGAGATTGTCTTACAGCTGCTTTGAATGTCCCAAAGCCTGTGACAGGGGCAAGACATTGGATGGATAATAAATAGATTCTCAAGACTCTTTTGCCTTAATCATCATCCCTGTTTTGGGACTGGGAGTGGAGATTATAAAGAGGCAGCTTTTGCTACTAAATAGCTGCTCTACTGAAGGGAGTCCTGAGGAGACTGAAGAAAGGTTTCCCCCACTAAAGCAGCACAAAGGATCCCATCAGTCTGATGGATCTGATCCTTCCCTGGAATTTTGTTCCAGCATTTGAGTCATTTATGCCACAGCTGAAGGCTGGAATTACTTTAATTCTGGGGTTTTGGTCTGTCTGGGTGTCTAGCAGCATATGGTAAATGAAGAGAGGCAGGAGGCAGGCTGTGCTGCGGCAGTAGCAGGCACCCGGCCCTGCGCTGGGCTCAGACGCTCTGCAGTCAGCACCTGCATTCCCTCAATGCAGCCCTTGTTAGTTTAGAAAGGAAAAATAGTTTCCCATTGAAGGAGTGACACTTGAGCCCTCAGGAGCTTCTGCAGAATTGCTGGTTGTGTCACTTGGTGTGAGTATGGCTTTACTCGCCCTTACAGGTGTTGTCGGGTCATCCTTGTGCTACAGGAAGGGATGCTGTAGGTGCCAGTCCGAGTTCCCTGGTCCCACACTGTCGGTCCCAGCTGGTGTGCCCGGGTCCTGCCCACACGCAGAACAGCTACACCTCAGCGAGCATGGGGAAACTTATATGCAGGGAGCAAGGTAGGCAATGCCCAGGCCCTGAATATGAAGCTTAGATACTCTCAGATAAGTGAGCCTTGAGAAATCAAAACTATTATGTCTGTGCAGCCCTGCAGTGGTCTTTCTGTTAGTGGTCACTGCAGTGGCCAAACAGGGGGAAACATCTGTCTATGGACAACACACTTGTGTTGCAACATCAGGCACTTTGGAAACTCTCATGTACTCAATAAAACTAAAAATATGTCTAATCTGTAACCCACTGTATAGCACAGAGACTTCATTAAAGTCATGAAAGCTGAAGTCTCAACTAATATGAACTGTCACTGAAGTCAGTGGGGCCATGCTGACCTATAACAGGTGAGGGTCTGAACCTAAAGCCTTTAAAACATGTGACAGCATCTATATCTGGGAGCCATGCAGCACTGAGCACTTCTTTCTTTGTATCTATTTTTTTGGAAAAAGGCATCTTTCTACAAAGCCAGTATTGCCAAAAGGAATAAAAAAGTACAGCATGCCATTCTTCACCAGGAAAATCTTACACTGAGCCCTTAAAATGTTTCCATATCTTCTGTGATCTTTGGATACATATTTACTGATAGGGTAATTCCCAGACCATTGCTGCTCTGATGGAAAGTGGATTTTTTTTATTAAAACATCTGTGTTTTTATTTCAGCAAAATGAAACTTTGTGTGTGTCATTGGTATGTTTTGATCACAGGATTAGTTTTGTAACACAGTGGAAAGTCTATTTTTTAATATGAAAAAAAATCTCAAAGAAGGATGAATGATAAAATGATTTTAAAAAAGTATTTTTTATAAGAGAGAAAACATAAACCCCACAGCAGTGTCTTATATAAAGTAGCAGCAGGAAATTCCATGACAGTTTCCCTGGGAGGGAGAAGTAAAAATCCAGTTGCATAAAACTGTTTTGCTGTTTATTAGGTTATTATTTCTTTGTCTAGTGCAATACCAGGCCCTGTTTGATAACTAACACAGACTGAGAGCTGTGAAGATGACAGAGTTTAAATTCTCTGAAATAAAAACCAAATAAAATTCTTTAGTTATTCACTGCCATTGGACTAGAACATCATAGTACAGAATATTACATTCTATCACAATTTATCTACCTTTTAAGCAAATTTATTGTTCTCTTTATAAAAAACCCTAAGTCCTCTACTTGTCATATTTGATCATACACTGTATTCTTTAATGCCAAGTGCATCGCTGTGAGTGCCTGTAATTTGCCATCATCCCTGAAGATGTTCTTGAAAATGAGATGTTTCATCTCAGTGGTCATACCCTGCTGACATTTTTAAAATAAATAAATTATCAGTTCTGTAGTACTGTTGTCAAGGTTTAAGAGGAATTTACATAGAATGCTGTGCTTCTGTGGGAATTGTCGAATCTTAATCTTCCAGTAAGCTACAAAACTATTATTAACATATCTCTAGGTAATGTTGTTTAGTGTTAATACTCAGTGGAATATACTTTTCATTAAAATATGAAAGCAGTCCAAATATGTTTTACCCTCAGGCATAATATTAGCTATGCTGTTTCTTGGAATGACTGCAATATAGAAATTAAACTAGTCTTACTTCAAATGACTTTTGTGTCACTGTACAAACTCTGGATTCTTTTCTGGGTGGCAAGATGAGCCGAGACAGCAGAAAAAAACCCTGGCAAGTGAAGCCAATAAAAATGTGTATTAAAGCCAGAAGTTTCAAAGCAATGAGGTCTTCCCAGTGATGTACAATGCAGCTCCTCTGTTCTCGATGGCACGTTTCGTCTGATCTAGAGTTGCTTTCTGATACATCCTGTTTGGGAATGTTTATCTCAGCCTCATCACATGAATGAGAGATTAAAGTATAAATATGAAGCTAAGGTTTGCCCTGGGACATGGGCAGGGTGATTCCCCCTGTGAGAAGAGCAGGCACCATATTTGGCAGAGTACGAACACACAGTCCAGGGTCCCTGCAGCTCCCTCTGCCAGATGGCTAAGCAGAAAGACTGAACAGGTTGTTGGAGCCATCCAGGTATCTTTTAGAGGATGGAAATCTCTCCTTTGTGTATCCACAAGAAGAAATATAAGCAGTCTCATATTAAAAAATACAGTAAATATGAAATGATTGTAGGGTGTGTTTGCAGCAAAAGTAGCCCTAGAAATAATAAAAATTAAAAAAAAACTGAAAAAAGAAGAAAAAAGGTTTTTTTTCAGTGTGTTGGCAACAGGCTGCCTTCAAGGCATTCAGTGAATTAATTCAGAAGCAAACAGGATAGCTTATTAACATGTGGGTAGGGAAGGGATAAAGTACAGTATAATGCCACTTTAAGTTAGGAGAAGTTTCTTTCTAGCTGACAGTTTTATCAGTGAAAAACTGGTGTGTGTGAATTCAGCCTAATCAAAAATAACAAATGGGAGTAAATGGTTAATTTTCACCTGGGCAGAAATTTAACTGTTGCGTTAAATCAAAATACTGTTCTAGAAAAAGGGATGATTAAAATGTGCATTAATGATGTGATTGGAGAGATGGCAAAAAGTAAAAGGAAGGCAGGGTGCAAATGAGATTGCAAGGAGCTTGAAATGTCTCAGGACCGTTCATGGGCAGCCCTACAGAGGAGGAAAGTTGTTCCCAGCAACCCAAGGCTGAGCAGTGTTAAAAACAGACTCATTGCTGGGATTCTAAACACACCATAACCAGTCAGAAAATAAAACCTAGGGTGAGGAAGAAACTGGTGAAAACTTTGTAGGAAGTGTAAATTTACATGGAAATGTGGTTGTGAGTGTCCTGAAACTATTTGTGAGTTCAGCTTGAGGCACTCCAATAGTTTGACTTTGTTTCTTTCTGTTTTTTGGGGAGAAGGAAGGAAGGAGCCAGGAGGGGACGTGTCATTTCATCCTCCTTCATCTTCTACCTTCTAAGACATGGGATCCCCAACTCTAAATCTTTTCTCCTTCTGGAAGGACCAGACGTCACAGAAATGCCCAAAGAGATATCCATAAAGTACTCAAGGGGACTCTCAGCTTCTTGCATTGAAAGGTTGATGGGACTGAGGCCTGAGGAAAGTATTTGGCCAGAGGGCTAGTAGGTCCTCCTCACACTGTCTCCATGATGATTTAAAATTTTTGCACAAAGCAGAACTGTTTCAGCAGCAGAGGAGCCCTTGAGAAAGTTCCAGGCCACAAGGTAGGAGAACTCCTTCATGTTCCTCCTGTAGATCAGGCCGTGAGCTGAGCTGCTGCAGACCTTCCTCCTCTCCCATGACCCCTCTGCTCCCAGGCAATGGCTGGGGCAGGGTGCTCTTGCCCCCCGGGATTAGTACTTTCACTCTGCACAAAACACACAAACAACCATGTCTCCTGGTGGGAGGACAACGCAAATGCATGGTGGGAAATGGTGCAAGCTACATCACCCCTCTCTTGTAAACTGCACATGGAGGAGTTTATGGGACTGAGTAATAAAGGCAGCCTTTGGGCAGCTCCAGAAAGAACCGGGGTGATCGCCCTGAGGAAAATGCAACCAGAAGTGACGACGTGGCCTGGAAGGAGCACCTGAGTCTCGGTGTCAGGGTAACTCTGGGTCCTCTGTACCACTTTCTCTGCCGAGAGCCATCCAGGGCACTGTGGTGCTGTTGGGCATCCTTCTAGGCAGTGGGAACTCAGGCCCAGGGTGGGGGTCAGGAGCGCCCAGCAAGCACCTTGGCACCGCCCGACTGTGGCATTCCTGGAGGTTTGATTAAAAAATTGCTTTGTATTGTGTGGGATAAAAGTCAGGGAGAGGGAAGAGGGCCCACTTCTGCAGGGAAGAAAAAATTAGGAGTTTTGCATCCGAGGGCTAATTTGTATTCCAGCCTCTGAAAAGTGCAGTGTGTCACGCAGACTGGTTTTCATCATAGTCTTTGGGAAGAAGATCACTATTCCCAGTTGTTGTTCAATACCTTTCTAAAACTAATCTAAAAGACAAATTAAATATTTGACAAAAGAAAATGCCAGGCTTCCTTTTTCCTTACTTCTCCTCCACTGCTCTGAGTGAACACTTTCAGCTTTTCTTTTAAAATCTCACAGCCTACAGCATGCAGTAATAGCTCATTCATTATTCAAGTAACTTTCTGTAACTGGGTTAATAATAGTCCTCATAGCTAAGTACAGTAGTCTAGCTGGTAGAGTTAAAGTTCCCACAGAGTTTTGTTTTCCATAGTTTGCAATAATATTCCCAATAAAGCCATTCACAAAAATGACTGTGCCACAGCAGCTTGTGCATAACACCCAGTGAATTATTATATAACATAACAAGATTTGTTAAAACTGTGGAGGACATTTGTAGTAAGACAGTTATCCACAAATGATCTTTTAAAAAAAATTGTTGAAAGCTGTCATTTCAAGCTATGCTGCTTTCTCTGCTGCAGTCAATTCCAAGAGCTGTCTACGTTACTGTAACATGTGAAGTTTGTGATTAAAAAGCATAGAGAATCTTCCCTCACATGAAGCAGAAGATGAGGTGCAAATACAGGTAGAAGCCCTCAATGTGGAGCCCACATTTACAAGAGGAGCTAAGGATAATTTTTTAATCAAATACTTCAGTGTATAGAAAACTGAGAAAATCATTAGAGTAATAAAGCACAAGAATCTTTGTAATTTGATAAGGACATATCGGTGTGACATACATAGAAGTAAATTATGCTTCTCCCTAAACCCCTAGAACTCTCTAAATTAAAAAAAAAAAAGTACATTAAGGCAAGATGATGGCTATAATTTATTTACAGTGTTGAAAAGCTTTCAATAGAATTCTGCCCATGAGACTATGAAAGAAGTTCGGTAACAAGAAGGTGAGGTAAAATCTTGTCCTGGATTAACAACTGCTGAAGAGACAACCTGGCAGTGGGAATAAATGTCTGAAACCTGAGGCTGAAAAATATTAAGCTTGAAGTGCCCTAAGGATGTCTATAAGGACTATTTTTTATCTATCCATGAGCAGGTGACTATGTTGTACATATATTACACTGATTTCCTTCAGTTCCTATGAGGATCTGTTTACAGCAGATAGGAGACAAATATGGACTTTCAGATAAAGAATATACCCATTAGGTTCTTTAAAGATTTTTAGAATTATTTCCTATGTCTTAAGACTGTGATCATAGTTTCAGTGGATTTGCTAAGTACTGCATTTCCTAATAACACTAAGAATTAGATGAACAATGAAATGTCAAAATATGCTGCTGATAAAAGCTTGATCAGAAAAGAAAAGCTGCAAAGGATTGTTTGAAACACCAGACAACTCTAATACCACCAGTGGTTGTCCTAACCTGATGGCAGATGAACTTGAACTAAAAGGTAATGCATTTGAAAGAAATAATTTAAACTACTCCGACACACTGATGGTTTCTGAATTAACTGTAATCTCTGGAGAAAAGAACTGAGCATTATTGTGAACAGCTCAGTGAAGATACTAAGCAGCAGAAGCAAAAAAATGTGCCTGAGATGCTGAAGGGGGGGCATGTATTAAGAAGAGAATAAGAATATACCTGCCCTGGTGCACAGATGTGGCTGCACGTGTAGCCACATGTGCACACAGAGGGGTGGCTCATCAGCCTCATTACTGCATGCGACTTCAGATGCCGCATGTAAAATGTGAACTTGATAAAAGAATATTTTAATAATTCACGTTTCCCAAGTGAGTAGACAGGCTGAGGATGATGAAGTTGGTCATTTGCATCTAGGATCTGGACAGTCCCTCTGGCAATGCACCAAAATTTGGGAGCCTGGAAAGATTTGGGTTGGCATAAGGCGTGTCTGTGCACTCAGACTCCTCATTAGTATTGGCTCTGCTGCTCCTTTTCAGGATATTTCCAATTGCTTCTGCCAAAGTTTCCCCCTCTGTCATTTTCCAACCTGGATCATGGCCTATCTTGCCTCTCATATTTATCAATTATTGTCATACTTATGGTCTAGGGTTCATAAACCCATACGGAAAAGTGAAACGGTGTCAATCAGGACTCATGAAGGAACCATGCAAGGAAGGGCTGAGGGATGGAGCTGGAGGAGAGAGATGCCAATGAGCGATAAGGAGTGGAAAGGAGGCAGAACCACATGGGAAACCCCATCCAGGCTGGATCAACCTCTCAGATGGCCTCTCTTCAGCAAAGTTTTTCTCTGTCTCCAGGTCTGTTCTGCACCAACATCCATGTTGCATTATTTTATGATTAGCTCCCTTTTAAGATAAATAGAGGAAGCTCATTACTCTGTGGTTTAGTTGCAGTTTCTCTGGATTTGACACAACGAGATAACCTCTGCAAAACGCAAACTGAAGCATGGTTATCTTTGCAACCAGAAGGGCTAAACAGTTCATTAGCTTTTTAAATGAAAGCTTAGGTTCTGGAGAACGCAGTCAAATCTGCAGGAAGGACCTAATTCCTCCCACATTTTCATGAGCACAGAGGATCAACATCTTTGACAGTCAGATGCTCTTGTTCTGCCTGTCCCAGAAAACAAGGAAAAGGGGATGCTTGCATTTACAAGACGACACGTTTAAAGCAGATAAAGACAACCATGAATAAGTAGGGTAGAGCAAACCTGTAGAATTCACCAATGAAAGTTTTTACTGGATTCTGCAGGATTAGAAAAGCGCCAGCCTTTTATACAAGTAATGTTTGCAGCTGCAGTAGTTACAATGGCTGCAAATGATGTTAAGAGCAAAAATACTTTCTTTTGGAGGCAGCACAGGCCTGGCCTGGCTTAGTGGGTTGGGTTCAACTCAAGCCGAGGGGTGGGCACCAGGAGGTATAGTCTGCTGTCCAACCCTCCTCACTTATTATGAACCTCATCCCACTGTTGTTTGTTGTGGCTTTTCCCAGTAGTGGTAATACTGTGTGAAAATCAAAGTTTTCATTAAAAGAAGGAAGTGAGTTGTTTGCTTTCATATCTGTAGAAACAAACTTGAAAATCTGACTCTTGAGGTTGCAAAAAAGAAAAAAAAAAAACACCCTAATGAAATCTGCACGTGATTGGTTTGATAGGTCATGATATGTGAGTGGTTAATGTCAGCAATACTGAGAATAGGTCCTGGAGCTGACAGGAGTTGTGAGGAGTGTTTCGACAAGCACAAGGAGGTATGAATAGCTGCTTACACCAAGCAGAGACTGAGAAAACAGAAGGAAGCACTAGGAAAGAGAAAGTAGCTCTACATCTTCCTATTCTAAAATTCTCTGAAGAAGGCAGTGAAAAGGCTCTGGAAGAAGCTCAAATAACCCAGCAAACAAGGGAGGCTGAATTTCAAAGGATTGCTGAGAGTGAAGATCAGTAGCCCCAAGAAGGAGGTCAGTCCTGCAGAAGAGCAGGCAGAGGCTTCACCATGCTGGATTATTTAACATTTTGAATTTGTTTTCACTTGGAGGGCATGAAGTTTCTGATACAGTGGGATAGCTAAAATATCCAAGTAGCAGGAAGAAAGTAGTCATTGGCCATGTTATCATCATAAGGACATTTTTCTGTAAAAGTTATGAGCTCTTCTTTTCCACAACTGCCACAAAGAAACAAGCAATACATGTTTTTTCATTACTGGTGTAAGTGACAGGAGATTGCTGGAGACAGTGTGTTAGATTAGGGGTACCCATGTCCCCATGGATCATCAACAAGGATATCTGAGACCTTTGAAATCTGAAACAACATAACTCAGGAGCTGGATGTGTCCTTTCCTATTAAAGCAAATGAGGACTAAGGGGAAAATGCTTGCTTTCTCCTTTAAGTTCTTCAGCAAAAAGGTAATTGACATAGGACCCCATTCTGAAGCATAACTCAGATAAAACTCTGTAATGGAAGCTGAGTCAATGGGAAATATCATGCTGGCTTTCATAATGCAAACCATGCACCTGTCTCTATAATGCCATACCCCATCAGAAGATACAATGGTGGAGTCTGATAATGAGCCAACATCAAACAGCCACATTGCTGCTGGATGTGCTGCACAAGGTGTCAGCATCCTGCCAGACTTATTCCCTGAATAGGCATGGCTGATGTTTCCAGGAGCTGTAAGACATCTAGGAGAATCGCCAACAGGGAGCAAAACCAATGCTGCCAGTAGCAAGATGGGATAGTGCCAAATTAGTACAGAAGTTCCTGTATGTGCCAAATAGCTTTCTAATTACATTGCGATCAGCAAGACAAAACTGTGTCTCTTTAAAAACATATGTCTGTATTCACAGTGGGTCTTCAATGCAGAAAGGGAATTTAGAGGCAAAATGGCAGATAAGAAAGGCTTGTTTGTTTTCAGATGTGTCTGGCCTTCCAGGATCCCAGTCCATAGGACTGAACCCCTCCCCTCAGGGAGAGGAAACGAAAGGACAAAGAGGAGGTGGGATCTAGCAGATTAGAAAGTGGTGGGAGTAATTCAGTGCATGGGCACACCTTGAAACATATGCGACTCTGGCAGGTACCTTCTCCCTTGACATCAAACAAAAACATTCAGGGTTCTGTTTGGTTGCTTTTAGGTTGAATAGCGTCTTATTCCAAACACAGCATTGGACCACAGGGCCAAGTTCTTTCTGTGCTTTTGATTTCAGTGTCATTTTCTTCCCAAATGAATGTAGAACATATTTCTAAGAGTTGGGTTGCAGCAGCCTGTGCTTGAATAAGCTGGTCCAAATTACAAGGATGCATCTGATACTCATTAAAAAGAGGATACAACAGCTTTTGGAACAGATAGTGGACTCCTAGGAGTACATCATGGAGGAATTTACAAAGAATGAAAAGTGAATCATGTTGCTGTAGAAATAATTATTCAAATATGTGGTAAGTAAAACTTCATCTGGATCCTTCATACTCTCTCAGACCTTCCTTGAGCTCCTCTAACTGGTAATGTAGCCACCATGCAACAGAGTAATGTTGGGGGTGACATGCACATGGGCTTAAGCATCTGCCTCTTCTCCAGGCCATTACCCTCAGGGGCCAAGTACATTTTTTATCTAGCACAAAAAAAATTAAAAGAGGAGAAGATGTGAAAATATTGATGGCTCTGTTGATTTGATGGGTGGCTATACTGCTTTGAGCTTGGGAAAGTTAAGGCACAGTGAACTATGGGGTAGACCTATGCTGCAGTAGCTACACTAGCTCCCTTTCCAGACTCCTGGAAGTCACACTAAGGCACAACAGCTTTCTCTACTTTCAGTGCCCCATAAATTCACATAGAGCAGGCCTAACTAGAGCTGTGACATGGTCAGGGATGCACAGTTGGGTAGCTGCTCCTGCCCCAGGTGCCTCTGTGGGGTTTTGGGCAGTACTTGCCAGCTGGGTTATACAGTACGCGGGCACCCCCCTGAGATGATCATGCAGGTTGCCTCTGTGAATATGAGTCTTTTGAGAGTCAGCAGCAGCACCTGACTGTGCCAGAGCTTCAGCCTTTTCCCACTTCTCCCCACATCCTTGGTTGAAGTGGTCTGTCCCCCTTATCATGTGAAATGACTACACTACTGCCTCCCCAGAACTTCATTCAGAGCAAGGCTGTGTTTGCCCTGAAATGTAATAACACAGTCCTTATGGGCAGAGGTATCAAACACCCAAGTGTGGAATGCACAACAGTGGGTTTTGATAAGATAAAACAGTAACTGTACATTTAGAAATAACACTCATAAATGTATTCAGTATGGCCATTGCTATCTCTGGGCACATAGGTCTGTGCAGGACTGCTCAGCCTTAGGTATCATTTACCACACCCAAAGCAACAGTTCTCTGGTTCCCAGCATGCTCTTTATTCTGCAAGGCATCTATGCAGATCCAGCACCTTGCAGCAGATCCATGCATACAAAATAGCAGAGTGTTTTATTTAGTTACTTTTTGTGGGCTTTGTCAAATTTATCTCTAACAGTATGAACCTGCAGCACAAAGTTCTGGGTTCTCCATAATTAAGGATGGCTAATTCCGCAGGCCACCACTCCCCAGACCCAAAGTGTAGTGCTGACAACCTGTTTTCTTTGAGATTTCATGCATTCCAATATTTCAGGCCATTTGTTGTAGAAGTCTTCTGGCTTCTGTTTGAGAAAAAAAACAATTTACTCCAACAGGAGGTAGTCCCTTATGAGATACATCCAGCTGGCCACAGCGGGGGCTGGCCTTGTCATCTTTACAAGCAGGATATGTTCACATGCCAAAGTCAGCAGAAACAAAATAGATGACACATCCACAGTCTGAAGGTTTGTATTCCCAACAAACCCAAGCAGAAATAAGACAGGATGGGGAGCCAGGTCCAAATCAAGCATTTAGTTCAAACATTTACATGCCTGAGATCAAACTCTTGGGTTATGGATTAAATCCATAAAATGTGTAGGAAGGCGGGAGCTGCCTGTGAATTGTCTCTTAGACATGTCTGGGGACGTTTTGTGACATCTGTTGTACAAGCCTGGGTTTGTAAAACCCACGTGCAAAACAGTGGGTTTAGACCAAACTGCTGATGTCTGAAATTTTCACTCTGCTTGATATGAGGTACTGCCAAATCTCCAGCAGTCTGAGAGTCTTTCTTTCTCATCCCACACACCTTGAGCTGACTGTTACTTGTGCAACCTCTTCCTCTCGATACTTTGGGAGCCATATATCAAGGAGAGACCTGCTTGGGAGGAGAGAACAGGGATTCTGTCTGTTCTCTGATCTTTAATGCAGTTTTCAACTTGAGGTGATTTAAGCCTTTCTGTTAAAAAAATCTGACATCAGTCATGCACTGTCAGCCATGTGAGGTTACTCAAGATTTACAGCTTTCTTTTTGTGTGATCATTCAATTTGGAGTAGTTTTGTTAGGATGATGTTTGCTGCTGTGATATGGGGACACTTCAGGCTCACCACTGTTCTCAGGAATTGGCGTACCTGCATCCCCACACAGACAGCAGAAGAGCAATGTAGCTCAATAGCACTTTGCAGAACATGCTCCCAGGATCTGCTGGTGAAATTGCTACAGAGCCCCAGGCCACCTTCCGCTCTTCTCCTGGGTATTTTTGATCAAAAACGGGCTCCTCACAGATAATTTCAGAATTTCTACTGAAGTTTCTTGCAACTCTGTGGAGTGAAGCCTGGAGTACTGACCAGAGCTCACATCTACGGATGTTTGCCTCACTGTAGGGCATGTCCCAACCCTTCCTCTGGCCCCCACACAGCTCTGGAGTGACAGCCCTGAGGGTATGAAGCTGCAGAGTGCTGGAAGGAGAGAGCTGCTTTCACTGGCACCTGGAGGAGCCAAAGGTATCTGCAGATCACCACTAAGGGCACTTTGTTCTTTCTATTTTGAACTAACTGGAGCGGCCTTTCTCTTTTACAACACAGTTGGGTTTGAGAAGGAGCCAGTGTCAGCAGCTGTCCATCACTGAGAGACAGAAAGTGCCAGATCAGGCCCTAAAATGGACCTCTGTGCAGATCTGGAATTTCAGCTCTGAATTCAGTGGGGAACAATTCAGGGGTTCTGTATGCTCAGTGAAATACAGCGTGAGAGAAGGTGTCCTAGCCCAGGCAACTTCATGTGTCTGTCTCATTTGAAAACTGGCTAGCTGGGGGTTGGTATCTTCTAGAGCAGTTACACACCTTTGGGAAATCTTGTGTGATATAAAAGTCCAGAGGGAAGAAAATATTATACTTTTATTGTTGTGCGACTGGGGTAAGGCTGCTTGTGACAGTCATGACAGATATGCCCATGCTGGGCTGCTACAGGCAGCTCCCTTGCCTCACAAACTCTTTGAAAACAGGAAGACTTGAGGCTAGGAGGTGCAGAGCTCCATGAACACCAGTTTCATTGCTTGGAAATAGAAAGACTGTTGATGAAATGGACTTACTTTATATGTTTTTGACAGGCTGAGCTCCTCTTTTTTCTGGGCTTACTATTTTTTTAACCTTCACTGCATACACTCCAAGTATTTCTTAACACTCTTTCCTTTGGATTAGCTAACATTAAAACCTCTTCTCTGAATTTCCCCCCAAATCTAGGTAGCTGCATTCCTCCTTGACTTGATAGAGTTCCAAGACACCATCCCACAGATAACTTGCCATGCAACATGTGGCTGTGTGTATATAAATGTATATATGCAGTGTACGTGGTGTCCTCTATAAAGGCAGGACTGTATACATAAGAGCTGTTTAGCATCAGTGTGAATTTAGGCAACAGATTGTTTTTGCATTTCTTGTTCTTTCTCCCCTCTTTACCAGAAAATGACTAAGTAGAAATTGCTCATTTGAGCAAGGTTCATCCCTGTTGGATCAATTCTTTAGTGTGAGGATGCCTGAACTGCAAGTGATAGCTCAGACCCAAGGTTGCTGCATTTGTCTAAATTAGGCAACATGCACAAGACAGCCAAAATCCCAGGCCAGCAGAGCTGGATGGTGAGCTCTGGTAGAAGTAGAGAAAGTTGGCTGAGGCTGTAGATGGAGCTGTACTGGCAGTATCAGCAGCTGAACACTGCCTGGAAGGGTGAGCTGCAGGCAAGACCCATACAGGAGTGGAGTCTGTGGCTGTGCCCCGCAACACCCAGCAACGGGTGGAGGAATGGTGCAATGTCTGCCTATAGGCATGAGAGCCGGCAGCACCCTCCCCCAGGCAGGATGAGGCTGGCTGGCACCCACAGGCAGGTACAGCTCTGCAATACCTCCCCTGTGCCTTTGGGCTCACAAGCACCAAGAATAATTTGCATCTGAGATCTTTTCCTTCCAGTTGAAAAAATGCAGCCAACAGTGAATTGAGTGAAGACTGAATTCTCAATGCACACATCTCATCTCACTGTTTTTCAAAGGCTTATAACTATTTGTTTGAACACTGTTACTGCTTTCTGTCACCCTCTCTTCCCCTATCCCAGTACTCTGAAAATTTCTCCCAACTTCACAGCAGATCGAAGCAGCCAGCTCCAGCGTCTGCTCTGTGGTCACCCAGAGCTGTACGTGGCTGGGGCTGAGCTAAGAGCCCCAGCTCAGCTGTGCTGCATGGAGCTGGCTCATCTGGCTCAGGCCCAGGATGCAGCTTATCTGCCAATGGAGAAGCCACCCATGGATAATGGAAAGTGACTGCAGCAATGGAATGTGTTACAAAACTATTGACTTCATGGGAGCCGGCCGGCAGAAATCACTGCGTACTTACACTAGGGAAGTAATCTGGGACAGTAAATTAATCTCAGCAGTCCTAGCTTCAGGGGTTCTTGAAGCTATTTTGTGCAGTTTTGGTTTGCATAGATTTGTTCCCTATTAAATTCATAAAGACGAAGCCAAACTTCTCTCAAACTGCTGAGCTGTGCTTTGTTTGGGGATTTTCAGAAAAACAGACAAAGCCAGAGTCTTGTCCGACTCCCACCTGGAAGCAGAAATTGGTCCATGTCTGCTAAAAGGCTTGTGACTCTCTGCAAACTTGAGTCAAACTTGGCCTGGGATCCATATCTGTGTCCACCTGGCTTCACGTCTCATTACAGAAAATCCACCCAGCTGTAGCTCAGGATAGAACAAGTCAAGCTTCGTGTATGAGCTGGACCACCCGTGATATCGGTTGAGTCAAAATGCAAAAATAATAGCCATAATCACAGCAAATAGTGGAAATTCCGTTTTCCTCTTTAATAAGAGATGGGTGAAATTCAGGGGGTAAGAGTAGTACATCTACGTGAGGTAGGGAACACATATTTATTTATTTTACTTTTTGCAGTTAAAAATGGGCCTAGCCCAAGCATCTCCAGGGAGGAACAGATTTGTGTCCAGACCCATGTTGGTATTCCATTTTTGAATGTCAGTGGAACAGGAAACAATGTTTTTCTTTTAAAGTTGAATTTCCAGCTGTGGTGCCGTGAGGAGCAACTCTGTGGTGAGCAAGAGAAGAGAGAGGAAATCTCTTGAGCTGCTGTGGATTATCATGCAGTGCAGGGAGGAAGCAGATGAATGCTCTCTTTAAAAAGGTGCCTGGGCACAAGGGAAAAGGCTTCCCCTCCGTGGGTGCAGGGGCTGTCTTGACTGCAGCATTAGCTGGGCTGCTTCTTAAGAGTTGCCCCTCACCTCCTTCCTGCCTACCCCCACAAAATTCTCGTCCGGGGAGACCTCTAGCCCTACAGGGAACGTGTGCTAGAGAGACGTTGCTCTCCCTCTACCCTGCCTGCTGCTTGGAGCATCGCAGCCCCTCACAGCGCGGTGACTGGTAGAAGAAGCTCCTAGAAATGCAGGTGGCACACAGGTGAGGACACCATCACCCGGGTGGGACACTGGTGGGGCAGCCTCAAGTCACCTGAGATAATTCTGCTCTGGGGCTGTAGCTTGGAGGACACAGGCCTACCCGCAAGACCCTCCGAAGGCGGCAGCAGCACCACGGGGAGCAGGACCACCATCATTGCTACTTGTGCAAGAATTCAAGAAGCAAGCTCACGCAGTCTTTCTTCCTCTGCCCCAACTCACCCCTCTGCGCTGCCAGCCTGGAGACCACCCGGCTCCCTTGGGCTTGCCAAGAGCCCTCCAGCTTTCAGGAGCGCAGCTGTTGAGTGACGTGACAAAGGAACACCAAATTTGTTACTCCTGTTTTATATTTTTATTCACACTAGAACTTCTGTGACAGGAGAAAGGGAACGTCATACTTTCTAAGAGTCTGAGAAGTGAAGGACATACTCATATATTGCCACTGGTAACGGTGGAAGATGGCCACAAGAAGGGTCCTTACTCGCTACATAGCAGCCCTGTAACTTGTAGAGGAAATAAAATGCACTCTGCTGGTATCTCCTGTTTGCTTTCACTTGAGAACTAGCAGCAAGGCAAAGATCACACTCTGCCAGCTCTGCTTTTGCCTTGGCAGAGGCAGAAGCTTTATTGCTTGTAGAATTAGAGGTTTCAGATTGGTTTTCTTAGTTTTTTTTCCCTTTGTACTTTCTCAGCTGCTCTTAGAATGGTGCTGTTGGTCAGATGTGGACATTGCAACAAGCATAAAGGTTTGTAACCTTCTGTGAGCTGAGACATTTTCTTTTCCCTTCAAAGGTTCCCACAGGAGATGCTCAGTGGCTTCCCCTCTGTATTACTGCACCAGTGAGTCATTTCCCTGTCTACCTTCTGCCTACACAGAGTCCAGGTGCTGACAGCTTCTCTGGGATGTTGAGCATGAAACCAAAGTGATTTGCTGAATCAAGACTACATTAAAGTATTTCCTTTTTGTTGACTTTTTCAAAGATTTCCCATCTCTTTTTTATTCACCTCTCTTTTATTGTAATGCTTCATCACAACCACAAATTAGCTTGGTCTGCAGACTACGTTCATTTTCCATTGACAGGCCAGGCCAAAGAGATGTGCTTTTGAATAGAGTTTTTTTCCCCTCTCTGCAGTGGGAGAGAGTGATGTCAGCTGGGAACTGGGAGAAACATATGTAAACTGCTGTGGGGAACACAGGGAAGGAGCTCATTTAATCAGGACTACGAAGAGGTTATCAGAAGATGACATTTGGAAACATGCTGTTGCGAAGTCTGTACACTTAAACAGAGGACCCAAAGGAACCGTGACAGTAAGGTCCAAACTTGAATGCTGGTGCATTTACATCAGTGTCTTAGTTTGGACCAGGAGCCAACTTCCAAAGCCAGTCTCCCAGTTCTCCCCAATTCCTGTGCTTCCTTTTGACTTGGGGAGAGGATCTGGAAGAGATGAACCCAAAGCCTTTCAGATGAAACACACGCTTGAAAACATGCTCCGGGAACCCACCTGGTGCACTCCATGTACAAATGACTATTCAGTCCATGCCATGCTTCAGATAGCACGTCACTCCTATGGGGTGGCTGCTGAGGGGCCTGAATTTTAGGCTTAGAATAATAAAAAATCAAACCTTCAACATCAACAATAGAACAGTGGCCAGTGTTCCACTGTGCATCACACACAGAAAATCTAATGATATTTGGGACTAAGACCATCTATGTCCAATAACTGTTTAAAAAAATGTTTGTGAAGTGGCATATCACTTGAAAGAGTTATTGGTACAAACAAAGCTATCTAGAAGATGCCACATATACTGCATATGAAGTCCTTTCACACATTTTAGAACCCTTTTGGTCTCTCTGAAAAAATATATATTAGTATATATAGTAATATATTAGTATATCTATGTAATATATAGATAATAAGTATTTATATATATTACGTATACAAATAAAATAGTCTCCCTGCATATGTTGTGATTTTCAACACAGTGGAACTATTCACTCATGGTAATCTCTGTGAGGGAATATATAGGTTCTTTAACATGCTGTTTTGTCCCAGTCCTTCCTTTGTATACAGAAAATCTGCAAAATTACTGATGTATAACCTGAAAGCAAGTAGATCATAATATCTGAAAAACAAACTTTGCTGCTGCTGCTGTATCTTGCTCTACGGAATACAAGGATCCTGAAAAGCAGTTATAGTAGTGAAAGCTTAATTATTCTTTACTAATTACTGGCTGAAATAAATTAAATGTCAAGGGTATCTGTAGTAAAAAATGACATCATGTATGATATAATTAAATACACAAAACTATGTTTAAATAGCTGTAAGTGTCTGGCTAAACCAAATCAACCAAAAAATTCAAAGACAATATTGACAAAGGCCCTTACATCACACTGCTGTGAATAAAAGTATGTCACAGAAATCATGTTAGTTTTAATTATGAATTTTCTGATAGGTTAAGGTTTATTTTGTATTTTTATGATTAGTCATATTTTTTCTATGGTAATAAAAGCCAATGAGAATGTTATATTGAACAGTTGGCATATTTGGGGAGGGGGGTAAAAATGAGTTTATCAATGTATAATATCACCGTGTTTAGATATAGATATAGATATAGATAAAGATAAAGATATGTTACCTAAAGGCTCTGGAAAGAGCTATCTAAATCTGTAGTGTGACTGCTACCAAGTTTTGTGTCTTCAGCAATTTTGACCTCATGTGATCACAACGTCTTAAATTGGATCTTCTTGATGTCAGTTTGACTTGAAAATGTTTGTGCAGTCTCACCAAGGTGCACAAATTCTTGTGGCAGAGCGGAAATTTGCTGTGGCTCCACAGGTAAGTTTGCTGATCAGCTGGAGCTTCTCCCTTTCTGCAGCTCCAGAGAATCTCAGCGTTGCTCTTGCTGACGACTTTTATCCTAGGTGTCAGGATGAAGTAGACATCACCGATATCTTAAAAGAGAAACTCACATGTTTGTAAATGCTGACAGAGACCGAACAGGAGCAGCATGAATGGTTAACTGTAATGAAAATCCTTAAAAGAACTGTCATAACTCTACATTAGTTAATATCACAAACCTTGATTAACTTATACTACCGAGAATTTAATTTTTAGTATCAGGTGCTTTCAGCTGATTTGAGATGAGGAAGCTCAGCCACCCGAGATCTTTGGCCAAGGTCGCCGCAGCAGAAAGGCGGCGGTGCTGGCGGGTCCGGCAGCACACGGGCAGCAGGCTGGCTGCCGGTCATCTTTGTTCCTTTGTTCCCCCCCCGGCCCTGCTTCCCCATCCAGACCAACCTCCGCGCAGCCTGGTCGTGGCTTTGCTTTTTTTCCCCCCCTTCACTCACCTGCAGTCTCTGTTCATATTGTTTTATGGTACTTTAGACAACGGGTTTTAACAGCTAAACATAAAAGCCACTGAGAGCATAAACAGGAAACTTGTGTTTAGGTGGGAGTGCCTAGGAATTTTATACGGCTGACCACAGAGGCCATGGGAGAAAGGAAATAGGAAAAACACTGTAAATACCTGGGTGACTAATGACTTGTTCTGCTCATCTGGCTTTTCAGAACATGAAAAGTTCAGCCTCTTCCAGGCAAAACAGCGCAGGGCAGGCACAATTTCTCAGGTCGATACTCTCCATGCCTCTCCACTGCCTGTTTCCCCGCTCCGCTCCCATCACGGAAAGCACCTCATTCCTATAAAGTCAAATAAACCTGCAATAAATTGTGGCCTGGCCCTCCAGGTTGTGCGTACTGATGGCAGAGGGAGGGAGCGCGACACGCGAGGCTGTGCGCCCACTCCCCGCATTCGCAATGCCTAAGAGGATTTAGATGAAAGAAACCAAATTTGTTCCCCCCTGTTTTGTGCTGAGGCAGCAGCTGGAGTTTGGGGGCAGCATGTGCCTTTGTCCGGCCTTCCGTCACCAGCTCCCAAAAGGATTGCCATTGTTCCTGAGGGGCCTCCGCGGGGCTGTTCCCGCGCTTGCTCCCTTTTATCGCCAGCCGCATGGCTCGCGAGAGGTTTTGTCTTCTGCCGACAGCAGCAGATTCGGCCGATCGGCATCTCCCACGCAACCGACGGCGCTGGGGCGGGATTTCCAAGTTGGCCATCTGCACAGGGGGACTGGCAGAGCGGGGCGTTTCGGTGGCCTGAAGATTCCCCTCCCAGGGCTGGTGAAGCTGGTGAAACCCGCAACATCTGGTCACCTTTGCCGGGAGCGCAGGGTCTATCTAATTTCACTTGAAAGTTGGGGCAGTTTCTCACACTGAGGTTGTGACCCAGCAGAGGAAGGGTGAAGGCAGATGAGGATGCTCCCCAAGTGTTGTGTTTTGGGGGAGGGAGCAGCAGCCCTGCGGGAAGGCACCGAGGCCAGGCCCTTCAGCTGAGGCGTGGAATGCGAATGCCACCCCCAGGGACTGCAGGGTCCCACGTGTAGCTCTGCTCCACGCAGGCCCCGGCTATGGAGGGAGCATGGCCTGAAGGGTTAGTGCTGCAGGCAGGGCAGGGAGCTGAGGGCTCCGGCAGCAGGATGGAGGGAGCCCCTTCGGGGTCCTTTATTCAGTCTTTGCTGCTGCCATCTCCCACAGCACAAAATCCATCACAGAATAACTAGTCCACTCTTCATTGAGCTCCCAGAAAAAAAAACAGTAACCTGCAAGTAATACTGATGTGCCCAGGCTGCTTCGGAGAAGAACCGGCACATCCAGGGGTGGCAGTCCTGCTTCAGCAGCTGGGTCTTGCCAAAATCAAGCATGTTACTAAACAGGGGTGGAATTTCACTAATGGAAAGTTAAGCACATCTGTAAGCATTTCTCTGAATCCAGGCTGGGGTTTCATCCATAATGAACTTGTTTGATTGCTGAAGAGGTACGAAAAGTTATGGCAATGTTTGGCAGGGAGATGGGGAGGACAGCTTTGTTAATATCAAGGCATGATCACTTCCAGGCTGTGCAAACACCAACGTTTTATTGATACAGATGTATCTATATGCTCCTATGTATATGTTACTTGTATGTATACTTGTATCTATGGGCTATATAGATACAGGTGTAGGTACAAATTGACCCAGTTAGCTTTTCCTACACAGTCATAAGAATACACAGGGAAGGTTGCTGTAATCACAAAAGAGGAGGCCACACATCTGCAATCAGACTCCTTCACTTTTCCACGAATATTGTAGCAACAAAAGGTGCTGGGCACAGACCAAGAATACAGCGGTACAAGCTGACCAACACTGTTTCCATCCTGATCTGAGAGGACCAAGCCAGACCCTGTCTTCTCAGCCGGCAGCGCTTCACCTGCAGCAAGCACGTAACCTCACCGCTGTCAAAGGAAATAGCTAAATGCTTATCAGGCAGGTGAAAAATGACATTGCTAAGTGACAGCCCCAGTGCAAAAGTCGCAGAGGAACTCAGCGGTAGCAGCGTTGCAGTGGGGAAGTTTTAAGTCCCCGCCACAACCTCCTCGCTTCCCTTGCGCATCACCTGGAGGGGATCGTGGTGCTGGGAGGCCACAGCCCCCGTGCGTGCCTAATTCAGGGTGGGAAGGACATTGCTCCTTCCACTGAGCTGAGTACCTAAGCCGGCTCTCATACACCGACCCTGAAGCTGTGTCCAGAGAACCGTAGTGGGCAGAGAGCTTTTCAGGGTTTTACTTCTAAATCCCTTCTCCTGCATAATACTGAAAAGGGGCTCTGACCCAAGACTCTCCTCGGTTAAATACCCAAGCTGCCAAGCTACAGATTTCAGAGATTCCTTTTGAAACTCTCCCACTTTGTACAAAGCGATTAAATATTCATTGGCACGGGGACTAGGAGCTGGCCTCCTGGATAAGCACCCCCACCCCAAGCTGCAGAGCCCTTTTCACTCCCATCCTCTGAATATTTAATCAGCTCATACAAAGCAGAGCGGCTTCAGCAGGGGAGCCTGGGAGAGACCCGGGCAGTGAGACCCACTGATCGCCGTATGCAGCCGAGGGATCCGATCCTGCCTGCTCCAAAGCAGGCAGATGAAGGATTTAAGCATTCAGCTCAGCATGGCTGCAAGCGTGTTAGCTATTCACAACAGAGGATGTGACACTTCCTTTCTCTTCTCTCCCCCACCCGTCTTTCATGCCAGTTAGATGTGGTTTAACCACCTTGGAGTCCAGCAGGAAGACAGGATGAGGAATGCTTCGTTTGTGTCCTGAAAATGGTACAAAAGGAATGGATGAAAATTTGATGAGAAGTTTTTCAGCCATTCAAGCACCTCTCAATAATTCAGATGTTTGATTTTCTTCTTCAGTATGCAGTAAGGATTAATGCACTTTGGAGACGATACAGAAACTTTAGTCTTCAGAAAAGAAAAAAAGCTTCAGATTTAAAATGTAAATCCCACACAGGAGTATGACACTATTATGTGAGCTTCTAGCTTCCTGATTCTCTTAACTGGTGACTGGCACAGGCTTTGCGCTGAAATTTCAGCATAGAGAGATCTTTTGCAGCCAACCTCTAATAAACAAAGTTCACAGCGGAAATGCTGACAGGCTGTGATCAAAGCAGCACCCTCAGGTGTTGCTGTGATATACTGCTTGCTTACTAAAATACAGCAGTTCAAACAGCTCAGCTATATTTAATTGGGATATACAGTATTTCCAACTCAGAGAGCTCAGCACCAAAGAGGCTTTCTCTTAGATCTTTCGCTCTGCCATTGTTCTGCTATTTGCTTAGAAGAAAGACTTTTAGGACACCAAGTTTTGGTGTTTCATCTGGAACAAGGGACTTATCCATAGCATAGCCTTGACCTTTATAGCAGGCTGCCCTGTGAGCACTTATCTGCTTTTTCCACTCAGAAGACCATGCTCTCCTCTTCGCAGCTGTGTGGAGCAGCTCTTCCCCAGTGGTGGGTGAACATCTTCAGTCACATTATTTGCATATGTAAAAAAGTGACATTAACAGTACACCAGCATGTAGTTTTCATGTCTTTAAATATTACAACAGAGAAGGAGAAAACCATCCAGACAACTAATTCCTGGAATTACCAAAACAGGCTCTATCAGTCACCATTCAGAACTTGCTAGAGTTTGGAACAGTCCTTGGTTCCATACTCAAAGTCCACAACTCATCCTCTGAAATTCAGATGTGTGTCTAAAACTTTGGCCTTGCCTGACCATTGGAGATAAAAGCTGTGTCTCAAGGATGCCAGCTGGATCTGAACTACTCTAACCCTCAACCTGGGATTAGAGCTGGGAGATTTCCTTAGGCACACTTCTTTCAAGAGACTTTTGCAGCAGTTAGAGAGAATGGAAGTCTTTCAGGCAGTAGGACCTGCTCCCATCTCAGGGAAAGCAAGGGAAACCTTGCTTGCTAAGTGCTACATACTAAACATGGTGCATCCAGGTTTGGGGTGAAGCCAACTCATTTGGGGTATGGTTGCCTCTACTTTCAACACTATGCCCTTGGATGCTGCACATGGAGCAGGGTTCACAAGATGGGTAGGGCACAAGCCAAATGCAGGACTGTGGATCAGCATTGTTTCTCCACACTCCTTCACCACTGAGTCGAGGCAGGGGATGGGCTTTGACATCTGAAAGGAAAGTCTTGGGGAAGATGATAGTGATGTTGCCTAAGGGAAATGTCAGAGAGAACAAAGGGCTTCCAAGAAAGAATATTTGTTTCTTGCCCAGTTCTCTCACAACATCCACCACAGTCCCAGATCCTCGCTCTCAGCCTCAGTCTTCTTAACTGAGCAGTCTGGACCCCACCACTGTCACCTGCCTCCATCTTTGGTCAGTGAATTCCCATTTCTAATCAGTTTCTACTTCTTGGTCCCACCATCTATTTGTGTTTTTCCTTTAGTCAGGTTTTTGCCTCCTTTCCAGTTGCTCTGAAGAATTCCTTGTTTACGCTGCCTCAATGCTGGCAAGGGTGTTTCTGAGAGCTCCCATCCCTGACTTTTACCTGGAGCAACCATTACTGGAGAAATCCACTTTCTTTAACTTTGGATAGAGTAATTCAGCCTGGGGTGAAGATGGTGCACACATTAGCTTGGTCTCAGGCAGGAACTGCAAGGGGACAGAACATGTGCAGTCGCTCTCTGTGGATGAACAGCATCTTCTCCGCTTCACTGCAGCAGCCCTGAGAAACATGCATGCACATCTTAAAGATGGGATGTATGGAGATATTAGTTCCTGAAATAAAAATGTCTCTACTTGGCATGGGCAAAGTAGGTGTTACTTCAGAAGTTTCTAACTGGACCTAAATGAGAGATTTCTATAAAAACATAATAGGCTTTTCACAACTGAAAAGACCACTTTGCCTCCACTCCTGCATTTGGAGTCACTGCTACAAACCCTTGAGAAATTAGACCATTTCGAAAAGCAGTTTGTTAGCATTTTTTGTAATATGAACAAAACAAAATGTTTTCTCAGTTCCTGTTCCCAGAATCCACTAAACTGTTTTGACAAAAAGTTTTCAAAAAATTCAGCCTTAGGCATACACCTGGAATATAAAATATCAGCCCAAATGGTTAAAGTTTCACAAAGTCTCAAAATGTGGTTTTATAATAGGAAATATTGGGCAAACTTCATATTATGCACTATTAGCCCCGCCTATTAAAAATATTTCCTTATGTGTAGCAAAGAGCTTTATACAAACTAGCATTTGCAGATGTAGTCACTATTTCCTAGTGTGCAATAGCTCAGTAATTTTGACTTTTTCAAAATTACCAAGTGCAACAAGACAACATTAATGGAGTAATCCTTGGATGAATTTATTCTTTTAGATAAAAGCTTGCTGGGAATTATGCTGAAGAAAAATGCATCTTTAAATCAACTAATTTCCATTTAATTACATGGATATTAGATAAAAACAGCTGAACGGACTTTTTATTTTTTAATTGTGAAAATTCTCTCCCAGGCTGAACTCTTCTATGCCAAGTTTCTGTGCTGAGCACATTTTTACAGTCTAGTTATAAACCCTAGAAAAACAACGTTTATAGGAAATGTTGACACAACCTTAACTAAAGTGGTGCTAGCTGACACCTCTATATTTTCAATTTGGGGATTTCTACTGGGAAAATATAAACGCTAATGCAGTAAAGGAAGCCAACTATAATAAAACCCTCATAGTCTTCCTGTTCACCCCATGAAGACCTACTTCAAAAAGCACCAACTCAGACTGGAGATGAGTTGAAGTTGACTGCATTCCTCTGAGGGTACTAAAAATTACCTGCAGGTAGTTCAGCCTTACAGTTACTTGCAAGACTTCAGTTTGGCCAAAGCCACGTGAATATCCACTTAAAATCTGAAAAGAAAATGAGAATGTGCATAAGCTTAAAAAAGGGTGCTAGTCCATTTATATCCCTCCTAGCACAACATAAAAAGAGAAAAATAGACTTTATAGATTCTAGTGAAACAAATCTAAGTACACACAGGAGAAAAAAAACAAAGATGGAAAGTGAAAAATAAAGTTAGCTTTCCTACCTGTATCTTTTAAGTCTGGCTTGCCTAAAATGAATTAATAAAGGAAGGGCCGGGGCCTCTGCTTAGTCTTCTTTTTAAAGGTGTTTGAACAGCTTCATAAGCCAAGTGAGATCAGGATGATTGTCAGGACAGCTTCTGAGTGTTGGTGAAAGAGATCTGAAAGTCTTGGGTAGCGGATCCTGCCTCAAGAATGAAAACCGTTCATGTTAGTGATATACTGGAAGAGATATATAGTGAGATAGTGTTGGAGGGAAGGTGTTGGAAAAGGTGGTAGAGTAATCTCAGAACTTCAATATGAAATTCAGAATGAAAAAGAAATTACATTGTTTCAGGGCAAATCGTGCTGAACCAGCCTGACTGCCTTCTGTGATGAGATGACTGGCTATGTACATGAGGGGAGTACAATGGCTGGCATTTACCTTGATTATAGCAAGGCTTTGAAGATTATTTCCCACAGCATTCTTGTAGCCAAACTGGGGAGATATGGACTAGATGGCTGGACTTGAAGATGTGTAGTAAATTGGCTGAATCATCAGCCTCAAAGGATAGCAGCCAATGGTTCACAGTCTAACTGGTAACCAGTTGAGTGGCTTTCTGGATTTAGCAGTGGGGCTGATACTGTTTAATGTCTTCCTTAGTTACTTGGGTAATACTCTATAATGCACTCTCAGCAAATTTGCAGATGATACCAAACTGGGGAAAGTGGTCAATATGCTGGAGGGCAGAGCTGCCATTCAGGACCTTGACAAGCTGGGGAAATGGGCCATGAGTAACCTCTTTAAGTTCAACAAAGGAAAATGCAAGTCCTGCACCTGGGCTGAATTACCCCCATGCAGCAGAACAGGCTGGAAGTCAGCTGGCTTGGTGGTGGCTCACCAGGAAAGGAGCGGGCAGTCCTGGTGAACAACATGTTGAACACGTCAGTAGTGGGCCCTGTGGCAACAAAGGTCCATCTGCATACTGGAATGTATTAGGAAGAGTAAAGCCAGCAGGTCAAAGGAAGTGACTGTTCTCCCCTTGACACTCAGGAGACCTTGTATGAAATAATGTGTCCAGTTTGGGGTCCCTTGGTACAAGAGAGACATTGATAAATGGTAGAGAGTCCAGAAGGCAGCCAGCAAGATGCTCAAGGGGCTGGAGCACAAGGCACATAAGGTGAAGTTGAGAGAACTGGCTTTGCTGAGCCTGGGGAAGAAAAGGAAAAGGAGCAATCTTACTGTTGTCTTCAATTACCTAAGGATTGGTTGTAGAGAAGATGGGACTAACCTTCCTGAAGCTGCACAGCAGAAAGATAAGAGGTTAAGACAAACACAAGAATGGGACATTCCAATTGGACATAGGGGCGAAAAAATCCCAGTGAGAATAGTTGAACAACAGCCAGGTTGCCCAGAGAGGTTGTGATAACTCTGTCCTTGGAGATACTCAAAACTCAGCTGGAAAATTTAACTCTGCTTTGAAGAGCAGGTTGGGCAAGGTGATCTTCAGAAGACCTTTTCAACCTGAATGGTTCTGCTTCTATTTGCTGTTTAGAAACCATCCTGACTCGCCAGTCCAAGAGCTGGGTGGGGAAACCAAGACTTTCCAATGTCACTTCTGTCATTTACTTGTTCAGCCGAAAAGGAGCAAGTGGGATGATGGCACTCTGAGCCGCAGCCCTCTGGGGTTCAGACACAATTCAGATTCTTCCTGTAGACAAACTGGCTGCTGATGGAGCTGGATATTTGCCTGCTTCTAAGAGCCCTGCCTTCTCTGTTTAGAAAGCTATGCTGAACTCTCTAGCAATGTTAGAAAGTATTGGCCTGACTTTTTCTTTAGTTGATATCATACCTAACCTTCACCTCTTCAGAGGCAAACATTAAAAAGTTATGTAAAAAGGCAAATTGAATCATCCCAGTAAACAAATGCAAAACATATTGACCTTGTCTTAGACCTGTAATGACCTACCCTTATATAGCTGTAACCCACTCCATTTCGTGCAGCTAACAAACTGTAGTCCTTTGATTCAGCGAGACACTTGCTGCTTTTACCATTACTTTTGTGTTAAGTCTAATTGTCTATTAAGAAGGTAATTTGGGTTACACCCCAATTAAAGTCAGACATACCTAACCTTCTGCAGCTTCCAAGAGACCTTTCACTAAGGTATCTCTGAACTGAAGAGCTTTGGATGATGTTTTGTTTAACCTTGCTAACATTTCAGCCATCCTGGCAGGAGTTTATATAGTTTCTGCCTGCTGCCTCCTTCTTCTTCTGTTTTCCCCAAAAGATTTCACAAGATATCACAGTAACCTTGGCAAAAATGTGAAGTCTACTTTAAGGTTAATGCTAAACTTCTGTAGTACATTATTTTAAGGTTTAAAAGAAAGATAGTAAGTTCCAGTATGTACCTGTCAGTACTAAATGATTGTTCATTTCCTGTGAATTGGGAATAAAGTAATAACATACATCTGGTGAGCTAAGACACGTTGCTTATTTTTTTTTCTTCTCTGAGCCATATCCTTTACCAGCTGTGAGACATCACCATGCAGAATCTCCAAATACCTTTGAGGAAAATTAAAACAAAGGAACAGAGGGCTGGAAGGGACCCCCTGTGTCTCAAAGCCCAGTTCCCCGCTAGCCCCAGGCCACATCACACAATGCCTTTCATCAGCTGTTCTCACTCCATCTTACAACCCCTCTTGTGCCCCCATACTTGCATTGGAAGTCTGCTCTCTTCAGCGCTGATTGCTCAACTGGCTAGATAACATCTTTCAGTTTCCAGTTAAAATGCATTCATGGGCAGTTTATGCCCATTTGTTCTTGTGCCAACACTGTACTTTGCCTTCAAAAGATCTTTTCCTTCCTTGACGTTTTACCACCTGGTGTATTTATAGAGAGCAATGACATTCCATATCAGCTTTTGTTCTGCTACACTAAATAAGTCAAGCTCTTCTGGCCTCCTTATGCAAAGTAGGCATTCCATTCCCTGCCATCACAGTACCTCTTTGCTACCCTTGTTCCCAGGTCATCTTTGGCCCAGGGGGGCTATTGCTGCACATGGTGTTCCAGATAAGGTCTCACCAACTTATTAGTTGCTAACCATTTTCTCATGTGAATTGTGCCAGAAGATGACATGCTAAAAGGATATACATCACCAAATGTACTAAATACATTGAGAGAAATCCAATTATAAACCTCCTTCCCTTCTTTAATGTAATATTTCTAAATGTTAGGTGCTTGTGGGCTTTGCAAGACAGTGGAGTTCTGATGATGGATCCTGAAGCACACATTAGAGCCCAGAAAAGGAGGCTGAAGTATGAAAACAACAGCCGTGGAAACAGTGACCAGAATGAAAAGAGTCCCACGGAGAGGTGAAGTAGGATTTATTACTGCACTGCAATGGATGATAAAGGAGGTGATTAGAAATTAACTGTCAAATTCAATTCTTTATACTCTCCTGGCATGAAAAACACTTGAAACATAATGATACATATTTACATGAATAAAAATCTCAGCCTGTGGCATTTTCACAACATCTTCCATTTGAAAGCATAAAGGATGGCAAGTGAAATTTACTTTATGCTATAAATACTGTTTGCTTCCTGCATATCTCCAAGTCAGAACAACAGAAAAATGTAACCAGCATGATTAAGTGGAGAAAGGAAGATCCTTTGCATTTTTCTCCACATGCACTCAGTCTACTCAGCTCCTGAGTAGCTTAATGTAAAAGTTTAATTCTTATGTTCTCATTGTTCTTTTCCAAGGTGTGACCTGAATAAAATCCTTGGAGAAAAAAAAAAAACCAAAACCAAACCAAAAGGTCTTATTGATTGAATGTTAGTATATAGTCTTTTGTGGAGTAAAATTTAAATGTATATATTGTTTATTATGATACTAAAATAACAAATTTCTTCAGTCTTTCACAGCAATTCCAGAAATTCAGTCTCTTTCATGATTCGTGCCAGCACTGAGCTATGCCCCAGCAGAGTAATTTTCTTTAGTATCATACACCACATAAATATCGTAGTTTTATCTGATGGTAATGAATCTTAGAGGTAAATAGTTCTTTTTCCAGCCCTTCATATTATATTCGTAAAGGTATGAGGGCAGCTTGAATCATTAAACATCAAGCTGAAGGCAGCATTTGGAAAAGACCTGAATGGGGACCTCCCTGCTGGATTAAATGTAATGTTCTCCTTGCAGAAAATGGCTAACTCGGCTGCATGCAGGAGGTTAGCTCAACTGCTCTCAGTTCCCAGAGAGAAAAAATTGTGGTTTGTGCAATTTTGCTTTATGTAAGAAGCAGATTCCCAGTCATTGTTCAGATGCAGTTGCATTAGGCAAAGTCTTTGTATTTCTTCTGCCCTTTGTGGTTCTCTAGACACATGAGCGTTGTCCTTCTGCATGTAAATCTCTGTGTGTTTTGAAGATATTTTTCCTCCATGACCTGCCTATTGGAGCGGCCAAGGCTCAGATTACAGTGGTTTTCAATGGACATTAAGCACATGCTGGTACTTTTTCAGGCAGGAGTGACCTCTTGAATTCGGAGCTGTAAAATGCAGCTACTGTGTTTACTCAGTTGACGGACAAATCGTGCTCCACAGGTCTCATATTCTCAGGTTGGTTGTAAACCTTTTTGTTTTGCTTATACTATGTTCTGGGACTCAAATTTCTCACCCTCCTGGGGTCACTGCCTGTACGAGACTCTTGAAAAACACAACTGATTCAGTCCTAGTTCTGCGTCAGTCACACATCCAAATCCCTATGTCAGCTTAAGCATAATGCCTGATAATGGAGAAAACTCAGCTGCACTGAAACAAAGTTGCTACACAGGATTGTCTTTTTAGTTCTAATATCTTCAAATGATGCTATTTCAGGAATTAAGAATAATTCTCTTGAAGCAACAAAGTTTATATAGCCAACGTAAACAAACCTATGCCTGCTTCATGCCAAGGGAGGAGAGAGGGGGTGATATTTCTTTTGCTACCAACACCAGCTCTTTTGCTTGAATAGTATTTTTGGCAGATGCTACCATATTTAACTTCCCACAATGGCACTGTTTATTTAAGGACAATATAAAACATCCCTGGCCCTTCTCTTAGATTTTTCAGTCCCTGGGTTGACTTTCACGTATCCTTTTAAGCACATTTTTTGTGGTGCCTTTGGAATCACTACTTGGTGTCTTTAAACAAAATACTTCCAAACAATGAGAACTCCATCTTAGCAGGGCAAGGAAATAAGCTGTACCACCTACACCATTGCTCATGGGTTTCACTACTTTCTGTACACCCTGTTCTTATGAGTAGTTCAGAGGAACAAAATAACTGCCAGACCAGAGGTCTACCTAGCCAAGTACCTTGTCACCAACAAAGATCATCTGTGATTACTTAGAGATGATTGTAAAAAAAGTATAGTAGTGCTCTGCTAATATGTACTTGAGCTTCTGGCAATCATTTTGCCCAAGGCAAACAAACTGTTTTGTTTTATCAGACTGACCTAGGAGAAATTTACTTCTAGTTTTTGCTCTCTGCATTTGTGTGATATAGAAAATGTATTTGCAGCTATAAACCTTTCCCAGCTTTGCATTTGATTTTAAATCAGATATCTCTAGCTGTAAAAATAAGTTTCAGATCCTTATAGGAAGTTTACTCGCTCCCTACAGATAATGGCTTATGGTCAGCCAACACAGCCTCAGCTTTCTACAGAGCATAGTTATTTTTCACCTGTGATTCCAGGCTGAAGCTCCTTCTCTATGAGAGTGTCGTGACACCGTTTCTATTCATAACTGTTATGTGCAAGTTGCTGGTCTCTCGGCTTTGAATATGCCACAGGAGAACTGTGCTCCATCCAAAGCCACTGCCTAATAACATCCAGCTGCTCTGCAAGCTGCCACAGCTCCTGATAAGCCATGGGCTGCCCCCCGTGAGTCACTGTGACCACAGTCATGGGACATCTCTGTCCAGGAGGACCCTGTGGGTTTGGGATTGGATGGCTCGAGCAGCCAGCACTTCCCCTGCCTGGAAGGGACAGTCAGAGAATTTGGTCTTTATCCTTCTTGTCTACTGAAGCAAATGTGTTGGGATGGACTTACAGTGACCTATCTGCATCCTTCCTAAAGTTCCTCCCAGATGTGTTATTTCTGCTAAACAGTATTTACTACTGGCATTTAGGTAAAGCTTTGGCTCCGGATGCTCAAAGCTTCTGGTCATGCTCTTCTGCTGTTTTCCTCAGGTAAACATATCACCTATTACTTTAGTACCCTCACCACTATCATTGCTTTTTTCCTGTATTTTCCTGTGAAATACTGTGGGTGCCAAACACAACCCAAGCAGCCGTCTGCAGAAACAGTGTCTCCCAGAGGAGGTGCAGAATGTGCACAAACATGTGCTCTGTTTTCCTAAGGACACCTGCCAGAAGCCTGCTGATGCATCAAGCATAGGAAAATATTTGGCACAAGCTATGTCTCCAAAGATTTCTCTCCTTGTAGGTAGTGGAAAATATTCCTTTTTTAACATACTTGTTTCATTTTTTTGGTTCTCTCTACACAAGTGAATGCTTCTGTCTTTCCCTGCTGCAGTGTCCAATAAGCAGAGCCACTCATGGTTTCTCAGACCTCTCAGAGCACTTACCCAGTCCCATTTTAGCTCCTGCCTCAAGGTGAGTGGTGTGAACTGTTGTCATGCTGCACTCTCTCTGCTCCGTCCTGTGCTTCTGAGAGTTTCCTTTTTCCCCAGAAGACTTCCCCTAATTCTTTTTCAGTTTTTTAAACCCTTGGACTTTGCAACAAATGCATCTTCTTAATGGCACTATGATTTTTTAACCCATTAATGGGTACTGCTTTCACCTGTATACTCACAAATTGTGCTGAGGTAGTGGCATAACTAGAATATTAAAAACCAAAGCATTAGCTTGCTCAGGAAGGACAGACAAGACTAGACGGAATGAGATATAATGCTCTACATTCAAGGGTACATATGTGTGCTGGGAGATCCAGAACATGGAGGAAGTTACAATCTCTGAGAAAGTAAAAGGGGAAAAGAATATGAGGGGTTTGATTGCAGGAATTGCAAATTATCAGACAAGGAAGACCTGAGGCTTTTTATGTCCAAAAAGCAGAATCAGCCAAAGGAGGATTTTGTATTAATGAGGGATTTTAACAATCCAGGTATTCATTGGTGAAGGAATGCAACAGAATGCTGATGTCCAGTGAGTTTCTGGAATTACTGGCAACTGTTTAAAAAAGTAGAGGAAGGAGTCAGAAAGCAGACTTTTCCAGATTTGATGCTAAGCAGTAAAGAATTATGTGAGAGCATGAAGGTGAAAGATAACACATGTAAGAGTAAACTTGGAGTCACAGGATGTATGATCCTTGGAAAGGAAATGAAGAAGAGCAAAAAAAGGTGATGGACTAGAAGTATAGAGGCTTTAATAATCTACTAGATGGCTGGTAGCTAAGTGAACAAAAGCATTAAAGACAGCTGTAAATTCCTCAAAGAAATGTTCCTAAGGACAGTAGTATACATTATTCCACATCAGAGAAACTATAGGCAGTATAAAAAGACCAAACTGGTTAAGCTATGATCTTCCATAATATATGCCCAAAGCAAAATGAAACCAAGTCAGATTACTTGGAGCACTCAAAAAAAATAGCCTGATCATGTAGGACCAAAATCTGTGCTTTGTCTTCTCTCTGTTTTTTTCTCATTCAAAATGAGATCCAAAAATCAAGAGACATGTGGCCAACAAGTTCAGCAACAATGAGGGTGAATCCAAGGAAAGTGATTGTTTCTACTTAAAAATGAAGGAGAGCTATAAAGCCAAGAAGGCTGAAGTAGATCATTCTGCATCAGTTTTCACTCAAATGATCAGCTCTAACCAGCTGTCTAGCACAATTAAGACTAACAATCACAGGGCTTAGAACAGAGAATAGGTTAAGGAATTCTTCAACAAGGTTAGGTGCTTTCAGATCAGTTGCACCTGCTTGATAAATTCCATCTGTGGATGGCACAAAACCTCGGTTAGAAAACTCTATTCAGAAAAAAAAATTATCAGCACTTCTCTCTTACAGTACAGGTATATTTCTGGAGCTCTTCTGCAGGACTCTGTTCTGGATCATTTTCTGCATGATGTCTTTCCTGAGGACCTGAATAATGCAATATATTTAATAAGTCTGCAGACAACATGGAGCTGGAGGGACTGCAGATGGACTGCACAACATGATTCAATTCAAAATCATCTTGAAGAAATTTATTGAAGAAATGACCTGCAAAACCAGAATGAAAATGAATAGGGACAAGTTTAAAGAGCTACACTTGTTCAAGAATGATCACCTGAATAAATATGGGCTGCCCGGCCACCTAGCTACCTGTCAACTCTTCAAAAAGAAGTCTGGAGTTGTAGTGGGTCATGAGCTGGGCAGGACTCAACCCAGTCATGCCATTTCAAAAAAGGCAAACTCGATACTGGACTGTGTAAACAGGAGTGTAAGTTAAAAGGCACAAGAAGATTTTCACCTGCTCTAGTGAGCGTTGCTAGGGCATCAACTGGAGCATCGTAGCCAGTTTTAACCAATGCACTTAAAAAAGCATGGAAACTGTTTCAGAACAATCCAGTGGAGACCAACATGAATGATTAGCAGTAGGAAACACGACCTGGGAGGGAAGCCTGAGTGAAACATGCTTGCACAGCCTAAACAACACAGAAAGAAGATACAGGGAAAAGGACTTACACACAGTAACTATACTCAAATAGATAAAAGGTCCCATGAAAAAAAATAGTCCTTTTTGGAAAACCACAGTCTTAGATTACAGCAAAATTTTTAACTTCATTAGCTAAAACTTTCTAGTGGTAAAGTAGTAGAGAGATTAGATTGTTTGTGAGTAGGGAAATCACAGAATTTCCATCGCTGGAGGTTTTTAGGAACAGGTGAGACAGACAACTGTCAAAGTTCACCTAGAAATAGCTTTTCCTATTAGTGGGTAAAGCAGTGGGCTACATGATCTCTTGACTATCTTTCTAGCTATATATTCAATTTTATGCAACTCTGCTCCATTTATCATTCAATTTTGCAATTTGTTCACATGCTCCCTTTGCGGGAACTTCATTACATAGAGGCCTAAATCTTACTTGTTTATCACTTCCTTTTAATGGATTTTTAGTGTTAAAATTCATGATGGTCCTGCTTTGGCTAGTATGCCTCTGTCCTCCTTTAAAATTTGGAACTGTCCCACTTGCTTTCAGGTTTATAGTCCCTGCTTTTTTGACAACAACTTTTCCAGTGATCCTACAAAAAAACTTCTCTGAACTGGAAGTTCTGTTATTGCCCTTTTCACTCTTGCAGGGCACACTTCCCTGCCACTTGGAAACTCTTACACAGAGATACTGTCCTTTAGGTCTTGCATCTTATTCCATGGATTAGCATTATTTTCCCTATGTTGTCTTCACAGACTACAGCTCCATAGACTGTTTTGAGGGACACTAACTTTTAGTATCAATCAAGACTATGTAAGTCCTTTTTATATGGTCAAACCTATTTTAACTGGGTAAATAAAATTAGGATGGATGAACTAGATTACTGTTTCTATCCCCATCTATGCTATCATTCCTAGATAGATGATAATGAACAGGTACTTGAAAAAAAAAAGTATTTGGAGACTAGATTAATGGTAAGCACATTCAAAATTTTAAGATGATGGGTATTTGCCCTTCAAAATATAAAGAGGGGAATGATTAGAAGAATGACGAGTGGCAGCAGGAGCACATTGCTTGAATGTAAATTCATGGTACAGGGGCAGATTCCTTTCATCTTTAAGATTTTTACTGCAGTAAGTTGCAAGGTAAGAAAGAGAATCAGGAGGACCTGATGACTGAGGCCAGCTACTCCTCTTTTCCTTAACCCTATTCTTCTTAGCAATTCATTCTTAGAGATTTTGACTTGTGCTCTATTTCCCTAGAAGCAGAGTTCATATGCACTTGATTACTTACACGGGAGACAATTTAACCATGAAAACCTCATATGTGAGGGATTAGCTGAGGGCAAAGTAGGGCTCTTAAACTCTTAGTGTAAGTATGATCATGACAGCACAGTTTGATTAAATTGAAACATTTCACTTAGCGAAGTATAGTTTTAATTTAATAATTTTAAAGGTGTCAGAAAGGAAGGAGTACTCATTCTACTTGGTGCATACTGTCTGCACATCTGTCTTCCTGAGGGGAACAGTGAACAAACCCTGCAAGGAAAAATACAATTACCATTGCTGTACATGATTCATCTTCTGGTACTTGCAGTTGTTATGGACACATCTTCATGATTTCTACAAATCCTATTACACCTCATATAGAGAAATAAGGTTAGTGATAAGAAGTTTTATTTGAGAGGCAGGACACGCTGTTTGTCTGTATTAACATAAAATATACTTATAAAAGTGTTAGAAGTTCTCTTTTGTTTCTTGCAGCTATGAAAAATAACTTATTTGTAATGTCATGCAAATGTTCTTCAAGATACTACTGCCATCTTTTTCACATCGTAACAGTTTCTCCACTGACCATGGTTTTCGTGCTTAATTTTTATGTTTACTATCAGTCATGCAGTTCCAATTGACATATGATTTGATTTTTCTGCTACATAAACCAATTTTACATCATTGTAGTTCCAGTAACTGGGGCTACTCACGCCATAAGAAAAGCACCAAGCCCTTTTTTATTTCCTTTAGTTTTTCTTTCCTAAAGTTCTTGGACCAGATTCTTCACTGATTTAATTTTTCTCTGCTTGTCTTCAGTGCAGCTCTGTTGACTTGGTAAAATTTGCCCTTCATCGTTACAAGTTAACTTTGATGTGAGTCAGTTAAAAACTTCTGCTGTTCTGTTTTACTGAAATTTTTCCTCTGGGCTGAACATTTTGAGCTCTATTCCTGCCCTCATGGGCACCCACGTGATTTGCTAAAATAATTTGCGTGCAATTGCAGGCCCAATTTGCAAGATAACTGCCTAAAAATAACCACCTTGAAATCAATGGCCAGTCTTAAGAAACCTGTTTTATACATCTTATGCGATGCAATAAATTACTGCTGCACTGCATTAAGACTTTATACTGAGAGTGACTCAGGTGGATGGTATGAACTGCTTTATCCACCAGCTAAAAATCTGTTCTCTTCTGCCTCACTTCTGCCTTGTAGAGAGGGGAAAAAAGCAAAGCAGATTCCTGGCTAGTTCTGACTTCAGCAACACAGCGAAGAGCCCCGCAAGTGTGTGCAGAGAATGAGAAAGTGTGCAACCGTCACCCTTTTACTATTGCTCACAATTTAAAAGCCAGTCAGCAGCAGGAACAGGAAGAGAAAAGGTCACAAGAGGACAGTGTCCATGGCCAGCATCAGGTTTCAGAGTAGGGACCATAAGGGAGAAAATGAAAAACATTTGGACTTAATTAAGGCACTAATCTGGAAAAATGAGGAACAGTTGAAAGCTGCAGAGTTGGGGCACTGTACAAACTTCTTTTCTTGATTGCAGAGTAACCTTGCAGTAGCTTCTGCTACTGAGAATAAGGAAGGAAGAGGTTGGTAGAAACTGTGGCTCTGAGGTCTACCCTAGGGCGCTGGTTTTTTATAGTGCAGTAGCATCGGTAAAGGCAGAGGAGAGAGTACAATAGGAAAGGGGACTGGGAGAAAATGACATAAATTGCTTAGAGCTTTGCTCCTCAGCAGATAGTGCTTTTGCCTCTTTGAAAATATGTATTTCTCCTAGAAGTAGCTTTTCAGGTGTCATCTTAAATTTTCTGCTAGATAATTCTCCTTGTGCTTATATATAGTATATAAATAGCAGGTAAATCTTGAGTTATATAAAATAACATTGTGGATAATATGCACATATATTTGCTTGTATTTATCTCAAAAAAAAAAGGTGGTGAGGACAGCTGCACAAAATGAGATGAAAGAAGACAAGATGCTGGAGTCTCTTCTACCCTTTGCAAGGCCTATCTGCACTACAGCTTTAATTAGCTAAAGGCAGGGCCATCTGACTTAGTTCTAGTCCTTTGTGTTTAGTCACTACTTTGGATACAACAGCACTGAAGAACAAAATTAGGGGACTTTCTTACATTTAGTGGCCTGCCCATACTTGAACCTGAAAAGCACATTTGAAAAACTGTAGTTCTGGGCATCCCAGGCAGGCAGACACTGAAAATGCTCGACCTCAAAGGCTGTCCTTTCAACTGCTGTAAATTGGCATAGCTATTCATCCGAGTAATGCAGTGCTGCTCAATATGGCAGTGGTATAAATTTACCCAGTAGAAGCTGTATGCACATGTATGAGGCTATTGAATAAGCAGGGATTCCAGTTAGATGAGGGTCAAAATGGATGTTGTGTATCTAAATGCATAATTTCTTTATTTCTTTATGGCCAAAACAAAGACTAAGAAGTTTGTTTTGTCCATGTGCAGAGACTACAGTAGATTTGCTACAAGACTGGGTAAGCATGTCTTATGCAAAACTTTTTATGGAAAGACAGATTTCTAGCCCAGGATTCAGGACAGAGGATGCTCGTGAGTAGGAGAAAAGGGACACAGAAATTATTATTTTAGAATCACATTTAATGAAGAGAGACAATTAATTTTCAGTATAATCAAATAAAAAGTTGGACATTAAACTCTTTTTCCTGTTCTAGTTTCCACCTGCAATTTCTCAGCTTTACCACTTTCAGGACCCCTATGGCCACATCCTTATCTACAGAAAATTAGCTCCATTAAGAATAGAATGATGTTGACTTATATCATATAGGGGTATGGCCCTCAGTCTGGGTATGTCTTCAGTTGAGTGTGGAGCCCTGATTCTCCTATGCATTGCTTTGTACGCAGGTATCTGGGCAAACCAGTTGCAAACTGTGCATAGAAAGCTGCTCAAGTACCTGGTAGTAGCCTGCATCTATTTTGTGTGATAATACATAAAGTAATGCAGAATCTTGTTCTCTCCCATAACATACAGGAAAAGGATGCAGCACTGATGTCTACTGAGGTAAAGAATTATGTAATAACTTGATATTATTGAGAAAGATGAAATATAGCTTATTTTTTGATAGAAATATGTACTATTTGGTAAGGAGACTTAGAAGTTTGTGGGTCTCACAGGAAAGTTCTTTTAAAATTACATTTTGTGGCAATTCTTTCTAAAAATGGCTGTGGTGTGCAGTAAATAGTACAGTTGTTGCTTTGAAAAAGTCTGTGCCTGCAGTGGTATGAAAATAAAATCCCACATCAAAGAGTACAGCACAAGTTAGCCCTGACCCACAGACAAAGGATATTTATGCAGGGATGTATGGGGGTTTTTTTGTAAGCAATGTTTTTCCATTTTGTTCTTTTTGAACTGCAAATATTTTTCTCTTCTCTTGTTTTCCCATCACCAGCAAAATGTGTTCCCTTTCAACCTTAGCAGAATAATGGACAGGTGTACTGAAAAGCCCAAACTTGCAATTGGAGGGATGCTCACATGGTTCACTAGAAGCTGGTAGAGCTTATTCTGGTATAATTTAAACCAGATTTATGCTAATGGAACACCTCTGGGTGAGATCCAGGTCTTTTTGCACTCAGGGCAAAGACTGACTCCAAGGACAGCCAAATGAAATCACCTTACAGAGAAAGCATTGGAAATACCTTTGTTATTTATACATTTGACTTAAGCCAAGTGATCTAATTGTTGATGAATTTCAGTAAAGTACGTCCCAACTGATGCCATTAAAGTCAACTGAGTTAATCTTGTTTTCATATGTGGGATTGGGATCAGGTTTTGTCTAAAGATTTTTTTCATACATTTAAGTGGAAGCAGTGAAACTAAAGGTTCTTATTTACAGCTGAATAAGGATGTAAAAACAAGAGTAAATGTGGGGGAGAAAGAAGGATTGCAGTGAAGTTCTCTAAAGTGTCCAGCCTACTAGGGAGCAGCTTCTGTTGCCACTGCCTCTGCCAGCCTGTATAGTTATATGGCATCCTTATGGTTCTTTCCAAGAGCCTCAACAAGGAAGTTTATGCATTTTCTTATGTTACCTTGCTCACCTAGAATATCCCCAAGCAGGGTTTCTACTCCTTTTTAGCTCTTGAAAGTGTTGGCACTATTTTGATGTTTGTAAGTGGCATCTGTGCCAGCTAGATGGGAACACCTTTTCTTTTTTTTTAACCTCTATTGCTGTCTGAGGCAAATTTAGTCATAGGTGCCAGGCAGTAATCGTTAATGCCCTACCATGCATGTGTGTGGACTGCTACAGAGGTTCTGGTCTCAGTCCTATCCTTCAGAAGTAGCACGTTTAGTTCCATCTAGGAGTCACTGAACACGAACATCTAGAAGGCACTGTCAGAGCAAATGAAGCAGAAAAGGTGCTCCCAAAAATCAGCGGACACAAATATCTCCCCTCTGCTTTCTGAAGAGATGCCAGTTCCTCCTGCGTATACACCTGGTAGAGCAGCACTGCTCAAAGAAACATCTCAATCTTCCATGGCAATAAGCCCAGAAGCTGATCTGCCAGCCCCAACCTGGTTAACTACTAGCAGGCAGTAAGTGGGGGTAGCCTGCTTCCCAAAGAACAAGAGCAACCTATTTCTTCTGCATTGTGGACAACTTTCACACTGCTGCTATGGTGCTGCAACTCTTAGGAGACTTTTAGGAGACAGGTTTCTAGGAAATGCCCTGTGTCTTTCTGATGATCTGCTATGACACCCAGTCATCTGAGTTTTGCTTCACTACCTATCCCAGGAGCCCTGTTAGCCGGCTGAGTCCACAAGCATGTCTCATATCATGTGCAGTGATTCCAGAAAAATAGCTCTTGAGTCTTCATCCTCCTGCTCCTATCTCCAAGGATATTCCCATGTACTCAGAAGCCATATGAAACTACACTGCCAAATGCGTCTGCCTGCATGCCTGCCAATGCCTGTATACTCTGATAGACGTGCTCGTGGCACTTAGCAGCATCTCCTACACTGCCTGGCCGAAGGTCAAAAGCGGCACTGGCAACATCATTAGATGCCAGTGAAAGAATCACGGGATTTGTTAGTTTTAAGTCCAATCTCCAAATCCCTGTAGTTTATGGTAAGCATCCTAGAACGTGCCATTAGAAAAACCACTATGGAGTAGCTTCATGGAATGCTGAAGGATTTATTCATCTAGAAGGAGAGCTGTAGAGACTGTATGGTTAACAAGAAAAGCACCTTGACTGTGGAAAAAAAAAAAGGTGGTATGGGTGCACTCCTGTTTAATATAGTCTAATTACTGCACTTCCAATGAATGAATAAACTAATCCAATAGAAATACCCCAAGATTACATATCCAGGAATTTCTCACTGACCCCCATGGCATACCCACTCTTTGCATCTTTCCTGTCCATTGCTTAGTCAAAAGGACTTCTAATTTTGTACACTTTATTCTTCAGCCTGTTCCAATTAAGAGTACTACTACAATCACTTTGTTTTCATTCTCTCTTCTGTAGAAAGAAAAGCTTTTATGCTAAAAATCAAAACAGCCCTTCTCCCATATTCTGGTTTTGTATTGTGTATATTCTGGCATCTTGAATTTTACAAATGCAAATTCAGAGACATGATCTCTCTGCATGGGGGAAGGATGTATTTATTTATACATAACACAGAACATGATTTGGTATGTGTTCCTAGCTAAATATATAAAAAAAGACAACCACCAACTCAACTTCTCCTGAAAAATTAACATTCTCCGTTCAGTGACATTTTTCATTGTGCACCTTCATTTGGCTTAGTATGCTATGCATGAAAGCATCAGCTCTAGAATCATTAGTGAGAGTAACTAAACTTCAACTTTTACCTCCTGCTCCTAGTTTTATGTTTTGTTTTGTTTTTATTTCAGTGTAATTCTGACTACATTTTCAAGTCTGAAGCATATAATTCATAAAAATATTAAGCCATTCACATACATTAGAACCTTTGTTTTCTTCTCAGATTCACTGATTTAATCTATCTAGGACCATACTTCTGTCCTGAAAGCTTGAAAATTTTGTACTAAGTGTCAATATCAATTACTGATGCTTTAAATAACTTTTTTGTGTGACATTTGGGAAAAAAACAGTGATAGAAAAACTTATATTTTCTCCTTCCTTCCAGGCGTAAGTGAAACATTAACTCCCTCATACTCAGCCTCTCTTTCAGATGTGTAACATATATCCATCACAGTTAATCTCCAGATATGATGCTCTGACTCTCAGTTTCATGTAACTTAAATTATGGAATATGGGTGCTCATGAATTAAAAGAATGTTGTTGCTTTTTTAAAAGGAAATAAACAGCAGAGTATATGTTATCATCATTATCAGAGAGCTTTACTGAATTATTGCTTTGACTACAGTATGAAACATTCAACTTTAAATCTCAGTAACTCAAGTATGAAAAAATGGGCTAATAAAATGCTTTCTGACCAAAGTTTCATCTATTCCACTGTCCTATCTCCTAGCAGATATGTAGGGAAGAGTAGTGCAAACCCCCCATATTTCATTGCTTCTTTGGAATACTCTCCCACATCCCATAATTTGCGGCCCTGGGGCTACCTAACACAGAGCTCATTTTCTTGCATGTACTAGCCCTCCGTGGATTTCTTCTACCAAGAATTTTTCCACTTGCTCTTTGAAGCTAGGTAAACATCTGAATGCATCTGAAAGTATAATCAATACAGTGAGCCAAATGAATCGGCAGCCCATTGAATGCTGTCGGTAAGATTGCTTTACGCATTAATTGTAGTTCTTAACTGATGCTGCTTTTCTGTGCTCCTTCCTTGCATGTTAACTGAAAGAAGGTTGCTTCTGTATACCTTATGATTAAAATACATCAGCTTTTGGATCTGCTCAGCATTCCATTTCTTGTCTGTTTCTCATGCTCCTTATGTTTCTACAGAGAAATTTAGCTACAGTTAATACATTTTTATATATTATTATATTATTATTGTATATATTAACATATTACTATTAGAATAGAATATTATAATGTAATATGTACTATATATATTATATATAGTATACTTGTCATTATTAAGCTAACACCTTTCTTTGGCTTTACTCCATGAGCTGGAAATTCTAGCTAGATTGCCTGTGCCAAACAAAAGCACCCTCCTCACTTATTTCCTGACTGGTCCTGCTGCTCTGGAACCAGGCGTGGGAGAAAGCAGCCATGGGAGACTTCACACCCCAACAAGCTCTCAGCATGGGATCCTTCTCACACCTCGGATGCATCTACTGCATAATGACCAGGATCTGTTTTACTCCTTTGCTGTCCTCTGTACCACAGATATCATGAGGTCCCTGAGACCAGGCATCTCCTTTCTTCTCTCTTACATCTGCTAAGTAATTCAGTGAGTGTATTAAATCTCCCTTCATTTGTGTTCTCATTACTATGTGGACTATAATTGGTAAGAATTCCCTAGGATATCCTGCATCCTTCTTGTGACATATTTTGCCCTTAACCCAGGAGACAAATTACCAAAATGGTCCCATTTCATTCTATTCAGGACACAGATGTCTTGGCACAGGATTTGCACTGAAGAATTACAGCTCAGTATTACCGGTCTTTTCCTTCCTCTCACTCCTAGACTGCTCATGGCCAAGAGCTGGACTGTCACAGGCCTTATAAGCTTCTTCTCTTAACCTGGCTGCTTAAGGAAATGAGACATTTGCAATACTGCTTTTCATCTGTTGGTTGTTTTTTTTTTTTGCCTGTCAGTGCCCTGGTAGTAACACAGGAATCCACTGAGAAACTTCAACTACATCTGAAAGAGGCAGAGTCTTGAAGAAAATTACATTCTTATTGGGTTTGTGGCAATAAGCAGGTAGGGCAGAACAGCGAGCTAAAATAGTGCCATTGTGGGGGATTATTGGACATAAATTGTGACATATTTTAGGTGGCAGTGGCTGGCTGATGAGCCAGCAAGCTCAGAGCATGCTAGACATAGCACTGGTGCCCTTTGCAAAACTGGGAGCATCAGGATGGTCCTGAATGAGACCAAGGTGGACAAATGTATAGGAAATCGAGGTTCAAGAATTTTAAGACTATTGGAACAACTTCTTTTATTGTCTTATGCTATCCTTTTAAGAACATACTGTTTATGATTTTAAAGCTAAAATCCAGTTTTGTGTTTGTATACCTTTTCTATTTGAAGATTACAATGTACTATATAAGCATTCATTTTCACACACACACCTGAAATTAGGCACTCACTCTGTTAATTAGTAAAACATGTAACTAGCTTTGCTCATTTAAAGTACAGGTCAATCTTTTTCTTGGTGGACCTTATTCTCTAATACCTTTTCAATATACCTATGTACAAATAATACATAAGAAAAATAAAATAACAGTAAATGTGTCAACTATGTAAAATAGCCAGATAATAAACTATGAAAATTGTTAGGCTTCTTCACCACTGATTAAAAACTAAACTAGTTGGTTTCATATATATATATATGATATTAATCCTGAAAAGAGCAAGTATAAAGAATAATAATAAATTTTGAATGCTTTAAAATGTACTGATTATCTGAGGGTTTCAGAGGACAGGCTTTTGTTTAATCGTATTTCTGGGCTGTTGCCAGGCTGTCACTATTCCCTAGAGCTGAAACTCTGGACATCAGAGGTTCTTCCCTGGAGCTGCATCTATAGACATTAAAGATTCAGAGTTGTTACATACCTTAAGCTAGGAGAGACAGAGGACTTGGGCCTAATTACAGCTTATGCCCATTTAAGGGTCTTTAAGCTTAATGCAGAAGCTTTGAGGCAAATGAAAATCAGGTCCTCAGTCACTTCAAATGTACTCACAAAAAAGGTTAAAATTCTGTTTAACTTCCTATCAAAGTCTTGGAAAAAGAGAGCCTTTTCACAACCACTGAGGCACTGCATGTTTTATCTGAAGTGTGCTGTTTAAAAAGGGTGATTGATTTTTCCACATTAAGGGCAAAATAGCAGGAGATCTGTGCCTCACTAACTCTTACACACATACCTGCTAGCAACAGAGAAGCTCACTATTCAAATCAAAACAGGATTTCTGGGTTTTAACTGTAGGACTTGCAGGGCTCAATTCCTTTGGCCTTGTCTTAAATTAAGAGCCAGAAATTATTTCCCCATGAGACTTCAAGTTAGACCTTTGCCAAGGCCATGGGTCACTTGATTGCATCCAGAAGTTTACTCTAAACTTAGCTGGTGATGTGTCGATGTGATGAGGTTTCAGCACATGATACTTCATAGTGACCGAAGCTGGTTCCCATGATTTTTTAATTCAGTCTGGGAATAGGAGTACATAAAATCTGAACATAATTTTCAGGTTTTTATTCCATGTTACATTTTTCCAGAAAGGCAAGCATTTATGAGGACCTTTGATTTCTCACTTCTATCTGTAGGCCATAGAGTTATTAATGGAAACAAAAAATAAAACTGCCATGTAGATGCACTGCTGTGAAAAAATATTACTAATTAAATGTGGAGTAAGTGACTATGATAAAACCTCTTGGTAATATGCCTGGCCACTGTGGGACAAGAGGTCATGCTTCACGTGCCAAGAATGACAGTGTGATGCTACAGGGGTTTGAGAACCAGTCAGAAAGTCAATTCTCTCGTTCAGTGACCTCACTTCAGTGGGAACTGTATAAACACAGAAGTCGACCAAATAAATTCATATGTATTTATAACTCTCTTCTGTAGTGAAGTACACTGAAGAGAAAGGATGTAGAAATTATAGATTGCCAGTAATGGTAAAAGAAAACAACAACAAACACAACTTTAAATATATATTATATAGAGCAGACAAGAGAAAAAAAAAACAAACTTTCCAGAGAAGACTGCCAATAGCTCTGTGACACTCAGCTTTTCCATACCAGGATCCTTTTCCTATCTGGTTTGCCTCTAAGAGGAGCCTCCATCTTATTTAACAATCTGGGCAGAACAGATTGGCTGGGGTCCTCCAAGAAACCTTGCAATAACTTTAAGGCTTCCTTGCCTCAGTGCCTAACCAGAAAAGGAGAATGTAGTTTTCTTGCTCACTAGGTATCATACAGATAAAGTATTCAAATTATTTCTTTAAAATGAATGAAAGGAAATAATAAGTAAGAACTGCCTTAAGAGGTATTAAAGAACTATTTTAAATTTCTTGAGGTTAAAATGAAGAAAATTCATCCCAGTCCAGCCTCCCACACATCCTGTTCCCATACATTTTGCAGAGACCTATAGGATGATGCAAAACAAGTCCAGAAGCAACACAGGAGATTGCAATTTTCGCTAAAACCATTAGTCTATCTTGTGATTCCAGAGCAATTCCTTCACCCTCAAGTCTGCAGCTCTGCCAGAGGTCTGCCGCCTTTACACTCCCAGTATGTCCTGTGTAAATTGCATCCTGGGATGATCATCTGCAAGAAGTGAAGACCCAACAAGCAAGACTTCTGCATTATGAAACTGAATCACAGAGAGGCATTTCCTTGTATTACAGCACAGACATATTGCAAAAACACATACAAATGCAGATTTTTATGAGAACATGTAATACACCAGCTAGAAAGCTAGTAGTGTATCCTTGCCGCAGATCATCATGTGTTAAAAGGAGGACTATCTGTGCAGGGTTCCTGCTCTAGTCACTGCCTTGAAAGGTCTCTGTGAGCTGTAATCTTCATTCAAAGGTTTACTTTTATGAAGCATCCCTTTATCATCAGTGTAACAGCTTCATGAACTAATTCAAAATTCTATGCAAAAATAATTTAATCCTTCTGTCTCTGAAGCACAGCATCCTCTATTGCTATACAGCATTTGTAGAATAAGATATATAGTGGTGAAGTATTATTTCCTGGATTGCAGTATCAAAGGGCGTTCTATGCTTTCTTTGGAAAAAGAGGCCATATTTGATTTTTTTCAGTCTTCTAGTATTTGCCCCTCTTTTCAGGCTTCATTGACAGTGCTACAGGACGTTTTGCAGCAAACCTTTTAACCCCTAGGATGCATAGTAGGTGGGCTGGCAGACCGACTTACAACTTTGCACATTTTTCAAATGTTTCCTTAACTGCTTTTTAGGAACAGCTTTTTTTATAAACCTTTTGTTACTTCTCAGTTGTCAAACCTTTATGGAAATTTCTTTCCAAATGAATATGAAACAGTCTCTTCATTACTTCTGAATCATTCATTTCTCTCCTTCCCATTTAATCTTGAGCTTATTTTCAGTTTCCTTTTCCCCTTTCTGTTTGCAAAAGCCTATTTTTCCTATATTTTAAATATTTCATTTTTTTTCCATCCTCCCATTTTTTAAATATTTGTATTTATGTACTTATGTCTCTTATCTTTCCTTCTCCAGAAAGTTCTGCGTTTTTTGGGTTTTTTTTGCTTCTCTTTGCTATAGTTCTTTGTAGAGGCTTTTTAGTCCACAGCAGTAGTAAAAAATATTTTGTGATGCTGAGAGAAGTGAGTTTTCTTCTTCCTGCTTGCAAGCCTGCAGGTTTCCTCTCAGTCAAAAGGGTTTCATTGGCTTCTCATTAAGAAAAACAAAAAAAAGAGACCAGAACTATGTGTTCTTGGCTTGTCACAGTACTTTATTACCTTGAAGGACAGGGATGAACTTATTGGGCATAAAATGAAAACTTTAGAACAAATGGTTTGTTTTTTTTTTAAATAATTTTTATTTTACATCACCAGTCAAGCCTTTCATGTTGCTGAAATCTATTGCTGTCTTCGAAAAATCAGTCATCCTAAGCTGGTACAAAATCAGTTCAAAGAGAGATTTTTCTTACTTTATGATTTCTCAGAAGCTTTCAAAAGTGTCACCTCAAAAGAAGGATAATAAATACTTAAAATATGTTTCTACTCTCTTCTATGAAGCAATAATAATGGATATAAATTCTGGCCTTCACATATCACAACACAAAAGCTATGTTGAAAGAGTATTAGGAGGTTGAGAAATCACATCCTGAGAAGTTAGGAAAAGCCAGCCAGCATTATTTTGGATTTCTGCACTTATGCATGACGATACAGTTCTTATTATCTTCTACAGTTCAGGTTATGTGTGTCCACCTTTTTTTTTAAAACAGAACAAAAGGTTCACTAGGTGAGCAATTACCGTGTATTTGCTTTCTCTTTATGGCTAGGTGGATGGTCCACCATACAGACCACTGCTGTTTTGGCTACTGGGCTGACCACTAGCAGTGATGGAGTCTCATCTTCTGTGCAAATGAGGTTGTATGTTTTTGACCTTTAGCCTGCAATACATCTTACTGTAAGGGGAAATATGAAAATTAAGCATCTTGGATCCATTCCAGGATATGGAATGGGATGTGTTCTTGTGTACAAGTCTATTCTGCTTGTTGTCCCTACATTTGATCCTTTGTCCTCCTGCAAGTCTATCTTCTCCCGCTTCAGCAACTGAAGCCTATCATCTACTTCACTTATGGACCTCTGACCAGCCTCAGTCTTCTTGTGCAGTCAGTTTTAAGATAAGATCAAAATCATTATCTGAAAACCTCCATTTGGCCATCCCCTCACAGTGGAGGTACTTGAACTCTGAAGAGCTGAGATTCATCTGTTTGAGGTAGACCCCTCTTACAGTCAGAGGAGAAGAAACAGGAACTTACACGGCACCATTGATCCATTAGAGACACACATTTGTTTCAGATTTTCTTCTTTTTTCTGAGCTGCATCTTTTTAGATCTGCTCTGTTCCTTGGATTTTTCCCCCATATTTGTTTTACTTGCTTGTTCTGCTTAGTTGATCTGGATCTTGTCTTCTTTATTATCTTAACTGGCATTTCTCCTTTTTTTTTTCCAAAAGCAGTGTTTCAGCATTTAAAGGTTTGACAGGTTAATGATGACAAAAAGGAATATACTTAAACCTCATTATATTTTTCAACTTCAAAGAGTTTTCCTCATATTTATTAATGCATCTTTACAATATTTAAGTCAGAATTATCACTGCTGTTTCAAAGCTAAGAGAACTGAGGTGTAGACATTAAAGCCTAACCGTCTTATGTATTTAACAGGTACAAATAGCCAGCAGGAGGCCTAATCTGTGGGAAGCAAGAGAAGTCTGGTACTTACTTAGAGGTTTTTCAAAGCTTGTGCTTGGTGTTGTCCAAGTTCCCCAAACTTCTTAAGTCTATGCTCTAGTGCAATGAATTTAAATATCTTAATCATCTTTAAAAAAACATAGTATTCTCTGCTGTTGTACCCCAAACTTAGCTATCGAAAGCAAAACTAACCTAAACCATTCTCTATCTGGTCTAAACCAAACTAGTACTATGCAGTAATACCTTACAGCATGTGGGTGGATTTTCTCTAAATATGATATAAAATTCCACCATGTTCAATAAAGTGCAAGAGAGAATAGCAGACTAACGATTAATGTTCTAAAACTTCATGGATTATGTGAGGGAGGGAAGTATTACAGTTGTCTGTATGCTCTCCCCATAAAGGCTTCTGTCCAAAGCACTACAGAAGACAGTGGTTCACCTCTTTACTACAATGTATTGGCATTTCCACTTGCACTGATACATGGCAAAAGCATTACTGTGCAAACACCTCTATTGATATAATTCTGAAAATATGCTACATCGCTAAATATGAAAAAATTAATGTGAGCTTTAATACTATGACAATTTTAGCCAGTTTATTACCCTAAACTACTAATACTAATTCTAAGTAGTGCACGTTAATACTGTACATCATAAAATTCTTAATCATGTAGGTATATTCTCAAGTTTATTCTATGTGATAGTCCACTACCACTCTTATTATTTACAGATGATGGAGGAAGAATGTTCTCTAAATAATATTTATTCTAAATCATTACTAATGTTATCTTTAAAACAGCACCTCTTTGTCCATTGTAGGTTGTAAAAAGAGAAAGTAATAACTTCATCAGGTATCATAGCTTTAATTTTATTCTATTGTATTGATTGTTCATTGGTTACTAACTTCTTTTACTTTCAATTCTAGATATAAACTCATTCCATCACTTTGCTTTCAAGAAAAAGTCATTCACAAAAGCCTGTAAAATAGAACTGAGATCACTGATACACTTTCCTGTAAAATATTCAAGAAACAATACTTCTGAATATCATAACCTAGGATGTTGAGGTGCTACTCGACACAAAATATTACCTTCAACAACTTATAATGAATTATTTTTCCCAGGATTGTTCTAAAACTTGATATTCCAGATTGATATTAATTACCACTGCTATAAAGTTTCTATAGTTTATCATGAATGAGGTTTGCAGAAAATTAATATACTCTGTATTAGAAATAACTGATCTTTTCTGTGAATACTGACAACAGTCTATACTTCTTTTTCACCAGCAACAGATATATCCGCATAGTATTTCATTATATTTTTAAATGAAAACAAATAGCTGGTAAAGGCACAAACACATTTGCACATCAGAATGAATATTTTGCGTTTCTCCCAGTGGCATGTAATATATCAAGAACCATTGTATGCTCATTATGCCTCGTTTGTAGTTCAGAAAGGCAGTACACGTACTGAATATAGTAATGGTTTTGCTTAAGCAACAGTTAAGATTTGTATAACTTCTAAAGGAATTACAGTTATTTAAGACCACTTGGAGGATTCACCTTCAGATTCATTGTATTGTATAGGTTCTGTAACTGCAAAACACTTCAGCTTTAGTAGGCACAAAAAGGTGAAGAAAGTTTCTTTTTAACTTCAGTTCCTGCTGAAATTTTAAATTATTTTTAAATGAAGTATTCTGAGCACAGGAACAGTTATTTCAGATACAGAGCCTCCAAGTGGAACACACGACTGAAGAACAGTATCGTATCATAAATGTACCTTGGTTCTGAAATGACTTTGAGCCAGCCTGCCTGTTTTATCACCTCACATTTCATTTGCCAGGATGAAGTTACTGTATTAATAAAATTGTGTTTATGTTCAAAATAACTAATTCTAATTCACATAAATTTTCATGAAATCTGAGTTAAAAAAGAGCCTAAACTTTTAATTTCTTTTTATTGTTTGGCTACACTGGAAAAAGAGTTTTCAAGGCCAAAGACTCAGGATATCTGCTTCCTTAGATGTCGTTTTGCAGTGAGCTGCAGGAACAGATTTTCAGAAAACTACACATGTACTTAAAATATATTTCTAATTGTTAGCATACTGTGTAAACCTACATAGTTCAAATTTCAGCTGTAGGTATATGTAGAGGTATATATAGAGAAATGTGGATATTTGGAAGGCATTCCATATTCCTTCTATCTTCTCCCACACTGACCTCTATTTTTGCCACTTTTCATGCTTTTGGACTTAATACCACAGCAGCATCATGATTCTAAGCACATGATAGCAAAAGACATCAGAATTAAATGCTTAGCCTATTTTCCCCCTTTCCCTTGTTCCCACTTCCCAGGAGCTGTGCCAATGCTACTTCACAGATTCTTTATTCCAGCAGTGGTTGAGGTGTCCCTGTCATCCCCTTTTTCCAGCAAAGGGCTATGGCACAACAGAACAGCTGTGCTGAGTGTGACCTTACAGGAGACGGGGGTGTCCTGGCAGAGCACATATGAGCGAGGAGGCTGTGAAGATGGAGACAGTCCTGCATCACAGGCTGACACTGGAAAAGGAGGCCCCAGTGCCCAATAATCCTTATCCTTGAATCTGTTGTGCAGGCAGAAGTCCTTTTCTTCCCCACAAGGATCATCTTTGTTGAAGAACAGATGGTTAGAAGAAGGGGGAAAAAAAAGGTTCCTTTTTTTCCCCCCGAGTGTTATGCTTCCCTTCTCTTTTCTCACCTGCGTATTCTACATATCCCTTTTTTCTTCTGCACCTTCTCACCTCCCTCCTGCCCAACTCCCTTTTCCCTTCAGCCTTCCCTTAAATCCCATATTATCCTATTTTTGCCACTTTTAATTTTCCTCTGTCATAGAATCACTGAATCATTTAGGTTGGAAAAGACCTTTAAGATCATCGAGTCCAACCATTAACCTAACACTGCCAAGTCCACCACTAAACCATGTCCCTAAGCACCATGTCTACATGTCTTTTAAATACATCCAGGAATGGTGACACAACCACTTCCCTGGGCAGCCTGTTCCAGTGCTTGAAAACCTGTTCAGTGAAGAAATTTTTGCTAATATCCAATCTACACCTCTCCTGGAGCAACTTGAGGCCATTTCCTCTCGTCCTATCACTTGTTACTTGGGAAAAGAGACCACCTGGACACATTGCTGGCTCATATTCAGCCATCTGTCAACCAACACCCCAGGTCCTTTTCGGCCAGGCAGCTTTCCAGCCACTCTTCCCCAAGCCTGTAGCATTGCATGGGGTTGTTGTGACCCAAGTGCAGGACCTGGCACTTGGCCTTGTTGAATCTCATACAACTAGCCTTGGCCCACTGATCCAGCCTGTCCAAATGCCTCTGTAGAGCCTTCCTAGCCTTCAGCAGATCAAGACTCCCATCCAGCTTGGTTTCATCTGCAAACTTACTCAGGGTGCACTTGATGGCCTTGTCCAGATCATTGATAAAGATATTAAACAGAACTGGCCCCAATACTGAGCCCTGGGGAACACCACTTGTGACCGGCTGCCAGCTGGATTTAACTCGATTCACCACAACTCTTTGGGCCTGGCCATCCAACCATTTTTTTACGCAGCAAAGCATATGCCCACCCAAGCCATGAGCAGCCAGTTTCTCCAGGAGAATGCTGTGGGAAACGCTGTGAAAGGCTTTGCTAAAGTCCAGGCAGACATCATCTACAGCCTTTCCCTCATCCACTAAGCAGGTCACCTGGTCATAGGAGGAGATCAGGTTAGTCAAGCAGGACCTGCCTTTCATAAACCCATGCTGACCGGGCCTTATCCCCTGGCTGTCCTGTATGTGCCACATGATGGCACTCAGGATGATGTGCTCCATAATATCCAACCTAAACCTTCCCTGGTGCAACCCGAGGCCCTTTGCTCTCATCCTGTCACTTGTTACTTGGGAGAAGAGACCGATCCCTACCTAGCTACAGCCGCCTTTCAGGTAGTTGTAGGGAGCAATAAGGTCTCCCCCTCAGCCTCCTTCCCTCCAGGCTAAACAACCCTAGTTCCCTCAGCTGCTTCTCATAAGACTTGCGCTCCAGGCCCCTCACCAACTTGGCTGCCCTTCTCTGGACACGCTCCAGCACCTCAATGTCTTTCCTGTAGTGAGGGGCCCAAAACTGAACACAGCACTCGAGGTGCCGCCTCACCAGGGCCGAATACAGGGGAACAATCACTTCCCTGGCTCCTGCTGGCCACCCTATTTCTGATACAGGCCAGGATGCTGTTGGCTTTCTTGGCCACCTGGGCACACTGCTGGCTCATATTCAGCCGGCCGTGCTCCCCTCTGACCCGGTGCTTGAGGTCCCTCACGCCCATTTCCCAAAACAGCTCCTCTACTTTCCAGAGACTCCTTTCTCTAACCTACCTCCCCACAATCTCCAGTCCCACGGCCCCTAACCCACAGCATGATGACAGTCTGCTGTGGGGCCGGCTGAGAGCCCGGCTCCCCCCACACCAACAGCTGGTTGGGAAGGGAAGGCCTCGCTTCAAGCGCAGTGGCGGTGCCTGGAGAGGCCGCCGTGTCACCCTGTGTCCCGCGGGGCTGCGCAGCTAAGGCCCAGGCGCGGCCCGCCGCCCCCGCCGCCCCTCACCAGCCCCGCAGCAGCGGCCGCTGCTTTCCCGCCAACACCCCTCGCCCGGCGGTGGCACTGCGCCTGCGCCGCGGGCGGCCGGGGGAGGGAGGGGGACAGGCCGCCCACACGCACACGGCCTTCCCGCGGGGCGTGACGCCACACCGCGCGGTCGCCGTGACGTCGCGGAGGGGTGACGCAGGCACGCAGAGGGGCGCGTTTGTAAGTTCCTTTCCCGCCGCCGGGGCGGACGGGGGCTGCGGCCCGGAGCGGGTGGGGACGGGCGGGCGAGCGGCGCCGGGGGTGGCGTGGGGCGCGGCCGCTTCCC